>CAVLGL010000126.1:7949642-8314642 GCA_963668995.1 Parnassius mnemosyne | reverse complement strand
TTGGTGTCGACGGGGATCGAACACTGCACGCGTGCTGTGAAATTTACGGCGACCGTTAAGCTAAGGCCCTGAGATATCATGACTCTAATGCTTATATATTGATCTCGAATTTATTTACGCGCTAGTGACATTTAAACACTCCCCGCGACGGATGTTTATTTTCGTGTCTAACTTTCAACAGTTTCCCGCCAAAACAAGTGTCAAAAATTTCATTTAATTTATTTTGTGATTTAAAATATGAAAGATAAAAGTACTTCGGTAAGTACTTCGGCCAATTTTGCGTAAACTAAAAGAGGAAGATTTACTAGATTTTAAACCGTGAACCAGCCAATGCTGTATCAGAAATATAATTATATCTCTATAAAATTGATATTTGTGACGATGGAATGCCTCATTTCCAGTAAAAAAGGGTCTCCGGTTCTCTACACTCACCATATGAAACACAACAGCTTTAAGCTGCTATTTTACGCTGGTATTCTGTGAGAGCGTGGTCCTTCTCCGGTCGAGCCGACCCATTCGTGCTACAACTATACTACTAATATAGCTGCAGCATGGCTCTACCACGTAAAAACGTATGTATATATTTATTTATGTCATTGGTATTTATAATTCAGTTTTCATCTACTTCTGGGCGTCTGAATAATCTGAAATTTTGAGGATGTATTAAGAACCGATCAAACTACAATAATGAATGTAAATATAAAACTAATTAATAGGTATAATACTATGACCTAGTATTCCTTATCGCAGCTCATGATAATCGCGTGTTGTTTTAGTTCTTTTGAACTTTAATATTAGTTTTTAAGTTTTCTTTCAAAATAAGATCAAAAAACTCGTTCTTAGTAATACAAAAACCGTAGTTTGAATGTAATATTATGATTTTTTTGTCATTGTTTTTATATAGCATATGGCAGATGAGCACATATTCGTTCACCTGTTGGAAAGTAGAGGCCCATAGACATCTATCATCGTTTATGAAACAAAACGCAGATACTGGGGGGAATTATCCCGATAATCCTGATCCTTGCAAATTTTCGAGTCAATCGGCCGTCTACAAGTTGGTGAAAATTACATTAAAATATTCCGTTACATAGACAGATAGACACACGCGAAGCTAATAAAAGCATTTTAAAAACTGCCGCCGGGTCTCAACAGTTACAATAACCTCGAAACTCAGCAGTATTTTTGTGCTCTTTTAAAGTGATATTCTGTGAGAGCGTGGCTCTATGACGTTATTAGGTAAAATACGGCTGTGACTGTATAATCTAACATTTGATTGGAAAAAAATCTATATATTCTTTTATTTAATAAAAAATTATAAATAAAAAATAAATACCTGTATGTTATGTACATATTATATAAACTTGGTGATTTCTCATAATTACACGAACACAACACACCGAATAAAACTACTTTTAGGGCATTATCACGTTTAATTTAACTTAATTTTGACTTCCCGTTGTCTTAGTTAACCCAGCGCACTTTCAGCGTTTTAAACGACTTCAATAAGAAAGTTCTCAATTCGAGTGTAGGTTTTTTGTGTGTATGTATGTTACACGTAGCAGACCGGGGATGGTTGACCAAATTTCAGTTTTGAATTATATTATTGTAAGAATCAATACATCTGATAGGTAAACTATTCAGTTTCTGAAAAAAATAACAAAAAGCTCGCAATCAATTATGATATAGTGCATAAGCTTAATTATGTAGAACACGAAATATGAGTCAACCTACCGCATGCCCGGGGTTGGTTGGACTTGTCACTAGGGGCAAGTTGACCTATGAAATAATTAGCACACATTATAGGAAAAATATGATAAAAAGTATAAGCAGTATTTGTAATTTTATTACAATTAAATTTTTAATCCTGCCAATTTAAATATACATCATAAATTATTATAAATTAGGATAAACAATCATACACTTAAAAAAATTCAACTAAACACTGAAAACATAATACTTTTAGTATCTGAAACTAGAAAACTTTTATTAACTTAATAATATACAAAAGTAAAAAAACAGTCTTGACTAATTCAACTAATACAATTATATATTTTTAAATAAATAGATCACATTTTTTGGAATTATCTAATTAGTCTTCTAAATCAGAGGTGCAATTTTTGGATTAATGAATCAAAATATTACCATTTGCACAGTGTTGTGCATGGGCCCATAACTTGCATATCGTGCACTGAATCCTTGTTTCTCCAGGAATAATCAAAATGTTAGATTCAGTGCACTCTAAACAAAATGTATCATCCCCATCACTTTTGTCTTCATCGTCATTATTCCTGTTATTTGTACCATGAAAATATTTTTTCCTCTTCCTTTCCTCTTACTCTTGTTAGTCTGTCTGTATAAATAGTGGTATACGTGGTAGAGCCATGCTGCAGCTATGTTATGGTTGTAGCACGAATGGGTCGGCTCGACCGGGGAAGGACCACGCTCTCGCAGAATACCAGCGTAAAATAGCAGCTTAATGCTGCTGTGTTTCGTATGGTGAGTGTAGAGAACCGGAGACCTCTTTTTACTGGTAAAAAGGCATTCCATCTTAGTCCTCAAGGCTGACATCGCATCTGCATTTTATTCGCAAACGAGGATGGATGTAGATTGTCTATGGGCCACAGCAACCACTTACCATCAGGTGGACTGTGTGCTCGTTTGTCACCCTATTTCTATAAAAAAAAATAGTACAAACTTTCGAGTTTCATAAGGAGTGAATCCGTACTATCAGCTGCCCTCTTGGGGTTATTTTCTAATGCGAGTTCTTCCTCATCACTAAATATTTGTCTATTTTTAGTGGAGCCAGTGCTTTCCAAAGTCAATTTACATCTCGTCAATGCCTCTTTACTTTCTAACAGTTTCTTCATTTTTACCACGTGACGTTGGGTGTTTTAGACAGTTTGGCAAATTCTTTTGCTGTAGAGTTAATACTAACTTTAATCAAAAATAACTTGTTGACATGCTCTATCGAAGACATCTTTGGGTGTACTTCCTCGATCAGTCTTACGTTCGCATGGTTTTGTAACAACAAGCCTTTGATAAATTAAAAAGAAAACTGACTTCATTCCATGTAAAGTATATCCAGACTAATATGGGGTAGGTTGACTAGGTGGTCAACCAGCCCCAAAATAAATTAGTCTACCAGCCCCGCATCGCTTCTTAATTTTTAACCACACGATATAGCCTCAAAACTGTGGCAAAATAAAAAATAATGATACGTAAGAGAAAGAGTATCAATCAAACTTTTACTTTAAATTACTTGAAAGTAAATAACAACGAGTATATAGGCGTTACTACAAAATATATTAGGAGGTAAACAATTACTTACATGGTTTGTTTTTGGATACTAAGCTCCTTCTCCCAAACGACGTGCGTAGACGATGCCGCTTTTTCGGTACCTGAGCGACTGCGACCTGGTAGAAAACGGTTTTGCGCCTAGTTGGATGAGGCAACACTTTTGAATGGGTCGAGTTTTTGACAGCAAGTCAACCCTGCCCCTACAGTCAACCATCCCCGGTTTCCCCTACCTTCGCATATTGAGGACCAATTTTGATGATTCTATTTTTATTAAATAGCTTATAACTTCAAGGGCGGCTCCTTATAAATTTGGAGAAAAAATTTCACTCCTAAAGGTAGTAAAAATTAACTTCTTTTTTAGCAATTTGAAGTCGGTTTTTACTTTTTGTTACAAGTTATAATTATAATTATTAATTTTGGTCGAAAACTACGCAGAACTGTATCTAATATTCTTGCAAAGGAATGCAAGCTTAGGTTTTATTTTAATAATGCCTAAATTTATCTTTTTTTAAACGGATGATACAAACTAAATTATAGTTCACCTGATGGTCAATGGCTTGTGCAGTCCATGGATATCTGCAGCCAACTTCAAACAAATGCTACAAATGCGTTATCACTTCTGGGGAATATGATTAAATGCCTCATTGCCTATAATTAAACTGGCTGTCTTAAACTTTCATTCATTTCTAGTGATCGATCATTCAAGTATTGATTCGTCTTACGAACCAGGTTATTTGGGTCGATCATTGAAATGCATCATTTGGAGTTTCGTTACCTTGTGATCCGTAAGACACGCTCGATAAGGTGTCAATAGTTTGATCCGGAATATTAAAAAAATGTATTTATTTTTAACGTTTAACTTTTATGCGACCTGGATCAAATGAACTAATTATGCACCATTGACACATGTTTACCGGGGACCATGCAGATATTCTTAGTATGTACATTAAATAATGGAATGAACTAACTATTGTACCGATGTTTTCTTGCTAGAGACAGCCGAATCCCTGGTATTATCTTAGAACTTATTCATCTATTACTCACATGCAATATACCAGTGTAACGATGTGTGTATGCAGGTAGTTATCCTTTCTCCTTTTTCTTTATCAAGATAAATAATAAGATAAGAAGATAAGTCCATTATCAGTAAAATAACATTGGGCTGAAAGTAATATTTCCCATACATTTAATGCACGTTTAAGACCATTTCTAAACAAATATATATACAATATTAACTGTGAAGTGGTGGTTTAAGAATATCCACTACCCCATATCCTTCCGAGGATTTCGTAAGAGACGACAGAGTATAACGTGGTAGAGTCATGCTGCAGCTATATTAGTGGTATAGTTGTAGAACGAATGGGTCGGCTCGACCGTTGAAGGACCACGCTCTCACAGAATACCAGCGTAAAATGGCAGCTTGATACTGCTGTGTTTTGTATGGTGAGTGAAAGGAACCGGAGACCCATTTTTTGGAAAAGAGGCATTCCATCTTAGTCCCCACGGGTGACGACGCATCTGCATTTGGATTCTTTATTGAGGATATATATATAGATGTCTATAGGTCACAGTAACCACTTACCATCAGGTGGACTGTGTGCTCGTTTATCACCCTTATTCTATAAAATAAATAAATAACTGAAACAGGAGATGGGTAGCAGTATTTTCCTGAGGAGAACTTAATTATAAAAAATTAAAGTATGTGTGTCAGCTCCGACGTACGACGGGAACAAAGAGAATATAATCACTACGTTTAGACTGGAATTTACTTCTCACGACCGATTATTATATATGAAATTTAGTATCAAAACTCCGCAAAATAACAGTTTGACAGTTGACGGTTGACAGTTGTTATGTATATATATATAATGTGTTTATATAAAGTAGTACAGCCGAGAGTACTCTGCGCTGGGGGCTGAGCAAAACAATTTGCGCACGACATTGCGTAGTCATGAAAACATGAATACATAACGTAACGCATGACATAACGTTTGATTTTACTCCCCATAAATTTTCATACCCCGGACTTGTATATGAAAATCGATTCTTAAGGAGTAAACTCCAATTATATGCGATAGCTAAGACGCGTACTAAACGTGAAATGGCAAATATCCCCCCCTATGTGGTATTCTATGGGGGTAGATCTATGTTTAGCATTATACTTTTGATAGAAAATATTTTTGAAATATTTAAAATATCCAGTTGTACCGACGACAATTATCCAGCAATCAAATCAATAGGTTATTAAAAAATTGAAAAACATGCAGTAATAACCACAATCGTACGTATATTGTTCTTGAAAAAAAAAAGAAATCGGTCTAATTTTGAAGAAGGGAACAGGAGAAATACGTGATAACACACATCCATCGGTGCAAACCTATTCTACAAATTTCTTGCTGGCTTATTATACTCTCAAGACTGCAATAAAATATCCCTGAATATTAGTACGATTAAATTCTAAATCATAAGTTGTTTTAAAATTTCATTAGTGTTTATTCTTTTTAACAATCTATACTACAATAGGTACTACTACTACAAATAAATAAAATTGAAGTGTCTGTTTGTAATGTCAAAATGATAGCTTTTTACTTAATGCATATGAGAGTATATACGGTACTTATAACAAAAACACATTTTTTTAAATTTTTGTCTGTCTGTCTGTTTGTTCCGGTTAATCTCCGAAACCACTTGACCAATTTCGACGGAACATTAACTGGCAGATAGCTGATGTTATAAGGAGTAACTTAGATTACTTATATAAAAAAAAAATTAGGGTTCCGTGCAACATAATTAAAACCCTAAATTACACGCGGGCGAAGTCGCGGGGAACAGCTAGTTCTAAATAAGTCTCTAAATTAGTTTTTACAGAAGATTTTTTGTTTAGATTAGATCTGCTCGTAATAGTTCAAAAGCTAAAGTAACAGCATATATACGTTCCACTGCTGGACACACAGGTCTCATTTCATTTCTGAGTGGGGTATAATGCAAGGAAGTGTCCGCCGCGCCTGGAGCTTGGAGCAGCTCCAATGCGTGTTGGCGAACTTTACATGTCTTCGAAATATTTTTTCTTACGATGTTTTCCTTCACCACTGAACACGTGGTAAATCAGCACTTAAAATTGCAATTAACCATTTCATTGGTGAGTATCGAACTCGAGTTGCTCGCGTACTGTGAAATATATAGCTAGCGCTTAGCCCCTTGAGCTACCACGGCTTGTGATAGCAGCGTAAATGAATGTGTAATAATACGGGTGTTATACTAGCCTTCAAATACAAACGATCGGCAATAGTGTTGCGCGCCACTATTAATGTCTTGTACATGGTAACACTAGTTACAACTAGCGCTCTCTAGTATCGAGTAGCAGAACTAGGAGAGTCAAGATCCTTCTAGAAATTTCGGGACCGATATGTACTCGAACATTCTAGATGTTTCTACAGTAGAAGGTTCTGGAAACTATCTGAGGTCATATATAAGGCCGGTATAGACCACGACCAAGTCAGTATTGAATTTACGATACAAGCGAATACTTCAAAGCGATACAACTGCGAACTTAAGTGATCAGTAGAACAATTGTGTTTTATTATTAGGTGATCTTAAGTTGTAATTAGTGTTATGTAATTAAAGTGTCAATTTTGGTAATTCACTCGCAGTTTTAGTTGTCTCGTACCCCAAGGTCGTAACCGTACCCGTATTTGAAGGCTACTATTATAGCGTGTAAAAACCAATCAGCCTGTGAAATGATGTCTTTTTACAACGGCATCACAAAAAAATATTAATACATTTTTTCTTTGTCAACAAGCACATTATTTCCACTCGTCCCGGGTCGACTGGAAGAGAATTCCAAATGGCATGAAATCCGGCCTTAGTAATTGTTTTTACTAAGATGTTTCATATAATAAAGTCATAATAAATACAAATAAACTACTCCCCGTGGTAGAAATGCCGTGCAATTAAATACGCAAAGACATGCAACATCTCTTTGCGTATTTAATTAACATTAAAATGTATGATACATATATATTTTATTTTACGGGGCGATTGACTCAAAAGGTACTATATACTGTAAATTAAAGACTAATTTCATTTTTATTTGCATGCTATTTAAGTATAAATATATAGATTATTTAAAACTATAATAAAAAAAAACTAAAAATTTAAACTTAAAATATCGTACAGTCCTATTCCCCGTGGTATTGTGCCAAAAAAATCAGATCTGATCTTTTTATCTGTAAATAAAATAAATGAAAACATATTATGAAATTTTTCAAAACAACCCTTTCCGGGGGTAATAATTTTTTTTTAATTTTTAGAAATTGTCTTAAATTAAAATATTAAAATATACATTTTATTAATTTTCTCAAAAATTTACCTTCAATCTTTTAAAACGAAGGTGAAAACTTTATATTAAATATATTGTATTAATACGCATAGTCAAAATCACTAAACGTAGAAGCGTGAAATTAGGACTATATCTTTTTTTTATTATGTAGGGATACACTAAAAAAAATAAAAAAAATTCTAACTCTAAAAGGATAAAATAAGATGTTAGTCTACACAAAACACTTATATTCATACATACATACATAAACACACACGCCTGTCACCTAGAGGGGTAGGCGGAGACTACGCACTTCCATTTGGCACGATCCTGACACACCTCTCTCGCCTCCTCCACATCCATGTACCTACGCATACATGCTCATCGGTTAAGGATACTCTTAATTTGACCCATTTTCAATATATCGCCAATTTGGTCGATAAACCTTCGCGTAGGGCGTCCCTTCTCGACTTTACCGTTCACTTCTGCATCATAAATTGGCTTTATCACTCTTTCCTCATTCATTATTTCTACATGACCAAACCATCAAAGCATTCCTTTCTTAATCCTGGTCACTACATCATCTTGCCAACCATACTTTTATCTTATCACTCAATTTATCACTCTGTCATTCAGATTCAGCACTAACACACTCCTTAATGACCGCATTTCTACAGCATTTATTCTAATCTCGTGCTTCTTTTGCCACAACCAACTTTCACTACCATACATTAAAGTAGGGACTAACACAGCACTGCAAAATGCCATACGTGCCTTTTTGGACACATTTATACTTTTCACAATAGACTGTAGAGCCCCATTTACTCTATTTCCTGCGTTCACTCATCGTTCTATATCCTTATCATATCTATCATTCCTGCTAAATACACATCCCAAATACATAAACTCATCTACTTGCTCGACCAACTCTCCTTCTATTCTTATTTCACATAACGTTTTGCTTTCTTCTCTTTCAAAAACCATAACTTTCGTCTTACTTGCGTTTACTTTCATTCCCCTTTCTTTTAATCACCTGTTCATTAATGTAATCGTCAATTGCAACTTGGTTGGCGACGAAGCAACACAGCCCTGTCTGACATCTTTATGGATGCCAAACCAGTCCGAGTTGGCTCCATTGATCCTAACACAAGCACTAGAGTCCCTATAAAGAAACTTTAAAGCCTGTATCAACCCAGTGGTCAACCCAAATGATTTCAGTATTTGCCATAACTCATCCCTGTCCATACTCTGTCATAAGCTTTCTTCAAGTGCACGAACGAACAAAAAACTTTTTGGTTTTTGGCCAAAAAGTACTTATAATCTTACGGGGAAAAATTATAAAATGATTTTTCTAAATTGGAAATTGATACAAATACTTTTGGATTAAATTAAAGAAATAAGTTTTAAATTAAATTAAATAATAAATTTTAAATTTACAATGTTTTCTCGGAAAAAATGTTTTTTAACTTGCGAAGTCATGAGAATACTCTTTTTTATAGGATAGGGTGTCAAACGAGCACACAGTCCACATGATGGTAAGTAGTTGCTGTGGCCCATAGACATCTACATCTATCCTCGCTTGCGAATCAAAATGCACAGGCGTTGTCACCCGGGATGACTAAGATGGAATGACTCTTTTCCAGTAAAAAAGGGTCTCCGGTTCTCTACACTCACCATACGAAACACAGCAGTTTTAAGCTGCTATTTTACGCTGGTATTCTGTGAGAGCGTGGTCCTTCCTCGGTCGAGCTGACCCATTCGTGCTACAACTATACTACTAATATAGCTGCAGCATGGCTCTACCACGTATAAAATTAAATTAAATTATATAAATTTAAAATTAATACTCTTATAATTATGTAAATATAATAATTATTAATAATAAATATCTTAGAACTTAACAAAAATCTGCCGCTGATTACCCTTTAAAGCAGGGATTCCCAAAGTGGTAGATATATATAAATTCGGATTTCCAGGGGTTGACATGATTTTAGGGGTCGAAGAGATTCAAAAATCGACCCCTATTAATTAACAAACATTTTTACGTTTACTTTACGTTTTTAATAAAAAAAATTTCAAAAAATAATTATCTACTTGAGTATTTTTACGTAATTTATATTAATAATTATTACAAATGATATTTACTGAATTTTGTGTCTAATTATTTTGTTAAATTTTTATGAGAAAATGATATCAAGTTTACTCACTTAACCAACCGCAAAGTTTTAAATTGGTAAGTATTTTGTATCAATAGGCAAAAACTAGAGATAGGATTTTTAAGGTAATTTGGCTATGGGGGTCTGAGGTAACAGTTCATTTTGGAAAAGGGGTCTCTTGCCCAAAATAGTTTGGGAATCCCTGCTTTAAAGGATAAAAATTATTACAAAACAATAAAATTGTTAATTTTATCAGTGTATAAGTTAGTATTACGACTATTTGCAACTATATACGAGTAGATGGCGTTATATATTTTTGTTACCGCCATAGCTTATATAATGTTTTAACGTTTAAATTTTTGAATGAGTTATATTGATAATCGAAGTATTTTGAGCGCCGTATAATTTAAAATTTTTGGATTTTTAAAGTTATTTATTGTTTCTAACATACATATTCATAGGCAAAATTTCGGTCATCTGTTTAGGACGTTGAGAATATATATTATACGATATATAGTAATAGAGGTCTGTAGCCCGTACGTGAGTACCTACCAAGGAAGTACAATATATTTGTCAATAACCTGGAACAGCTATGTTCTCCTAATACATTATATTACAATACACTATCCTAAAGCCATCGTAATAATAGTAACAAACGAGCACAAAAGACACCTGATGGTAAGTCAATCCTGTGGCTTATAAACATCGACATCTATTCTCGATTAAAAATACAGAAGCGTTGTCACCCCTGACTAAGATGAAATGCCTCATTTCGAAGTAGAAAGGCTGTCCGGTTCTATTCGAAACAGCAGATATATTACGCTGGTATTCTACGAGAGCATGGTCCGTCCAACCATAATATAGCTGTAGCATTTCTCTACCACGTAATATCTTGGTAAATAAGCATTTAAATTTAAAAAATCTCCAAAAACATGGGATGTTAGCTAAAATAGATTGATTCTTTTTTGAGTGCATCATAAAACATGCTTTAGATACCGTTGGATCTGCTATTGTTTCCATTCGACTACCTCGTTGGTGATCGTATAAGTGGTTGCTGATCATGACGTCCTGGATTCGAATCTCGGGTCAGGCCTTTGTCAAGATATTCTCAGTCTGCACAGGAACAGGAAGCTAGCGCTGCTTTCACCCCTGTGCCTCGGAAAGCACACAAAGGCGTTGGTATTATGGCTGATCTCTCTCCGGTTGTGTCGGATAGTTATCACATCGGACTTAGAGAGTGAGGGAATACAGGTTGCACCTGTGCTTGCGCTCACACTCATGTACTATATCTTATCCTTCGCAAATGGCTTGTCGCAGTTGAGAATGGTCGCCGTGACCGAAATTCATTCTGGAGGACATTATTATTATTATTGTTTTTCATTCCATTTTATGTACTATGCCATTATGATATTAAATATAAAAAAGTGATAAGAGGATACCCGCGGAATTTCGTTCTACGTTTATTCTACAGTCACAGAAACCTTATTTCAAAGCGGCAGTGGTATTGAAGCAAAAATGATATTCGACAATCGAAATTTTAAGTTGAAGGTTTTTGGAACGAAGTTCCTTATCGGACGGTAAGAATTTGGCGGTAAAAAGGCGAGAAAAAGTGGAAGGTTTTCCGTCATGACCCCTTCTGATATAGTGTAGAAGGCCTTGGCGGCTAAGGAAGCGAGATGGAATAGCATCCATCTCCCTCGCACTTTTTCTTATCTTGCTATGAAAGAAATATTATCTTTAGTGACACTGCATTTTAATAGACACTAGTAATTAATTATTGGCATTTTTTTAATCAATCATATACTACGAAAATAACTTCGTTCCAACCGAGTGTTCCACGACACTCAAGCATGTTTTTTTTATAGGAGAAGGGACAAACAACTTCAACAACATGGGAATCACAGATGCCTTGCCAACATTTAATAAATATATTTCAATTTCATTCACCGAGACCCGGAACACAGCTCAGCATCGCAGATAAGCGCTAATAATTATGAATTATTAACTGTGTGTAATATTAAAACCAGTATTATTATTACAGATTCAGTTGTATGATTCGGAAAGTTTATTACCACAGCAGACGTCGCAGAATTTAGAAAAAACAGAAAGACAGGAGATTGAGGATGAACCTGACATCTTGTACAGCTGCAATCAACTAAGCTACGGTATAAGTATTCCTTTTTATGCGAAATTAGTAATAAATTGTCATTGTAGTTGATCATTGTCGTGACTTAGATGCTTACTTTGATCTCTTCTAATCTTTTTATCATCAGCACATGGAAAACTCACTGTTAGACACATCTTCGGTCAGTGGAACCTCATCTAAAAACTAAATAAATATATTTCATTCCTTTTCATTTTCTTACATTACTAGTTTTTTACCCACGGCTTCGCGAGCTTCATGAGCTTGAATTCAGGAACATCATTAAATGCTGTTCCGTGAAAAAGGGGAATGCCCAATTCTGGCCATGAAACGCCCAACAATTTGCATTTGTTAAAAAAAATACATCTTTTTTATGGTAATTAATCGCGGTATTTATGTATATTTTATTTTGTACAATATTTTTGCACAAAAAAAGTACCGAAAAGATAAAAATGAATTTAGGTAAATCCGGAAGTCATTAGTTTGTGGATAAAATAATGTGTTGCCAATCATAAATTTCGTTAAAAATGTCGATTCTGTTTTTTCAATCGATTTTTATGGTGTCATTATTATAATGGTAATATTATATTTCAATAATTATTATGATGTAATGATAATTAAACAAGCGAAGTGCTACTTGATTTACCATGAACTCTTTAGACCATAAAAACGCTACTGCACAATTTAACTGTTATTCTTATCTGTTCTTAAAAATACATTTAAAATGGAATTTAAATAAATAAAACAAAACATATTTTAAAAGGCGTGCAGAACTTAAAGCAAATCAAAGATTATTCTTTTTTATGAAATTATAAATCGATTAAAAATGTCGCTATCTATTTATCGATTTTATGTCTGTTAATTGGCAACATCGAATCTGACAGCTAAGTCCATGTCATAATTATCAAAACTAAATAGTCACAAGTCGAATTCCTTTGAATTTGTGTTATTTTGTTTGTTTTCTCGCGGATTTGTTATCTAAGCAACGAATAAGCTTTCTAAATGGTCTCCGATAATTCTTCTCACCCTATTGACCACTTGCTGAAAATGGAAAATCCCGCTCCCACTTCTTACGATAACCTCTGCACGAACTTGGACTCGATATCCACTGTTAACGATGACCCCAGCTTTCACACCGGCCAGAGTTCTTCCCAGCTCTCAGTAACTCATTCAAGAGGACATTTACGGTGTGTCAATTGTGGTTTAAATGTCACGAAAATACGAAGTCATTTGTTGTTAAAAAACTGTTCTTGTGAAAATAAAAAACCTTTATATCTTAAAAATCCGGACTTTTTTTAAGCCGATTCCTTAACCATTTCATTTTTTTAATTGCATATTATCATTTCCATATGCTTTTATATGTGGGCACCCATGGCCAGTGTCTATGAACGGTGGGCATTCCCCTTTAGCACAATTCAATCACTTTTAGAGTCACCTCGATGTCTGTGTCTCTGTCTGTCAAAGATTTTTTTTTAATTCTAAAAGACTAATAGACGTAGGTAATTGGTATTTGGCATAGATATAATATTCTACAGGAACACATGAATATATGTTTAGAAACACCAAAGTTTTTTTATATCAGGCGTGCCTTCCGATGTATCCATAAGAAAGGTAAATTGTCTTGAAATCAAAATTTATTATTATAATTAATTTTAATATTAAATAATTTAATAATGTGATAAATAATTATAATGTAAATAATATTGTACTCTTTACATTCATTCCTACTTAAAGTTAATTTAGTTTTGATAAAATAATGATGAATTTCATGGTCTTCTATCAATTTACGGTATAATGATTATTTGAGATATTTGATTCATATCATTGGTCCTATTTAATATAGTGACCGACCGAAGGTTCGGTTTTGGTTTCTATTTCGGCAAGTTCCGGCAAAAAAATCTAGTTTCGGTAATAGTTTCGGTTTCGGAAAAAAATCTGCCGAACCTTCGGCGGCGCCGAAACTCAGTGTTCGTGGATTATCTTGGGTCGTTCGGATGAGTTCGTGACTCGTGTATTATACAGAATACATGAGTCACGTCACGTCATAATTATACAGAAACAAAAACTTTTTTATTCAATATAGATTGTAAATAATACTTATTGAAAGTCACTCTTTTGTTTAATTACCACTGGTTCGAAAAAAACCTCTGTCCTTGGAAGAACCACCAAGAAACCCAGCGGGACTTTTTTTTAAATAACAGCTTACAATCAGAGGCGTAGTGTGGACTAATATGAACGTCGGCGAAATTGCATCAACGCGGCCCCTTTTTTTCTGCCGACTTCCAAAAAGGAACCGGTACTCAATTCGACTGTATGTTTTTTTTTTTTTCGTTTTTTTTTATGAGGTAACCTCAGAACTTTTTTCTGGGTGACCCGATATCGATGATTCTTTTTTTATTTGAAAGCTGGTACTTCTCGTGTGGTCCCATATGAATTTGATCAAGGTCAGACCAATAGTTTTGAAGTTATTCTTAAATAACTTATATTGAAGTCGGCTGTACAAAATTTTTAATTTTAAATTATATTTTATTCGTTCCAAGGATCTACTCAATAGATCTATCCTACCAAACGTGCTTTGACACGACATACGAGTGCGACACTAAAGTTTTTAGAATTGGCCACTTGTAAACGATAAAAAAAAATAAGATGGAAAGCTTTGACAATATTATTGTGTATGTATTTTATTAATTTGTAATTTGTTTACGATTTGGCGGCAAATTGATGATTGTCTTTGTCGCGTCAGCATGAATTTAACGCGAGAAAATTTTCGTAGAATCATTTTTTATGAATTTCGATGTCATTTAAGTCAACAAGAAAGTTATGACAGACTTCGATTGGCCTTTCACAATGAAGCCCGATCTCGTGCCACTATTTACAACTGGTTTAATGAGTTTAAACGTGGTCGCACTAATCTCACCGATGATCTGCGTAAGGGGCGGCCTTCTACGGCGACAACTGAAGATAATATCAGTATTGTGCGGCGTATGATAGAGACTGACAAAATAGTGACTTATCAGCAGATTCGGACAAGCTTAGGCATCGGTATTATGAGTCAAGTGCACAAATTCCTCCATGAAGATTTAGGAGTCAGGAAGCTTTGAGCCTGGTGGATAGCTTATAATTTGACAGAGGCCCAAAAACTCCGCCGTGTTGATTGGTGTCAAGAAATGGTTCAAAGATTTAACGGAGGTGACTCAAATGCTGTGTTCGACATACTTATTGGTGACGAAAGCTGGATTTATTGTTATGATCCTGAAACTAAGAGACAGTCTGCTGTCTGGGTGTTTCCTTCTAAAGAGTTGCCAACTAAAGTGATGAGAGGTGGAAGCGTGGGAAAAAAGATGGTCGCCTCTTTCTTTGGAAGGACAGGTCATTACGCAACAATTGTTTTAGAGAATCGAAAACAGTTACTGCAGAGTGGTACACTAACAATTGTTTGCCACTTGTCTTAGAAAAAGTTCGGGAGAAATGACCTCGCAATAGGATCCTCCTTCACCTCGGCAACGCCTTGACGAACGGCTCTAAGTAAACAATCGACTACATGGCGACTTCAGACGTGGAATTACTAGGTCACTCACTCTATAGCACCGACCCCGCACTGTGCAATTTTTATTTATTTCCGAAAATAAAAGAAAAACTTCGAGGCAAAAGTTTTATTTACGCCGAGGAAGCAGGGGCTGCGTTTCAAAATGCCGTCAAAGAGACCTCTAAGAACGAGTGGGCAAAGTGCTTTTCTCAGTGGTTCTATCAGATGCAGCAATGTATTGATGTAAATGGACACTATTTTGAAAAGATATAATAAAACTAATAACTTGCAAGTTTGTTCAGTTTTTGATTTTCTAAGAACTTTCAATGTCACCTTCGTACCTACTCATATCTATTAATTCCTGACAAGTCTCGTATTCCATCAATGTAACAATCGCGGTCTTTGAAGGTAGTTACAACGGCCTCGCAGTCACATTTAAGAGGGGCTTCTTGCGAGGCCCCAAACAAACACACTTAAATTTGTGACTTCTGTGGTAAAGTCTGGGAGCATCGCATTTTAGGGGGCCTTGTTAAGTTGTGTGAACATTGTGTGTCAGTGTGTGAGTGTGATATATTAAGTTAGTGCTCTCATTGAATAATATTAACAATATTGTGAACACAATAAAATATGTTCTCAATTAGCCAGCAAGTTTTATGGATGAAAGTGTTGATTTTTCTACAAAATTTACTTAAAAAAGTATTTCTTAACGATAAACTGTTGATTTTTACTTTAAAATAAATAAATATATTGCTACATGACTATTACAATAACTGTTTTTCATTAAATATGTATAAAAGACATACCATATTTCTGTATACAATAAAAAAAATAACATGTCTAAATAAGTTTCGGTTTCGGTTTCGGCCGAAACTGACACCCAGACCGAAATTTCGTTTTCGGTTGAAAATCCTGTTTCGGTCGGACACTAATTTAACATTGATTGGCACCTTATAATAGATGTAGATATTTTTTACGCTCGAATAGAGTTCAAAATTTCATAAATGCAGTTCTATAATGAATAGAATAGAATAGAATTATTTTTATTCAATATAGATTACAGTATATAATACTTATTTAAAAACATTGTTTTTATTGAATAAAACTACTTTTACGGATTCTATCGCGTTTAATTATTTTTATTAATTCCCGACATTTCGGGTTCTTTACAACACCCATGGTCACGGGGGACTGAGGTGACCCCCCAATTTGTAGTATTCGCGTAAATATAAGAAATCGTCATTTTTTTACTTTTACCACTGGTTCGCAAAAAAGCCTCTGTCCTGGGAAGAACCAGCAAAAAATCCAAAGGGATTTAAAAAAAAAACCACATATTACAATATAATATTTTATACAAGAATATATTAGAATTATACATACACGACTTTTCTACAGATTTATTATATGTGTGTATGTAATTCATTCAATTTTTGTTAGTCCTCACGGGTGAAAGTAAATCTGTATTTTGATTCGTAATCGAGGATAGATGTCGGTGTCTATGGGTCACAGCGGTTGCTGTGACCCATAGACACCGCTTGTTGACTTAAATGACATCGAAAAGTTTTTTTTTATAGGATTAGGGTGACAAACGAGCACACAGTCCACCATAGACACCGCTTGTTGACTTAAATGACACCGCTTGTTGACTTAAATGACACCGCTTGTTGACTTAAATGACATCGAAAAGTTTTTTTTTATAGGATTAGGGTGACAAACGAGCACACAGTCCACCATAGACACCGCTTGTCGACTTAAATGACACCGCTTGTTGACTTAAATGACACCGCTTGTTGACTTAAATGACATCGAAAAGTTTTTTTTTATAGGATAAGGGTGACAAACGAGCACACAGTCCACCATAGACACCGCTTGTTGACTTAAATGACACCGCTTGTTGACTTAAATGACACCGCTTGTTGACTTAAATGACATCGAAAAGTTTTTTTTTATAGGATTAGGGTGACAAACGAGCACACAGTCCACCATAGACACCGCTTGTTGACTTAAATGACACCGCTTGTTGACTTAAATGACACCGCTTGTTGACTTAAATGACATCGAAAAGTTTTTTTTTATAGGATTAGGGTGACAAACGAGCACACAGTCCACCATAGACACCGCTTGTCGACTTAAATGACACCGCTTGTTGACTTAAATGACACCGCTTGTTGACTTAAATGACATCGAAAAGTTTTTTTTTTATAGGATTAGGGTGACAAACGAGCACACAGTCCACCATACACACCGCTTGTTGACTTAAATGACACCGCTTGTTGACTTAAATGACATCGAAAAGTTTTTTTTTATAGGATTAGGGTGACAAACGAGCACACAGTCCACCATAGACACCGCTTGTTGACTTAAATGACACCGCTTGTTGACTTAAATGACATCGAAAAGTTTTTTTTTATAGGATTAGGGTGACAAACGAGCACACAGTCCACCATAGACACCGCTTGTCGACTTAAATGACACCGCTTGTTGACTTAAATGACATCGAAAAGTTTTTTTTTTATAGGATTAGGGTGACAAACGAGCACACAGTCCACCATAGACACCGCTTGTTGACTTAAATGACACCGCTTGTTGACTTAAATGACATCGAAAAGTTTTTTTTTATAGGATTAGGGTGACAAACGAGCACACAGTCCACCATAGACACCGCTTGTCGACTTAAATGACACCGCTTGTTGACTTAAATGACACCGCTTGTTGACTTAAATGACATCGAAAAGTTTTTTTTTATAGGATAAGGGTGACAAACGAGCACACAGTCCACCATAGACACCGCTTGTCGACTTAAATGACACCGCTTGTTGACTTAAATGACACCGCTTGTTGACTTAAATGACATCGAAAAGTTTTTTTTATAGGATTAGGGTGACAAACGAGCACACAGTCCACCATAGACACCGCTTGTTGACTTAAATGACACCGCTTGTTGACTTAAATGACACCGCTTGTTGACTTAAATGACATCGAAAAGTTTTTTTTATAGGATTAGGGTGACAAACGAGCACACAGTCCACCATAGACACCGCTTGTCGACTTAAATGACACCGCTTGTTGACTTAAATGACACCGCTTGTTGACTTAAATGACATCGAAAAGTTTTTTTTTATAGGATAAGGGTGACAAACGAGCACACAGTCCACCATAGACACCGCTTGTCGACTTAAATGACACCGCTTGTTGACTTAAATGACACCGCTTGTTGACTTAAATGACATCGAAAAGTTTTTTTTATAGGATTAGGGTGACAAACGAGCACACAGTCCACCATAGACACCGCTTGTTGACTTAAATGACACCGCTTGTTGACTTAAATGACATCGAAAAGTTTTTTTTTTATAGGATTAGGGTGACAAACGAGCACACAGTCCACCATAGACACCGCTTGTTGACTTAAATGACACCGCTTGTTGACTTAAATGACATCGAAAAGTTTTTTTTTATAGGATTAGGGTGACAAACGAGCACACAGTCCACCATAGACACCGCTTGTCGACTTAAATGACACCGCTTGTTGACTTAAATGACACCGCTTGTTGACTTAAATGACATCGAAAAGTTTTTTTTTATAGGATTAGGGTGACAAACGAGCACACAGTCCACCATAGACACCGCTTGTTGACTTAAATGACACCGCTTGTTGACTTAAATGACACCGCTTGTTGACTTAAATGACATCGAAAAGTTTTTTTTTATAGGATTAGGGTGACAAACGAGCACACAGTCCACCATAGACACCGCTTGTCGACTTAAATGACACCGCTTGTTGACTTAAATGACACCGCTTGTTGACTTAAATGACATCGAAAAGTTTTTTTTTATAGGATAAGGGTGACAAACGAGCACACAGTCCACCATAGACACCGCTTGTTGACTTAAATGACACCGCTTGTTGACTTAAATGACACCGGTTGTTGACTTAAATGACATCGAAAAGTTTTTTTTTTATAGGATTAGGGTGACAAACGAGCACACAGTCCACCATAGACACCGCTTGTTGACTTAAATGACACCGCTTGTTGACTTAAATGACATCGAAAAGTTTTTTTTTTATAGGATTAGGGTGACAAACGAGCACACAGTCCACCATAGACACCGCTTGTTGACTTAAATGACACCGCTTGTTGACTTAAATGACATCGAAAAGTTTTTTTTTATAGGATTAGGGTGACAAACGAGCACACAGTCCACCATAGACACCGCTTGTCGACTTAAATGACACCGCTTGTTGACTTAAATGACACCGCTTGTTGACTTAAATGACATCGAAAAGTTTTTTTTTATAGGATAAGGGTGACAAACGAGCACACAGTCCACCATAGACACCGCTTGTCGACTTAAATGACACCGCTTGTTGACTTAAATGACACCGCTTGTTGACTTAAATGACATCGAAAAGTTTTTTTTATAGGATTAGGGTGACAAACGAGCACACAGTCCACCATAGACACCGCTTGTTGACTTAAATGACACCGCTTGTTGACTTAAATGACACCGCTTGTTGACTTAAATGACATCGAAAAGTTTTTTTTATAGGATTAGGGTGACAAACGAGCACACAGTCCACCATAGACACCGCTTGTCGACTTAAATGACACCGCTTGTTGACTTAAATGACACCGCTTGTTGACTTAAATGACATCGAAAAGTTTTTTTTTATAGGATAAGGGTGACAAACGAGCACACAGTCCACCATAGACACCGCTTGTCGACTTAAATGACACCGCTTGTTGACTTAAATGACACCGCTTGTTGACTTAAATGACATCGAAAAGTTTTTTTTATAGGATTAGGGTGACAAACGAGCACACAGTCCACCATAGACACCGCTTGTTGACTTAAATGACACCGCTTGTTGACTTAAATGACATCGAAAAGTTTTTTTTATAGGATAAGGGTGACAAACGAGCACACAGTCCACTTGATGGTAAGTGGTTACTTACCATCAAGTGGACTGTGTGCTCGTTTGTCACCCTAATCGTATAAAAAAAAAACATTCTTTTCATTTCACAAAATTTTAATTAATGAGAGTGCGATCGCAGCAGTGGATGTCTCGCATCCATTACACTGTTACTCATCGCACGTCAGCGCTTATTTCATCTGGCATATACGAGATTATTACATCGCCATGTTTCAGACCGAGATAGCTTTACTATACTCCACTACCTTCACTATCACCAATACACCACTACTTCATCAAATTCTCTTATTTAATCTAAGCGACAATGGCCGCACGTCCGCTGCAATGACTGACTAAATGCTGTAGACATGGCGGAAAAAATGTTGAACCTCGAAGATTCCTGGATTAAAATCCACCATTCGACTATAGTCCTTTTTTTTAAAAATAGAAATAGGGTGATAAACGATCACACAGTCCACCTGATGGTAAGTGGTTCTTGTGGCCCATAGACATCTATATCTATCCTCGTTTGCGAGTCAAAATGCAGATGCGTTGTCAGCCTTGACGACTAAGATGGAATTTTTTAGTAAAAAGGGTCTCCGGTTCTCTACACTCACCATACGAAACACAGCAGAATTAAACTGCTATTTTACGCTGGTATTCTGTGAAAGTGTGGTCCTTCCCCGGTCGAGCCGACCCATTTGGGCTACAACTATACCTACTACTAATATAGCTACAGCATGGCTCTACCTGATGTGAAGGGTACAAAACTACAAATGCATTGTTATCTCCAAAAACCAAGATAGAATGCCTCACAGTTTGTAATTATAATGGCCTCTATACAGGCAGAAATCGACAATATTGGAATCTACCCAGACCACTTCTGGGCAGAAAGGTAGTCCCACCTCCTATGAAATACTTTACTTACATTAATTATTTACTTTAAAACAAATACATTTGCCTATAACTGCTTAAATAACCAACTGCTGGCACAGATCTCTACTCATTACTAACAGGCTTTTAGCGTAGGAAAGAGTTCGCCATATTGCTCCAGGAAGTATTGATGAATTTCTTATATCTTTAAAACCGTGCGGGTTTCCTCTCACATTTTTCCTTCAGAACTGAGCACACTGTAATTAGTTGCCAGTTCCGTTGGTAGTGGCGGGAACAGAAATCGAAATCGAGTAGCTTAATAAGAAAAAAAAAATTAATGAAAATTAAGACGCGCACTTACCCATTCTGGGCATAGTCCTCCCCAACCGTTACAGGCTATAAAAGTCCACTGCTAAACATAGGCCTCCCCCGTAGATTGCCGCATATTGGAGATATTCGCCATAGTTTCCGCGCTTGGCAAGCGGTTTCGCAATCGCAGTTTTTTTGAAGTTATACTTCTATTATTTTTAGTCGTTATTAAAAAGACATAAAGAATAAGGCTGCATATCTCCTGATTTGTCTCTCTGTAGCCTCTAACGACACCCACGGGATGATATGGGGTAGTGGATATTCTTACACCACCACTACACGGTAACCTCTCCAATAGTAATAATGTAAACTATAAAATTTGATTTTTCATTATTTTCATGCTTGGCAGTCGTTCGTCGACACTGCCTACCTGGGCTGGGAATTTTTAAGATAAAAAATGACTTGTAAACACGTGAATACAATAACATAATTTTCATTTAATATGGATTGTGAATAATACTCATCAAAGATGATTATACTTACATATATCCCTCTACCTGAGGCTACGAGAACTTCAGCGCCTTTCTATAAGTTGCCTCTTGATGGATGACGAGCATATCGTAATCCATGCCTTTACGATATGACATATATGTCACAAAATTTCCAGATTTTAATTCTAGATAAAGAATGAAACGAGTGTTGTTAAAAAGAAGATGCTGCTGCCCATCTCCTGTTTAATTTTCTCTCTGTCGCCTCTTACGACATCCACGGGTCGATCAGGTATAATAGGATATTAGGGTGTAATTTTTTTTATAAACAATGATAATTTCTATATCATTCAAACATTTTTGATTAATGGATACAAATCCTTTGCAATGTCCTCAAAAGCCAAAGTTAAAATTACAGTCAATCTACGTTCGGCTGGCCTACACTTATAATTAATAGAACCAGGCGTTACTTTGCGGAAACTCATTATATTAAAGATGTTAAAAATTAATACAGTCGAAACGAGTACCTCCTCCTTTTTGAAGTCGGTGTAAAAGTGTATATACTATACTAATATAACTGCAGTAGAAACTTAGTCACAGCAAAAATAAACAAGATGAAAAAATTAATGCAAAAGTGCATGCCTCGTGAGCGTTTCATTTAATTTTGATGACAAAAATAAATTGTATTCCCGACTTTTAAAATATAATTATTAACTAGTTTTAAATTTAGCGCTCTGTTATTTTAACTGGTAGTGTCACCTATAGGAAAAAATTAACAATGTTTATCATGGTATTTAGTATGGTACATTTTGTCCTTTTTCTAAGGGCTAAAAAATATGTAAGCGCCTTTAAAATTTTAATAGCAATAAAATTTATCAGTTGAAAATCATTTTATTAACAAACTACGCGTACTAGGCTATTGATATGAAATAGAGAACCAGTTGATGTAATTTTGAACCGGTCAATTTTTTCAGGAGTTATTGTAACCAAATACAAAATTAACGTCAGGACGTCTACGTAATTTTTTTAAAACCGTTTTTTTTTCAAGGTAGCAATATAAAATAATTTTTAAAAAAATATAAGATGGATTAATTGTTTTTAAGGAGTCATTTCATGATAAACGGCTACTCATATTATCGTATAAGTGCAATATGGTTATGATAGAGGCATTTTAAGAACAAAAAATTGCTTGACTTTGGCGTGTCGAGAGTAAAGCACTACCTAATAACTCTTCACGTTATGAGGCGTACAATACATTAAATATCGAGAGAAACACGTAAAAAAACACGACTGTATGTTTTTTTCATTGTGTGTTACCTCATAACTTTTTACTGGGTGAACCGATTTCTCTCATTCATTCTCTATTCCCTCACTCTCATAGTCTGTTGGGACGGTAGTCTGAGAGATAAGACGCAGGACAAAAGCTTTATATGCTTTCTTATTTGTTTTCCGAGGCATGGACTTGAAAGACTGCCGACTTTCGGACTCCGGGCTACCATTGATAATTTCTTGACGGAAAAACTCTATAACTTATTTTTGATCCAACCCGCTATTCGAACTCGGAATCTGATGATCAACTAACCTTTATGATCACTAGACCAACGTGGAAGTTAATTATCATCGATTAAGAGAAGGTGCAGATGCGCTGTTACCCATGATGACCAGACGTTATGCTTCGTTACAAGTAATTAGGGTCTCCGGTTTTCGCCACTCTGTTTTATTGGGTACAAAACAATGCAGTGTTATGCTACTATTTACGCTGATATTTCTTCTCATGTTATGTCAAAATATCGCGCTGCACATTATTATACATTGAAATCTGCAGAATGCCTCAGCCGCGTATAAATTTATTCATATTATAAATTATGTCACCGTGTAATGGCGATGTAAGCATATCCACTACCCTATATCATCCCGTACGTGTCATAAGAGGCGACAGAGGGAAACAAATCAGGAGATGAGCTACAGCGTCTTCCTTATAACAAACAAAAAACAAAAACTACGGTTGCTAACCCGCCTGCCAAGTGTGGCAACGATAGCAAATATCCCTCATATGGGGTAATTTATGGCGAAGTACTATATTCAATATATATAATTTCTATATCTAATTCAATATAATATATAATATTTATTACCGGAGACCCTTTTTACATTTTGCATTTTGATTCGCAAACGCGGATAGATGTAGATGTCTATGGGCCACAGCTCAGATCATAGAAACAACAACAACTGTTGTTTCTATGATCTGAGGGCCACAGCAACCACTTACCATCAGGTGGACTGTGTGCTCGTTTGTCACCCTTATACAATAAAAAAATTCAGCAGTGTACTTTAATAGACTGTAGCGGGAACTGTAACGTTAACGGTGTAAATTATGTATGTTTAGTATACCTACTCGTATATCATTAAATATAGCATCCACATGGATTCAATTAAAAATTTTATGGCTTACATCAGGTGATGCTGTATTCGCGACATTTGTCGTGGCGCCGCTGGTTGTAGGCGTTTGGCGCAGCACTTGGAGTATTATGGATCTATATCCGAAGCTTTTCCCTTATACCCAAATCTACCTCTTGGGGATCATCATTCACATATGTTTCGCATTGATCAGGTTTGCATAACTTGTTAATTATTTTATAAGACTTAGGTAACAAACGAACTTACAGCCCACCTACCCTTTAACGTGGTAGAGCCATGCTGCAGCTATATCAGTAGTATAGTTGTAGCACGAATGGGTCGGCTCGACTGGGGAAGGATCACGCTCTCACAGAATACCAGCGTAAAATATCAGCTTAACACTTCTGTGTTTCGTATGGTGAGTGTAGAGAACCGGAGACCCTTTTTGCTGGAAAAGAGGCATTCCATCTTAGTCCTCACGGGTGACAACGCATCTGCATTTTGATTCTTTATTGAGGATAGATGTGGATGCCTATGGGTCACAGCAACCACTTACCATCAGGTGGACCGTGTGGTCGTTTGTCACCCTATCCTATAAAAAAAACCTGATGGTAAGTGGCCATCGAAGTAAATGAACATGTGTAGCCAATTTTAATCAAAGACGATTACAGATGCGATATCACCTTTGAGGACTAAGATGGAATGCCACACAGTCTGTCATTATCATCGATATATATGTACTACGTGCTAGATTTCGCATCTCAACATACACTATATTCAACTGAACTGTACTGCAATCCGTACAGTGTGTCATTTAGTGTGGTTTCAATGTACTAGTTAGTCTGTGGTTTCAATATACATGCAGTGTGGAGCGGCGCTAATAATACGAGATTTCAAAGTTTAAAATAAAAACTGACCGCGCAGACGCAACTCGCTTAAATCAACTGCGCATGCGCGACTCTACTATCTCACGCGCATGCGCGAAGACATAGAGTAGTGCACATTTTTTGTTTGGAATGGCTTCTCAAGTACGTTGTACATATAACTCAATGGTCATTATACTAGCTCCTTATACCGTTAAAACTAGACATAGCAATGCAAGCACTACTATTTGGCGGATTTAACAGAAATAGGGATGAAAAATACCCGGAACGCAGAAGAGAGCTCCAACGCAAAAACGAAGTCCTATCACCTAGTAAATTTAAAAAAAACTTAGGTTACTTATCACAAAAAAGTAATCTACTATGAACGAGAATGAAATGATGAAAGGTAGACGACCTAATACGACGAACTAATAATAAGGCGAGTTTAGACGGTGGCTAAGCGTTTGGCACCGGCGCAATGTGGGACTAAACAGTGCATTCCATCTCAAAAATGGTTTAGACAAATGACCGTTTTGATTGTTTTACATTCTGAGAAGATAGAGCTAACCGATATAGTAATAATAAAAAAATATCAGTTTTGGGTATATAAAATCACACCCAAACTTTGCACTTCGATAATTTCATATTAATTACATAGATTACTCGTTATTCGTTATTCATATTACTGTTGTAGTAACTATAATCAGTATTGGTTACAGCATTCCTGTGACAACTATTGTAATCGATTTTTTTTAGTTTTAAACTTAATATAGTTTTTAAATTTGCGGTGTTTTAATCATATAATAGTATAAAACTTCAGGAATACGTATACAAAATTTCAATTTAAAAAGTATAGAAATAAAAAAGTTATAGGTTTTTGAGATGGAACGCACCGTTTGGTTCCATAGCGCGGCTAATTATCTTATTTAAACGATAAGCATCTAAATATAAAGAAGTGAATAATACTATATCAGAATTAGTACATTAGTGTCTCAACATTTTGTCACAAACGGCAATAAAAGTAAAGCTAAGTTAATTAATAGAATCAGGCATTAATTTGAGGAAATTCACTTAACTTTAAACTTAATTGAGGGAAAGTGGGAGGTGCTTTTCAAACTAGGCACGGCAAATCATTTTAATTCATTACGTGGAAATAAGCACTACAATAAGTGAGCTAAGTCTATAAAAATAACAACATCAAATGTTAAACATCCGAAGACAAATGTTTTTAAAGGAAGAAGAATTTCAATGTTTCCTTCTCGATTCTGTTGTTTTTCTTGGTACAGAAGTTGGATACTAGATACTCTTGACGCGAAACTTTTAACCCCATTGAAATAAACTAACACGCAGACTGAGCTCTGGAGAATATGATGTAAAAATAATTAGAATTTTTTTTTTAAAAAACGTTACCCCACACTAGGATTTTTTCCTGTGTCGTGGAGGCAGTTTACAAACATAAATTACACAAGGACAAACATCCAGACCCGGAACAATTATTTGTAGGCCATACAAATACTTGTTCCGTGCGGGATTCGAACCCGCGGCCCCCAGCGCAACAACTGATTGCTAAGCCACTGCGCCACGGAGCCGTACGAAATCTCACTAGAATCTTAGCGGTTAGCCACCGTAGAGTCTATATCACCTGAGGATGCCTCGTGTAGAGGCGAAACACGTGTCGTATTATCGTCAGTGGTGTGTCTTGCCTAGTGTAGTGGTGTTGTGAGTAGCGGTGCTGGGATTAGTGGTGACGGGGATAGTGCACGCAATTGAGGGAGGGCGGGAGCTGCTCTTCATACTAGGTAAGACACATCGTTTTATTTTATAACGCGGATATTTGCGAAGTAAATTTTTCTAAAAGCTTTTAAATCTCACTAGATGCTTAGACAGGTAGGTTATCCTACTTCATTTAGTTCCACAGCATAATGTCTTATGGGATTTTGCTATGGGGGAAATGCAAATAATTAAGAAGCTATTTTTATTTTGTAGAAGAGGGCCCTAAGAACCATTTACACCCTAAAACCTTTATTCAGAAAAAAATAATGAATACATGAACTTTGGCCTCTCGGTATATTTAGCTTTAATAAAAAAAAGTAATAAATATTCCGTAAGCACTAGGAACAAACAAGCTAGTGATACCCGTTACTCGAACACGAAGAAAGCAATTTATTTATGAAGCAATGTGTAAATGAAATATGCTTTTCCAAGTCCCAAAAAATATACAAAGTCTCTCTTCACACTATCACTATCATTCCATCACAAGTCCACCGCTGAACGTATGTTATTAAATAAACTGAGAATAACAGATTTATACGACATTCAAGTTGCTAGGGGTGTTACTTTATTTGAAACTGTGTATACCTACAAACGTGTGGCCAAAAAATTGCGTGTATCAAAATCGGTGATACACCGAGTAATATAATGCCACAAAGCACGGGCCTAATCCACCTGCATCCATGACTACCACCTACTCTGCGTGTTTCGTCAAATCGTCACACAAAGTATGTTTTGCATGCCTTGAGCGAAAGCGCAAGGTATGTTCTAGTATCGCCTAAAAATTAAGATTCCAACGTTTTATCAATCATATTATACATATAAATGATATAAAAAGCACATTGTTAGAAAGATAAATGATTGTAGAACTTATTAATTTTTTTTAAATCAATTAATTGCTATTTTTAAATGAAAAAGGGGTTTTAGTGGCTTATGGTGTGGATTTATCATCTCCCCAAGGCTTGTAAACACGATAACTTTTGAAAATATTAATTGTTAACTTAATCTATTTTTTAATCTCTTCATCTATCATGTGGGAAGCCACTGAATGTAAATGGCCATGTAATTTTATTTTGTTTAGCTATAATTAATTTTTTTCGGCTCCAAAATGGCGAAATTTTCGTTGATTTGGTAGCCTTGTATGTAAATTATTTCTGTAAATAGGGAGCTACAACCACAGAGTAGTTTACTCACTCACTCAGTTCACTCGTCAGTCGCCGTCGTGAGTGGACATTGTTTCGGTTGTTTGCAGCGGCTCAAAAAGATCGCTGTACAAATACACAATATCGAATAACAAAATTTCTTAAATACTTGATTATAATAATAATAAGAGATTTTTTTATTACAATATTTTAAAAGCACAGTATAAATAATAGTAGTACGAACTAAAAGTATCAATTTTTTTGTCATGGGTGACATTTTCATGGTTTTCGAGGGTGTTGAAACCGATAGGGTTGTCGAAATGTAAATCCAAGATGGCGGCTGCAATAGATATCAATTTTTTCATCTTGGGTGTCATTTTCATGGTTTTCGAGGGTGTTGAAGCCGATAGTAATGTCGAAATGTAAATCCAAGATGGTGGCTGAAATAGATATCAATTTTTTCATATTGGGTGTCATTTTCACGGTTTTCGAGGGTGTTGAAGCCGATAGTGCTGTCGAAATGTATTTAAACTACTTTAAAAAATTCCATATAATCATGTTATACGTAATTTTTTTAATGCGCTTAAGGCATTCCCAATTGGATTTACCAATATTTTTTTAAAATAAAACCAACCAAGTAATGGGATCCAACGTTATTTTATAAGAATAACTAGCTGACCCGGCAAACGTAACGCCATAATACATTATTTACAAGAAATATTATTTCGTTTTAAAAATCGCGATTAAAAAACAAGGGTTGATCTTAGAAAGGTGAAACTTTGACATTTTATTTATTTTTCAATACTAAATCATAATATATTAAAAATAAAAAAATTAGGCGTGGGTCACCCTTATCATTTAAGGGTTTGAAAAATAGACGTTGGACGATTCTCAGACTTACCCGATATGCACACAATTTTTAATAACCTTTGTGAATATTTTTTTTATAAGATAAGGGTGACAAACGAGCACACAGTCCACCTGATGGTAAGTGGTTGCTGCGGCCCATAGACATCTACATCTATCCTCTGTTACAAATCAAAATGTAGATGCGTTGTCACCCGTGAGGACTAAGATGGAATGCCTCATTTCCAGTAAAAAAGGCCTCCGGCCACCTGCACTCACCAAGCGAAACGCAGAGGTAAATCTCTACTTCACGCTGGTTTTCTGTGAGGTCGTGGTACCACCCCGATTCGAGCCGGCCCATCCGTGCGACAGCAAAAGCTGCCGTGTGGCTCTACCACTGTTAAAATTTACAACATCGTCCAAGTAACGAAAATATTTTTTCAGATCCCATCTCTTATCTCGATCGATAGCAACTGCTGATGAACATAACAGATATTTCTATTGGATAAAAGAGCGGCTGCTATCCAGGATCTACACCTACATATTTATTTTATCTAACATCATGCACTGGCGTGGTGGCTGGGGACTTTTTGATGGAATCGTCGCTACCGTAGTGCCTACCGACGCCGACCCACACAGGTAAAATACATTATCGTTATCGTTACAATCTATTAATGCTACAGCTATATTAATTGTATAGTTGTAGCACGAATGGGTCGGCTCGACTTGCGAAGGACCAAGCTCAGAATACTAGCGTAAAATAGCAGCTTAACGTTGCTGTCTTTCGTATGGTGAGCGTAGAGAACCGGAGACCCGTTTTACTGGAAAAGAGGCATTCCATCTTAGTCCTCAAGGGTGAAATCGCATCTGCATTTTGATTCGTAAACGAGGATAAATGTAGATGTCTATGGGCCACAGCAACCACTTACCATCAGGTGGACTGTGTGCTCGATTGTCACCCTATCCTATATAAAAAAAATATTTATCGTTTTCATTTAGTATATTAGTACTATTTAAGCAGGCCAACCAGATGAGAAAACTATATAGATACCCCACATAATATATACGTATTATATAATATAACAGCACTGACTTGAAGAACATATAACATAATAGAACATATAGCTTGAAGCACTGACGTTCCGGGAAGTCTGCAGTGTGTGAACATGTTCAAGATCGTCCCCGCCATTACATTAGATTTAATAGACCACAAATACTTGCAAAAAAACACCGATTCCTACCAAGAATGATCCGCGAGGCTATTGAAATTAAAAAACATCATAAAGATGGATGGGTGCTGGCATCTGCTTGGAATCCTATAATTAATAAAATTAAATCCAAACCCAACCATACCACTGCAAGACTTCAAGACACTGTAAGTTCATTCTGCGTAGATTGGACCAAAAATTAATATTCATAAACTGAAGGTAGCCGGGCTAACTATGACATCAAGACATCAAACATCTCAGTCCCCCCGTGACCATGGTTGCTGTAAAGCACCCGAAACGTCAGGAACTAAAAAGTTAAATTAAACGCGATAAAATCTGTAAAAATCAGTCTCATTTAATAAAATAAATTATTTTAAATGTAATTATGTACAACATTAGAAGGCCTCGTTAATAATAAAAAGCGTCCCTGGGTCGTCTCCAGGCCTCGTCACTCACCTTGTGAAATAGCAGCATTGTGCTGCTATTTTACGCCAGTATTCCGCGTGATCGTTGTCCTATCTCGAATTTTTGATACTACTACCCATAATACGCTAAAAATGAGCTGCTGCGTGTTATGTTTTTACAATTGAAACTAGATATTACCACGTGCACGGCGGTGAAGCAACACATCATGAAAAAATTACAAAGCTGAGGAATAAAATGTATCAACGATATTTGAAGTCTCCCAACACGTACTGGAGCAGCACAGCAGGCCTGTGCCCAACTATACGCCAGTATATAGGCTATGTTTATACGTATATACATGCATAAATTATACATGATCATATTTCTGATTTTGTCTAGGCCAGTTCTAATAGCGGCCCTGACAGCACTATGCTATGCAAGCATCGCTGGTCTTCGTTCTGCGAGAAATCTCCTAGCGGCTCCTTATTTCCTGGTAACTGACGGGAAGGAACCTACATATTTATTCACTACAAGGTTTCGTAAAATTGAACAAGTAAGTATTTTTTTTATCTTGGTTTATTGACCGACTATAAAATCGCAACATATGTTCTTGCCATGTAAGAGTGCTGATATCAAAATATTCATCACTGTATCTCATCTCAAGATTTGCAGAGATAAGTGGGCTTCTCCTCCGACACTTAATCGATCATTAACAAGTACAAATATAAACATTTGTTATAAATCAGACCTAACGGCTATAATAAATAAGTTTTCTAATTAACACGTTTTGAAATGTAACTATTACACTGACCGAATTTCGGTACAGTGGTTTGCTTCTACGTAGACTAGCCATCTGCGCAGGACAGGATTAAAGTGCCCGAGTGTATGAGCAAAAACAGGTGAAATATCTAATCTCCCATTGTCATAGTCCGCTGGGACAGTAATCCGACACGACCGCAGAGAATTCAGTCGCAATACCAACGGCTTCACGTGCTTTCCGACGCACTGGGGCGAACACCGCCAACTTGCTAACCGCGTTGCTACTAAGAAGTTATTGCTATAGTATCTAGGTAACAGCTTTAGGACTCTTTTTATACCAAGGACTCCGTTTGAAAAGAAACCACCCCCTTATTTATTTCTGCAGTTAAAAGGCATGCGTGCACTGCTGTGTTCCAGTCTAAAATTACAATAAGGAAGCGCCAGCATAATTACAGGCCTTTTTTAATTTAGGTTGGCTGCAGCTGTCAACGGGCTGATGTAGCCACTTTTTTATAGGATACGGGTAACAAACGAACACACAGTCCACCTGACGGTAAGTGGTTGCTGTAGCCTATAGACATCTACATCTGTCCTCGATTACGGAACAAACTCCAGATGCGTTGTCAGCCGTGAGGGCTAAGATGAAATGCCTCGTTTCCAGTAAAAAAGGTCTCCGGTTCTCTACACTCACCATACGAAACACAGCAGCATTAACCTTACCATCAGGTTGAGTGTATTTTCGTATGTCACTTAAGTTTCATCAAAAAAAAAATATCCCCGACTGGCGACGCGGTTGGTAACTGCTAAGCAAGACCCTTTCACTAGCAATGTCGCTTCTCATCACCTTTATTTAGGATCAAATCATTGACTATGGACTTGGGCTTCTGTGTGACCTTAAAGTCTAAAAGAGCCCGCGTTTTTCCTACGCTGATGATACTGCAAATAATATTTTCAGACAGAAATTGCAATTCAGTACGGAGGGTAACTGAAGCTCGATTTGATTAAAAACACGAGCGCACACACACACACACCTACTAAACCAAACCTACTAAAACATAAAACTTTATTATAATTTTTTTAAATTATTTAAAAAGAAATAAATTGTTGGTAATAAGTTTATAATAGAATAACGCTATAGTAAGGGTGGCCTTCTGACCCAAGTATTTTAATTACTTAAAAGGAGGTCTTTGACAACATTGTATCAATTTACAATGTCTTTATTACCCAACAAAAATTATTAAATTATTATCTACAGGAAAGAAAAACACTGCCTCCCTTTTTGTATTACATTGTCACGACACCACCATTTATCGATTACATTTGTTAACTATAGTAATTTAGATAATAAGGATAAGTAATTATATTTTTTGTACATATTATTACGTTATTCTTTATTGTGTTTATTTAACGTGTTTTAAATATAATTATATCATTATAGAACATTCTTTTACATTATTTAATTATGATTTATGATATAAGTTTTAAATTCACTTGATGACTCAACGTCACCATTGTACAAATTCCTATACTTCGTACCCATACCTCAGAATATTAATCATAACTTTTGATAGAATGAACTGATTGTAATAAAATAAATAAAGACGAAATTTTTAACTAAGACACGTTTTACAAGAATCTTTTGATATACATTAGTATTTGATACGTTAACTAACAGACAGACAGACAATTGTTAAATTGATAGCATAATGTAATAAATGTATTTAATTACTTATTTTTAGTCTCTCTCAATTTCTTTTAAAACAAAATATAAAATGTACAGACATCTGCAATTTATATTTTTATTCTATGTATATAGATAGATAAACTGGGGGCACTACCGTGCCCCCGCCAAGTCAAGCAAAAAAGCGGCACGGCCGTACTATCCTTTTTCAAAGGAGTTCAGACCATTTTCGACTCTCTATAACTTCGTTGTGTATAAAACTAGAAGCCTGAACTACTGGCAGGTATTATTTAAACACGGTATATTTCAAATTTCATTCAATTTGAACCAGTAGTTTAAGAATTATAACTAGTGAAAGTTTCTTAATTTTGTCACTCAGTGACTGACAGATCATCAAAACTCTAAAGCACTTGTAACAGACGTAGAAGTTTCAAATTTAGAATACAATTAGTGTTTAGTGTTCAAATCAAGGGGAAAATAAAATATTATGTAATTTTGGTCCAGTTTTCTAGATATAGCAAATGCATAAATAACTTTGTAATCCTATATAAATATATACGATTACAAAGTTACATTTGCTGTGGATTAATCAGTGTATGTGTATATGTAAAATATAATGGAATAATAGTTTTAGATAGGTACCTAGATATAATTATGTTCAAAGATAACTTGTAAAATGGTCAACGGAATGAAAAAGCAAGAATGGGGCATGTCTTATGAAGTACCAAAATTTCGCAAAGCATTAATTAGAAACAAATTGCCCGAAAATCTGTAGTTGGTATGCACTAAGTAGATGGTACCGGAAAGGGAAAAAAGTAGGACAAAAAGAAATGAGATGCCATCAAAAACATAACTTGTAAAAAAACCAAGTCTCGCAACTCAGTTCTACCGTAAAAAGTTGTGAGATCATGTAATACCAAGTCGGTTAATTTATTCAGCCCCTACTTATGGGGTCCTGCTGTCTCAAGTAATAACGTATGTAATTAGCTAACCTAACAACATCTTATAGTGACAATATCAATATTAAAAATCTTTTATGTTTTAAATAAATAAATTGACTTGGCAATCGCATTAAACAATCTAATTTAATACAATATTACTTGTGAGATACATTGTGTTTTTATGCGATGGCCAAGTCAATCTATTTATTTAAAACTTTTAATATTGATATGGCATATATGACACGTATATACACTAGAATTATCGTGATTAAAATTTATAAGTAGAAGATTATGTTGCAGAAATATTTTTTGCATTTTTAGGCAGTAGCTTACTCTTTTTCTTATGGTAGACAATCTAAGCTTCTTGTAAATCGCACAGTGGTGGACCTCCAATCATCCAGATGGTATGGATGGTATCGCGAGTTTTGTCGCGTTGTGCGATGGTGAAATTGAGCGGTTAGAATTGGTCCGAAAAATTCTTCAGACCTCTCCCCGTGGTAGATGCAATTAAATACGTAAAGAGATGCAACATCTCTGCGCCGTGTTAGTGAGTCAAGCCGTTCAGGAAGAGCTCAGTTGCCACAATTCGAACCGCTCTGCGCTGGATGCGATCACATGGAAGGTGCTGCCCTGTGGTTCTCCGGCGCAGAGATGAAAAAAGTATTCCATGTTAGGCCGAACCTGTGCCTTGTAAAGTTGCAGGCGGTGTGCCGGCATGAAATACTGTCCCGTTCTGCTGAGCTCGCCAAGCTTTTTTGAGGCCAATTTGGCCTTCTCTTCTAAGTGACCACGAGACTGCACGTCATCTAATCACAAACTGCGGACTTCCCAGAGCGTTGGTGTTTCACGTCAGCTATATATTCTTTTACGCGGGTTTTATTGATCTTAATATCCCTCTTATATACGGCAAATAAAACCTACTACTCCGGGTTAACTTTGATATCGGAACGCCCCCCCCCCCCCCCCTTGTGACCATGGATACTGCAAAGCACTCCAAACGTCGGGTATTAAAAATAAGTAAATTAAACGTAAATTAGCCGTGTAGTGGCGGTTAAGAATATCCACTACCCCATATCCTCCCGTGGGTGTCGTAAAAGGCGACAAAGGGAAACAGGCAGGAGATGGGCAGCAGCATCTTCCTGATAATAGCCAAAATAACAATAAAAGAACCGCGGTTGCCAACCCGCTCGCCAAGCGTGGCAACTATGGCAATATACCCCCCATGAGCAATGACAATAATAAACGGCCCCTAGTCCCCGGCGGCCCCGCTATTCCTGGCTACGGTGACGACCATGGTAACGGCGGGGCAGGGGGTGCTAAGAATCTCCGGTGGAGGTTCGGTTGCCACCTACGACGACTCGACCTGGCAACATACAACGCACGCACCCTGAGGACTGACGAGAAGATTGTGGAGCTGGAAGAAGAGATAGACAAGTTACGCTGGCATATTATAGGATTATCCGAAGTCCGAAGAGAGGGGGAGGACACGGTAATCCTCGAATCCGGCAACTTGCTCTATTACCGGGAGGGCGACCATCTGTCCCAAGGAGGTGTTGGATTTATCGTCCACAAGTCTCTCGTTAACAACGTTGTAAAGATTGAGAGTGTGTCGACGAGGGTTGCGTACCTTATACTCAGAATCACCAAACGGTATTCGCTGAAGGTCATACAGGTTTACGCACCAACCTCGGCACACCCCGATCAGGAGGTGGAGGAAATGTATGAGGATATATCTAGAGCCATGCATTCCTCCAAAACCCAATATACGGTGTTAATGGGAGACTTCAATGCAAAACTAGGCACAAGAGAGTACGGTGAGCTGAAAGTAGGGAAATTTGGAATAGGGCAACGGAACCCAAGGGGCCAGCAGTTGGCTGACTTCATGGAGAAAGAGGGACTCTTTATGATGAACTCTTTCTTCCAGAAGCGGCCCCACAGGAAGTGGACCTGGTCGAGCCCCGACGGTTCGACAAAAAATGAGATTGACTTCATTATGACGACCAGACGACAACTGTTCAGTGATGTCTCAGTGATCGCGAGGGTGAAAACCGGCAGCGATCACCGAATGGTTAGAGGCACACTGAACCTAAACGTTAAGTTGGAGAGGTCTCGTCTAATGAAGTCAACGCTCCGTCCCCTTCGTGCTCTAATCCAAAGTCCCGAAACCTTTCAGCTCGAGTTACAAAACCGTTTTCAGTGCCTAGAAGACTGCAATGAAGTGGACGATTTGAATGACAAGCTCGTGGAAACTGTCCATGCGGTCGGAGCTAAGTTCTGCAAGACCCGCCGCAGAAGAACACAAAAACTCTCCGATCACACTCTTAATCTCATGGCTGTTAGACGGGAGATGAAGCTACATTCTTCAACAGATTTAACAGCATACAGGCAACTGAACAGACAGATCTCCAAATGCATGCGGCGGGACTTACGCAACTTCAATACAGCTCGTATTGAAGAAGCGATCGAGCGGAACCAAGGCTCCAAAGTCTTTGTCAGAGATCTGTCTGCCAGAAAGCGCCAACTGTCAAAGCTGAAGACAGAGTGTGGCAGCATCGTTTCCGAGACACCTGAGATTTTGAGTGAGATTGAGAGGTTCTATGGGCAGCTGTACACGTCATCGTTGGAGCTGCACGCAAGTGTGAGTAACGATCCAAGAGCGAGTCTTATCCGACATTATTCCGATGATATCCCGGACGTCAGTCTGAGCGAGATTAGAATGGCTCTCCAGCACCTTAAAAACGGCAAGGCCCCAGGCGAGGATGGAATTACAGCGGAGCTTCTGAAAGCGGGTGGAAAACCGGTACTTGAAGTCCTTCAGAAGCTCTTTAATTCCGTCCTCCATGGTGGCATTACACCGGAGGCGTGGAGCAGAAGTGCGGTGGTCTTGTTCTTCAAGAAAGGCGACAACGCTCTCTTGAAGAACTACAGACCGATTTCCCTTCTGAGCCGCGTCTACGTGCTGTTTTCGAGAGTCATTACGAATCGTCTCGCTCGCAGACTTGACGACTTCCAGCCTCCCGAACAAGCCGGTTTCCGAAAAGGCTTTAGCACCATAGACCACATACATACCCTTCGGCAAATTGTACAGATGTCCGAGGAGTACAATTTGCCACTATGTCTGGCGTATGTGGACTATGAGAAAGCCTTTGATTCCGTCGAAATTTGGGCGGTGCTGCAGTCCCTTCAGCGATGCCAAGTTGACTGTCGGTATATCGAAGTGTTGAAGTGCTTGTACAGTAGGGCTACGATGGCTATCCGAGTACAGAACCAGAGTACGAATCCTATCCAATTGCAGAGAGGTGTAAGACAGGGTGACGTCATATCCCCGAAACTCTTTACCGCTGCATTGGAAGATGTTTTCAAGCTTCTGGACTGGAAAGGATACGGTATCAACATCAATGGCGAGTACATCACTCACCTTCGATTTGCCGACGATATAGTCCTTATGGCAGAATCGCTGGAGGACCTAAGCACTATGCTCAATGACCTCAATAGTGTTTCCCAACGGATAGGTCTTAAGATGAACATGGACAAAACAAAGATCATGTTTAATGTCCATGTCACACCTATGCCGGTAGTTGTTGGGAACACTAAGCTCGAAGTTGTTGACGAGTATGTTTACCTGGGACAAATAGTCCGACTAGGTAAGTCCAACTTCGACCGAGAGGTCAATCGACGGATTCAACTCGGTTGGGCAGCGTTCGGGAAATTACGGCACATCTTCTCGTCAGGTATACCTCAAAACTTGAAAACGAGACTGTACACCCAGTGCGTGTTGCCAGTGATGACATACGGAACTGAGACGTGGTCCTTCACTGCTGGCCGGATGAGGAAGCTCAAGGTCGCTCAGCGAGCTATGGAGAGGGCTATGCTCGGAGTTTCTCTGCGTGATAAACTCAGAAATGAGGATATCCGCAGTAGAACTAGAGTGACCGACATAGCCCAACGGATTAGTAAGCTGAAGTGGCAATGGGCCGGCCATATAGCTCGAAGAACCGACAACCGATGGGGAAGAAAGGTTCTCGAGTGGCAGCCTCGTACCGGCAGGCGAAGTGTAGGGCGTCCCCCCACTAGATGGAGTGACGACCTGGTAAGATATGCAGGAAGTCGATGGATGCAGGTGGCTCAGGACCGTGCTTTGTGGCATTCTTTGGGGGAGGCCTATGTTCAGCAGTGGACTTGTGAAGGGCTGTAATGATGATGATGAAATTAAACGAGCTAAATCCGTCAAAATAATTTTATTCAATGTGTAGTGTTCGCGTAAATATAAGAAATCATTTTGAACTTTGTTACAATCTCATAAAATAACAAATATGTAAATCAAACGACCCTGTCACTAATCGGTGCACTAGCTGACACAGGTCTGGGGAACGTCAAGTAGCGGTTTCCTACCGATCGTCTTCTTAGAACGGATTAGGTCGCCTTGACCCTGCCGATGCGTACTGTGTATTATCCGTGCTCGTAGGTTATTGTTACGGTATACTTCATAAATGTTAGAATGATTTTAAATTATATTTATGACGTCTATTTTCAGCAGTGGACATGTGAAATACTATAATTATAGTGTTGATGATAAAACCAGTGACGTAGCAAGGGGGGCCCCTGTTATGGCTCGGGCGGCAGATTTTAGGAGGCGGCAATTTGGGAAAGATAGTCAGCTCTTAACTTTGCTTTTAAATGATGCGAGTGAAAATCTCAACATTTCTGAAAATTAGGAGTTATTGAATGCTGTTGATTAAATTGAAACGAAAACTGTTGCAATGAAAGTTCTGAAGATAAGGATAATGTGCACACGCATACATATAAGAGTAAACGCATATTATAATACTTATAATTATTATTTTTTTAATTTAATAATTATAAGTAAGTAATAATGATAATAAATAAATAAATAAGGCAAAAAAGTAATGAGACTAAAATTTTTCGACTGCTTCAAACGAGGTAGAATTGATCAATTTTAAATTTATTTAATCATATATTTTGAAATTAGTTTAAAAGCAAATTAAAATCTTGTCGCGGTGTATACACTCGGTGTACGTACATCTTGCTTAGAAATCAGTATATTATAGTGTTCCCATCTCGATACACGCATATTCTTCCAAACCGCATTTACGAAAAGGACATGACGTCTCGTTCCATTAATGACGCTATAGTTGGTTTAGTTTCCATTATCGCTACACAAACTGGAGAAAGTTATTGGCACCGTTAAAAATGTAGAGAGACGCCATCCAGGCGAACATCCTAGCGTCGCGGCGCGGGACGCGCGATAATGCAATTACAAATAGTAATCTGTGGTTGCGTGCGGAGCTACATCGCACACTTGTAAATCAGACATGCGTGGAAGCACTGCCGGGCTGGCCGACACGCTCGCGAGCGGCTCGCGAGCGCACGCCGCGTTACTCGAGACCGCGGACTGCCTGTTCGCCAGTATTGTGGTCGCGCCCGCCGTCGTCTCCTACTGGAAGTCCACATGGAGCCTCATGGACTTGTACGTGCTCCCAGACCAACCAGTCAGCAGCGCAGCCGCGTGCGCGATTTTCGGCCTGTGCTGTGATCTATTCCTGTGCGTGTTCCAATCCAAATTGGGCAAATACCTCAGGCCTGACCATGGCCGACTTACTTATTACGTGTTCTCGAGGGTTTATACTTACGTGGCCGGCGTGGCCTGTGTGGGCGCATGGCGCGGTGTATGGAACCTATTAAATGAGTGCACGGGTGATAGCGCGAGGACTTTGCTTTCCACCACTGCGGCTGCTACTTTGTCATTGGCTGCTTTACGGGCTTTAAGGAACATCAGCGCAGCGCCTTTTGCTGTTGCAGTGGATGGGCCCCACGATTACTTCGATGTCCCGACAATGTTTCGAACGGTTAGTATACCTTATAAGTGATAAAATCTCACTATTGATTAGGATTGAAATTATTAAAATCCAACTTATATCAGAGCGTAGCATACTCGTAGCAATCTTTGCTACGAAAGATTTGCTTCAATATTCGTTAAAATTAGTAATAAGCTATAACTTCCAAACTCAATTTTTAAGAATATTTTACTAGAAATAAAACCCAAAAAACATATTTCTCTGAATTCAAATTATGTTTACGTTTAGATTATATAATATATATTTCTTAAAAAATTATTTAAAAAAAAATATTTTCATTAAATTTAAAAAAAAATTGAAGGCTTGGCTAAATAGCTTGTGTTTAATCAAAAAAATCATTAAACATAAATAAATTACATATTTCTAAATCCTGCCCAAATTACTTTCTTAAGAGCCAATATCTATATGGCAGGCGAGTTGACATTCGTAATCGTAGTTATATTAGATGATGTTAACATTATCTTGTACCTTGTGACGTTGTAATATCACCGTCTAACTTTTTGCCATGTAATCTTTTCACCTCATAAGACACCTACAAAAATGTTATAAAAATTGGTATGCTACTAATATAATCTATTAAAAATGTAAATGTTCGTTAGTTCAAAACTTTCAAGAGTTCTTTACCACACCTTGCGTTCATATACTATTTAGCCACAGCAACGCGTGACCGGATACTGCTTGTTATATAATAATAATAAAAGATGTATGTACTAAGAAACTTGACTAACCCGATTTCAATCCACGTCAACACTTCTAAAATCGCTCTTTTAGTGTTGATTTACCCGCGGGATAATTGATTTACTTAGAGGTGAAAGTAAAACATCGCGAAGAAATCTTCATTTTTAAAATACTAATTTTAAAGACATGTGAAGTCCTTTAGTTTACATCAGAGGAATTGTTTCCGTTAGTTCAGGACGATATACTCTTTCTGCTACAAAACACTAACAGAATCAAAAACTTTTATTTCTGAGAGTCTTTTCTGAGTGCCTGAGCAATGACTATTTCTGAGTGCCTGAGAAGTGACTTTTTCTGAGTGCCTGGGCAAAAGTCTGTTTTTAATTCTGCCAGTGCTTACAAGTATAATGCACTATAGCGGCTGTTACTTTATAGTATATACATATATATACTATTTTTAATTAAAAATAAACTAGTAGTGAGGCACTAGATCTTAGTTCTTAATGCTATCTACGTATGTGAAGCTCTAGTATAGACGAGAGCTTCACATAACATAGGTAGAGCCATGCTGCAGCTATATTAATAGTATAGTTGTAGGACGAATGGGTCGGCTCGACCGGGAAAGGACCACGTTCTCACAGGATACCAGCTTAAAATAGCAGCTTAATGCTGCTGTGTTTTGTATAGTGAGTGTAGAGAACCGGAGACCCATTTTACTAGAAAAGAGGCATTCCATCTTAGTCCTCACGGCTGACAACGCATCTGCATTTTAATTCGCAAACGAAGATAGATGTAGATGTCCATGGGCCACAGCACCCACTTACCATCAGGTGGACTGTGTGCTCGTTTGTCACCCTTATTCTATATAAAAAAAGACTACTGCTGAAGCATGAAGGCAGCAAACCTGATTTGTTGCCATTAAACGCGTAGTAACGGCACAAGATAATCCAACACCGCGTATCCCACGGATATCATAAGAGGCAACAGATAGTAATTAAATTGAATATGGCCAGAAGCATCTTCCTGATAGCAACTTAAAACAATAAGCAACTGCGGTTAAGGACCCACCCTATAACAGGTGATTTCTGGATGTCGAAAATAGTGTCACCTACCAGGTCCAACTACAGCTAATAACATCCAGGTGATCACATAAGTAGCCTCATAAACATTTTATTAAAATCGGTCAAGCCGTTTAGAAGAATTACGAACACACGCACAACGGAATAAATAAAATAAGAGATTAAAATAACATAACAAACTCCCCGATGAACTTAAAATCCTAAACATTACATTGTTTAAAGAGAAATTGTACAAATGGGCCAATGAAAATAATTTCTACAGCGTAAAACAATTCTTGGATGGTAAAAATTAGATTCTATATTGGACAATATCTATTATAAATTTTTATTTAATTATTGTTATAGTATTGTTACAATTTATCTTTAAATAAGTTATGCGACGTTTTACTATTTAAATCATTGAGTTATATGTACTACGTACTAGAGAAGCCATTCCAAACAAAAATTGTGTCCTACTCTATGTCTTATGTTATATGAGTAGTAGTCGCGTATGCGCGAAGACTTTAATTTAATATAAAATAAGATATTAATATAAAATAAATTTAAGAATTTAATATAAAATATCTTAATTTAATCTAAACAAACATATTTCTAAATAAAATGTTATAATAATTATTTTATGGAATTCACAAATCTTCAATTTACGCAATATTTAGTTTGTATGGATTGCAGTACAGTTCAGTTGAACATAGTCAATGTTCAGAATGGCTTCTCTAGTACGTAGTACATATAACTGAATGATTTAAATTGACAATGCACAAAATTGACATTTAACTTATTGTTATTATAATATTTCTCTATATTTTATTTTTAATTGATTTATGTGACTTATTGTTATCTTATTATATTCAAATAGCTAAGGAAATATTTAACATTGTTTAATAAAATATTTGCACGCTATGTAAAAGAAGCAAAACATGAGCGCTCGTTTTTACATATTAACAACATTTATACCATGTTTTACGTAAATGAAGTTTATTATTATTATTAAATATATATATGTCTTTCATTTTATTTATTTTAATATAACTAGAGTATATTATTAAATATATATATGTCTATGATGATATGATTTATATATATATATATATATATATATATATATATATATATAAATCATAACAATATTTTCAAATGTTTATTATTAACTAAATATCAGGATATAACCTAATTACATAGTAATCTCACGATGTTCAAATTGATGTTCAAGTACGTAGTACTATTATTTTTAATCTGTGGTTCCACCCAACTGTTAGCCTATCGTGTATTGTCAAATAAGCAGCACTCTCTGATTGGCTCGAGAAGGTACTATGTCCGACGAAGGACGTATCATGTTATAATAATTTCCAAATATATGTACTTGTACATGGACATGAACGCGTATGTGGAAAATGAAAAAGATATTTTTAAAATATTTTTTTATTTAATTTAAAATGATCCTTAATTTAAGTTTTTAGTTTTGACGGCTCTGTGGTCCTTTGCACAGAATAAATAACCAGTGGTAGAGGGCCGCGGTTTCGTATGCCGCACGGAAAACTGTATGGCATACAAATAATTGTTCCGCGTGAAACTGGATGTTTGTCCTTGTGAAAAATATGTACGTAACCTGGCCTACACGATACAGGAGAAAATCCTAGTGTGTATGTGGTCAGGACTATATGTTGGATGAATTAACACTTCCCAACCAAGCTCTCCGTAGCTCTCTCTGCTGGCCGTATGAGGAAGCTCAAGGTCGCTCAGCGAGCTATGGAGAGGGCTATGCTCGGAGTTTCTCTGCGTGATAAACTTAGGAATGAGGATATCCGCAGTAGAACCAGAATAACCGACATAGCCCAACGAATTAGTAAGCTGAAGTGGCAGTGGGCCGGCCATATAGCTCGAAGAACCGACAACCGATGGGGAAGAAAGGTTCTCGAGTGGCAACCTCGTACCGGTAGGCGAAGTGTAGGGCGTCCCCCCACGAGATGGAGTGACGACCTGGTAAGACATGCAGGAAGTCGATGGATGCAGGTGGCTCAGGACCGTGCTTTGTGGCATTCTTTGGGGGAGGCCTATGTTCAGCAGTGGACTTGTGAAGGGCTGTAATGATGATGATGATGATGATGAACCAAGCTCTCTCAATTTTCGTTGAGTGGCTAAAGATGTGTGTGTTCGGGCTTTATCATGATGAAAAATCACTCCTTTTCTGTTGTACCGGCCGTTATTTCTCAATTTTTCGCAGAGATCCAAAACGATAATTTTGCCCGGCGGTAAAAGCTCATAATAAGCGATGCCCTTCCAATCCCACCATACACACAGCATCGTGCTTGACTATCCTTTGACCATAATCTTTTTCGCACATTCTTGTTGTGGGTAATCCAATTTTCATCACCAGTGATCAATCTTTTCAAAAATAGTTCAGTTTCATAACGTTTCAATCGAGAATTGCAAATGAATATACGATTCATTAGATTTCTTTCAGTGAGCTCGTGTGGTACCCCAATATCGAGTTTTTTGTGTAGCCAGACTTTTTCTAATGGGTCAAAACTATTTTCTGGTTAATCTAAAAAAATAAATATTTACCATGAGATATAATATATAATATGTTATATAACATATAATCCTCAATTCCTCGGCTATGTCGTAACTACCAATATGTCGATTTTGCTCCACTTTTCCAAACATGTCATCGGCTTTATCAGTATAAGGGTGACCAGAGCGAGTTGCATCTTTGATACCTAAATTCCCGGACTGAAAACGCTTGAACCAACTTTGTGCAAAGTTTTTTTAACGGCTTGAGTCGAATGTTTTCATTTTTCGTAATAAAACTTCAGAATGTATCGAATTTCTTCGTTAGATTCACTCATTTTGGCGGACAGAAAAGCAAAAGTGTTTTTTACTTTTAATTTTTTTTCTTAATGTCCTATATATATTGATATTAAAGCCAGCCAGATAGATACAAACAATGCAACCAAAGAGATTATTCTTCAATTTTATACAAACAAAATAGGCAGAAACTTTTTCCCCGACCTAACTATTATTTAACACTATTAATAACACAATTATGTTGATACAGTATAGTAAGTCTATATTTATTTATTTATTCTTTATTGTTTTCTGTATTACAAACTCTACCAGTCAACCCACGGTGTATATATATTTTTGTAAAAATTAATCAACTTACCAACGACGTCCAAAAAGACCTGACTTGATCTTCAGGGCAGAGGAATATGTCAAATAGTGCCCAGGAACCTCGCCAAACGAAGACCACGAGTGACCCGACCACCGCCACGGAGAACTTTTCCCCGACCTATTATTAATGTTTTGAGTATCATTCAGGATTCAAAATTTTTATTTGATAAACATATTGATTAATAGAATCAGGCGTTACTTTGCAAAACTCCATTATATTAAAAATGTTTATTAGTTTTTTTATTAGTTAGCTAAAATCAGCGTAATAAAAAAATGTGACTTACTTAGTTTGAAGAGTACCTCCCGCTCTCCTTCAATTGCGTCCACTAACCCCAACATTAGTGGTAAGATATAACGATAGTGCTGGGATTAGTGATGCATTTTAATTTATTACGCGAATCTTAAGTAAATCATTTTTACATACATAATCACGCATCTTTCCCATAGGACTCGGCATAGACCACTTCTTTCCACTTGCTACGATCCTTACATACTTGTTTCGCTTCGTCCACTTTCATTATTCCCTTTATACATGCTATTCGGCTTAGAGTACTCTTGACCTGGCCATTTTTCAAGACGTCCCTGATTTGGTCTAGAAACGTCCGTCTAGGTCTACCCCTTGCAACACTTTCATTCACACTCGCCTTATACACTTTTTTCGTCAATCGTTCATCATTCATTCTCTCGACATGGCCAAACCATCTCAGCATACCTTTCTCAATTTTTGTCACTACATCTTCTTTCAGACCACAACGTTTCCTTATCTCACTATTTCTTATCCTGTCACCCAGTTTAACTCCTATCATACTTATTAACGCTCTCTCTCAACTACATTTATTCTGTTTTCATGTTTCTTCTGCCATACACAGTCAAACGAGCCTTGTTAGACACCTTCCGACTGCTCATAAAGGAGTGCAAATCTCCATTCACCATGTTTCCTGCATTCACTCTTCTTTCGATATCACTCTCACATATCCATCTCTTGTTAACTTTGAGCTCAAATACAGAAATTAATTATATTGCGAGTAAGAATTCTATGACTACAGGTTTTCTTATAAAGTCATGCTCGACATTTTAATGCCTTAAGTTAAAGTTACAGTCTATATACGTCCCACTGCTGGGCACAGGCCTCCTCTCATTTCTGAGAGGGTTTTAGGGCAAGGAAGTGTCCGCCGCGATGCCCCGATGCGTGCTGACGAACTTCACATGTCTTCGAAATATATTTTTTTCTTATTTCTCAGACATGCAGGTTCCTCACTACTCAGCACTAAAATTGCAATTTACAATTTCATTGGTGCTGGCGGAGATCGAACCCGGGTTGCTCGCGTACTGTGAAATTAACAGCGACCGCTAACCATCTGAGCTTTTAATTCCTAATCTCTAAATATTATATATTGTTTTCAATCGCGTATATTAATATACTATTGGATTATAGTACACAAGTGTAAAATTCGCGGTACGGTATATATAAAACGTCATAATATTTCAAAATTAGAGCCTATCAAAAGTCCAGTGCTGAACAATGATCTCCGTAATCGATAACCTCATAGGTGGGATATTTGCCATAGTTGCCACGGTTTACAAGGTAAAGCATGCCGTGTAGTGGCGGTTAAGAATATCCATTACCCCATATCTTCCCGTGGGCGTCGTAAAAGGCGACAAAGGGAAACAGGCAGGAGACGGGCAGTAGCATCTTCCTGATAAGAGCAAAATTACAATAAAAAAACTGCGGTTGCCAACCCGCTCGCCAAGCGTGGCAACTATAGCAAATACCCCCCAATGATGAGAGTAACAAAGAGACGGCCCCCAGTCCCCGGCGGCCCCGCTATTCCTGGCTACGGTGGCGACCATGGTAACGACGAGGCAGGGGGTGCTAAGAATCTCCGGTGGAGGTTCGGTTGCCACCTAAGACGACTCGACCTGGCAACATACAACGCACGCATCCTGAGGACTGACGAGAAGATCGTGGAGCTGGAAGAAGAGATAGACAAGTGACACTGGCATATTATAGGATTATCCGAGGTCCGAAGAGAGGAGAAGGACACGGTAATCCTCGTATCCGGCAACTTGCTCTATCACCTGGAGGGCGACAATCTGTCCCAAAGAGGTGTCGGATTTTGTCCGACACTATTCCGAAGATATTCCGGATGTCAGTCTGAGCGAGATTAGAATGGCTCCCCAGTACCTTAAAAACGGAAATTCCCCGGGTGAAGATGGAATTACAGCGGAGCTTTTGAAAGCGGGTGGAAAACTGGTACTTGAAGTCTTTAGGAAGCTCTTTAATTCCGTCCTGCATGGTGGTACTCCTCCGGAGCAGAAGTGCGGTGGTCTTGTTCTTCAAGAAAGGCGACAACGCTCTCTTGAAGAACTACAGACCGATTTCCCTTCTGAGCCGCGTCTACGTGATGTTTTTGAGAGCCATTACGAATCGTCTCGCACGCAGACTTGACGACTTCCAGCCTCCCGAACAAGCCGGTTTCCGAAAAGGCTTTAGTATCATGGACCACATACACACCCTTCGGAAAATTGTACAGAAGACAGAGGAGTACAATCTGCCACTTTGCCTTGTGTATGTGGACTATGAGAAAGCCTTTGATTCCGTCGAAATTTTGGCGGTGCTGCAGTCCCTTCAGCGTTTCCAAGTTGACTGTCGGTATATCAAAGTGCTGAAGTGTATTACAGTAGAGCTATGATGGCTATCCGAGTACAGAATCAGAGTACGAAACCTATCCAAATGCGGAGAGGTGTAAGACAGGGTGACGTTATATCCCCGAAACTTTTCACCGCTGCATTAGAAGACGTTTTCAAGCTACTGGACTGGAAAGGATGCGGTATTAACATCAATGGCGAGTACATCACTCACCTTCGATTTGCCAACGATATATTCCCTATGTCAGAATCGCTGGAGGACTTAAGCACTATGCTCAATGACCTCAACAGTGTCTCCCAACGGATAGGTCTTAAGATGAACATGGACAAAACAAAAATCATGAAAACGAGACTGTACAACCAGTGCGTGTTGCCAGTGATGACTTACGGATCTGAGACGTGGTCCTTCACTGCTGGCCGTATGAGAAAGCTCAAGGTCGTTCAGCGAGCTATGGAGAGAGTTATGCTCGGGGTTTCTCTGCGTGATAAACTTAGAAATGAGGGTATTCGCATTAGAACCAGAGTAACCGATATAGCCCAACGGATTAGTAAGCTGAAGTGGCAGTGGGCCGGCCATATAGCTCGTAGAACCGACAACCGATGGGGAAGAAAGGTTCTCGAGTGGCAGCCTCGTACCGGTAGACAAAGTGTAGGGTGACCCCCCACTAGATCGAGTGACGACCTGGTAAGACATGCAGGAAGTCGATGGATGCAGGTGGCTCAGGACCGTGCTTTGTGGCATTCCTTGGGGGAGTCCTATATTCAGCAGTGGACTTATGAAAGGCTGTAATGATGATGATGATGACTAGGCTCTCTGTAACTGATAACCTTATAGGTGGGATATTTGCCTTAGTTGCCACGGTTTACAAGGCTCCCTGTAACTGATAACCTCATAGGTGGGATATTTGCCATAGTTGCCACGGTTTACAAGGGTCTCCGTAACTGATAACCTCATAGGTGGGATATTTGCAGAAGTTGTCACGGTCGGTAGGCGGATAGCCGAAAAGAAAGAAAATTTAGCTTATTTTTTGTTTTATTTTTATTTTATATATGAAAAAGATTAAAAACGGTTTAATAATATATTTTTACATTGGTCCAATTACCCGATGTACTTACTATCAGGTGGACTGTGTACTCGTTTGTCACTCTTATCCTATAAAAAAAATTAAAGTACTTATCAATTCCAATTTTATGATACCTAGTATATTAATAGCTCATAAGACTTAAGCAGAAGATATCACTTACTTCCCTTTGAAGTTAAAAGAAACGTTTCCAACATAACATGTTTACCTATGATAAATTCCTAATGTGTACAATAAACGAGTGGAATAATCTGCCGGCATTTTTTCTATCCAACTACAATTTAGGTGGCTTCATGGCAAGAGTGAATAGAATTTTATAAAGTAAGTCAGTACGCTTTATCATTTTCGGTTGCATTACAACTTACCATCAGGTGGGACAGTGGTCAAACACTGGCTTAAAACAGTTAAAAAACAAGAAACCAAACAGGAATGTAGATTCTGAATGCACTTTTGATTGTACCACAGAATAGATAATTGACTGTACCACAGAATAAAGAGTATATTTTGATTCATTCAGTGATAGCAGAAGCTCTTATATTTTTAATAGTGCTGCTATGTACATAAAAGCGGATTTTGGAGACAGTTTCATAAGGGTACGTTACTTGCAAACCGTTATTAAATACTAGATTAAATTAGAATGAGAATGGTTTGCTGCTTCATCGCATATTTCATTAGCATACGACTGTAACTTTTTATTTTCTATATGTGAAAATTTTGTAATTGTAAATTTATACTTACATGAATTCTGATTATTGATTGTAAATTATCTAAAAACATAAGTTAAAAAAATTACAAACCTTTATGTCGTTATAAAGTTTTATTGAGGAGAGAAGATGGTTTTGTAGTTTATTATTTTAAAAAAATCTTTACTTTTTTTAAGACTCGATATAAAATTATGTAGAGAATTCCATGCCATACATGTTAATGGTACTAATAATAATCATAACAACCTTTTCTATATCGATGATCTCAAACTATTCGCCTCCAAGCGCTCCTATTTTGTGGCATTGCTAAACATCATTTGTGATTTTAGCAACTGTATTGGAATGGGACTGGAGACAGATAAGTGTGCGGTCCTCCATGTCGAAAGGACTAGGGTTGCAAACTCTGAGGCATACACTTATCTATGCCCATCAAAATAAGGACCCTTTCCGAGGCTAAAATATACCGGTACCTGGGTATGTCACAAAATAGAGATATTGATGAGGCGGACATGAAACAATCATGTTTTATGCACAGCTTACCTTTGGCATACTCAGATATACTCAAACTGAACTTAACGCCCTGGATAGAAAAGTCTGCACTACCATGACGTCCCTTAGGATGCACCATCCAAAATCGTCGGTAATGAGGCTGAACTTGATGAGGTGTATTAATGAGGTTGTACCGCGGAAGCATGGTGGGCGTGGCTTTTTAAGCGCACTCACCATGCATAATCACGAAGTGTGCAGCCTCCATAATTGCTTCCTGACGAGATCGGATGATCCATTCTATAAGGACGTCATTTATTGTGAGGACTCATTCCTCTATCCTTAGTCAACAAAAAATGGCAAGCCCCGGCAGTACAAAGCATTTCTGACTGTGAGACCGTATGGAAGGAGAAGGAGCTCCATGGGAGGTTCAACAAGGCTCTACAAAGAGCCTTTCATTGATACGGTCGCCTCCCTTCACTGGCTACGGTTCGATGACGTCTTTGGGGAAACCGAGGGCTTTGTCTTTGCGATACAGGATCAGGTTATTGAGACCAAGAACTATCGGAGATACATCCTAAAGGATGGCGCCGTCAAGGATATTTTTGGTCGACATTATCATTTCGTATGACGAGAAACTCGTGAAAGCCGAAGCAGATAAGGAAACAAAATATCTGGACCTGGCCTGACCTCCCGACCGAATTTATTCCTGTAGTTGCCTCTACGAACGGGCTAATCCCATTCAGCCTCTCGCGTCATCTGAGGCGACTGGGACTCCGTGATGGACCGCTTCGGGCTCAAATGCAAAAGGCGGTGCTTCTCGATACCACCCGCACCGTCCACCGGTTTCTTTCCTTTTCTCCCTAATCCTCAACCGTTTTGTTTTCACTGCCGAGAGCTTCCATTGCGTTTGGTTTTTATTTATGCATGTATTTTTATGTATTGCATACCTTAAGCGAAAGCGCAAGGTATGTTCTACTATCGCCTAAAAATTTATTTGATGTTATTGATATTTATGTATATTTATCATTTTCATTTATATATTTGTATATCCCAACCAGACGAGAAAACTATATAAATACCCCAATCATAATAACAATGAATTTTATTGATAGTTATGATTTTATTGATATTTAAGTATATTTATTTTTCATTCGTGGCAGAGCCATGCTGCAGCTATATTAATAGTCTAGTTGTAGCACGAATAGGTCGGCTCGACCGGAGAAGAATCACGCTCTCACAGAATACCAGCGTAAAATAGCAGCTTAATGCTGCTGTGTTTCGTATGGTGATTGTAGAGAACCGGAGACCCGTTTTACTGTAAAAGAGGCATTCTATCTTGGTCCTCACGGCTGACAACGCATCGGCATTTTAATTCGCAAACGAAGACAGATGTAGATGTCTATGGGCCACAGCAACCACTTACCATCAGGTGGACTGTGTGCTCATTTGTCACCCTTATACTATAAAATAAGTTATCATTTTAATTTATTATATATTTATACAGTCCAAACAGATGGGTAAACTATATAAATACCCCAAATAATTATAATAATGTCCTGCAGACCGAATTTTTCATTCATCGGCACAGGAAAGAATTACAGTGCCTAAGTGTATGCACAAGCACATGTGCATTCTCTATTCCCTCACTCTCATAGTCCGATGGGACGGTAAACCGACACGACCGGAGAGAGATCAGACGCAGAAACAACAGCTTTACGTGCTTTCCGGGCAGCTACTGAAAATTTCTTGACGGAAAAACTCAACAACTGATATTTTTTGCTCGACCTGGGATTCGAACCTTATGATCAGCACTCGCGTTTACAACCACTAGATCAACGGGGCAGTAATGGGACTAACAATAAGTAAGCGAGAGCCTATATTTTTTAGAAGGTGGTAAAAGGATGCTGTAGCTTATAGTAACCTACATCTATCCTCGAGTGATAATAATCAAATGCACATGCATTGTCACCTCTGAAGACTATAATGGAAAGCCTCGTTACCACTAAAACATGGTACCAGGTTCTCGTCCGTCATCATACGAAACACAAAGACACATTATTGTGCTGCCATTTCACGCTGATATACTGTGCGAGTGTGGTCCTTATGCGGTCGAGCACGTCTAGAGCCACCCTGCAGTCTCTAGACGTGATGAATGTGACTTGCTGATAAAGAAAAATATATTTATGTATGTAATCTTTTTACGTGGTTATAAAACAGGTCATAACAACAAAGTAATAATAATAACATTCTTTATCGCATTTCCAGGGCATTGAATAAAATAAATTATAAGTATTTAATAACACAAATATAAACAAGCTATCGTTATCATGCACGTGCTGTTCACACACCACCTTTTGTTGACAAATTCGTAGTAAAAATATTAAATTATTTTTTTAATGTATATATAAAATAAATTCCCTTATCTATATATAAGGGATAGACTCTAGGTAGTTGACACAATTATTATTAAATCACTCTTTGTCGTATTCTTTTTTAGTTTGTATCTCACTAGTTTTATTATTTTAAAAAGTGCCAGTTTTATCACTCACTTACCGACTCACCCACTCATAAAAAACGTAGACTACTTTAGGTGATTTAGAAATTTTAAATTTGAAAAAACACTTTTAATTAGCAAAAGGTCAGCCATACTGCTCGAAGAACCAACAAACGATGGGGAAGAAAGGTACTCAAGTGACAGCCTTGTACCGGTTAACGAAGTGCAGAGCAGACCCCCAGCTAGATGGGGTGATGACATGGTAAGATATACAGGAAGTTAATGGATGCAGGTCGTTCAGAACCGTGTTTTGTGGCGTTCTTTGGGGGAGGCCTATGTTATATCACTTGTGAAGGGTTGTCATGATGTCATGATGTCAATGATAATGAATGCTAATTTATTAACAGCTGGCAAATTATTTACTTATCATATCGACCGATAAGGTTTTTTTTTTGAAGAATTAGTTGTAATTTTAGATGGAAATAAATATGCTTGTGAGTAAGGGTCAGATCATAGTAAATATGCTTGCACTTACTTTGACGTTGTAATTATTACAGAGTAGGTAATTTTTTGATATTAATCAAAAAACGATATTTTAAAAATGTGATATTAACAAACTATTACAAGACGTGATTTAGTTTTAGTTGCTTTATAACCGACTTCAAATAGAAAGAGGTATTCAATTCGACTGTATGTTTTTTAAGTTTGTTACCTCATAACTTTTTGTAGGTGAACCGATTTTGATGATTCTTTTTTTATTTGACAGCTGGTGCTTTTCGTGTGATCCCATAAAAATTTGACTAAGATCTGACTAGGAGTTGTTGAGTTATCCTTAATAATGCGTATTTAATTGACTTCAATACATTGATGATGTTCTCATTTTATTTATATTGAAGTCGGTTGCACAATTTTTTTTTAATTTTACTACATGTTAATTTAATGAGTGTAAAGAATAATTTAAAAAAAACCATAACCCATAGACATCTACATCTATCCTCATTTGCAAATCAAAATGCAGATGCGATGTCAGCCTTGAGGAATAAGATGGAATGCCTCTTTTCCAGCAAAAAAGGGTCTCCGGTTCCCTACACTAACCATACGAAACACAGCAGCATTAAGCTGCTATTTTACGCCGGTATTCTGTGAGAGCGTGGTCCTTTCCCGGTCAAGCCAACCCATTCGTGCTACAATAATACTATAAATATGGCTGCATCGAAACATTGATATTTTAAATGGTCCTTGAAGATAACCTTAAATCTAATTAATGACAATAATAACAACAATAACGCTATAACAACAACAACGGTATAATAGATTTTATCCAGGCATAACCTGCGTAGGTTACCATCATTGAGTTATATGTACTACGTACTAGAGAAGCCATTCCAAACAAAAATTGTGTCCTACTCTATGTCTTCGCGCATGCGCGGGAGTAGTAGTCGCGCATGCGCGAAGACTTTAATTTGATTTAAAGAAAGAAAGAAAGAAAGAAACATTTATTTGCACAGAATACAGGTGGTACCAGATTTAAGTGTGCATAGTTCATGCTATATTCTGCCTTTAATAGGCATGCAAATATTTATAATTATATAAAACAATTAAAATACTATTATGTTACTTACAAAAATGTGAAGTTATGTTAGTATTTATCATAAATTATATACAAAATATTATTATCATTTTGGGGTATCTATAAAGTTTTCTCATCTGGTTGGGCAGTATAAATATATAATTGTAAATGAAAATGGTAAACATACATAAATATGAATAAAATAAAATAAATACATAAAAAATACATAAATATATAAAAACTCAACCAGATGGAAGCCCTCGGCAGGGGAGACCAGACGGCCGAGGGTTAGGGGGAAAGGGAAAGAAACCGGCGGACGATGCGGGCGGTATCGAGGAGCACCGCCTTCTGCATTTGAGCCTGGAGCGGTCCGTCACGGAGTCCCAGTCGCCTCAGATAACCCGGGAGGCTGACTGGGATTAACCCGTTCGCAGAAACGACCACAGGAATAATTTCGGTCGGCAGACCACCCCACATGCCGGTAACCTCGTGAGCCAGGTCCAGATATTTTGTCACCTTATCTGTTTCGGCTTTCACGAGGTTCTCGTCATAAGGAATGGTAATGTCGACCAAAAATATCCTTGACTGTGCCCGGTCCATCAGCACAATATCAGGCTTATTCGCAAGAATAGTCCTGTCTGTGATGATGGCCCGGTCCCAGTAGAGCCTGGCGCGGTCATTTTCGAGCAGGGCTTCCGGCAAGTACTTATAATACGGCAGTTTCCGATCCACGAGGCCGTATTTCAGAGCGAGCTCCTGGTGTAGAATCCTGGCTACTAGATTGTGTCTGTGCAAATACTCAGAGTTAGAAAGCGCCGAACAACCGGAGATGACATGCCTAAGTGACTCACCGGGATGGCGACAAGCTCGACAGATGTCGACGGCGCCATCCTTTAGGATGTATCTCCGATAATTGTTGGTCTTAATAACCTGATCCTGTATCGCACAGATAAAACCCTCGGTTTCCCCAAAGAGGTCACCGAAACGTAGCCAGTGAAGGGAGGCGACTGTGTCTACGAAAGGCTCATGTAGAGCCTTGTAGAACCTCCCGTGGAGCTCCTTCTCCTTCCATACGGCCTCCCGGTCGGAAATGCACTGTACTGCTGGGTCTTGCCATTGCTCGTTGGCTAAGGGTAGAGGGGTCAGTCCTTTATCACAAGAAATAACGTCCCTATAGTATGGATCATCCGCTCTCGTCAGAAAGTAATTACGGAGGCTACACACTTCGCGATTATGCATGGTAAGCGCGCTTAAAAAGCCGCGCCCACCATGCTTCCGCGGCAAGTACAGCCTCATTACTGACGATCTCGGATGATGCATCCTGTGGGACGTCATTATAGTGCGGACTTTTCTATCCAGAGCGTTTAGTTCGGTCTGAGTCCACCTAAGTATGCCAAAGGTATACATGAGAACAGGCATGACCCAACCGTTATATGCGTGCGTCTTATTCACACCGGACAAAAGGCTGTTAAGCACTTTGGTCAAGCGTGCATAAAACACATCGCAAACTGACTGTTTCATACCCGCCTCATCTACACCGATGTTCTGTGACATACCCAGGTATCGGTATGTTTCAGCCTCGGAAAGGGTCCTTATGTTGATAGGCATAGATAAATCTATGCCCTCAGAGTTAGCAACCCTACCCCTTTCGACATGGAGGACCGCACACTTATCCGTCCCCAGCTCCATTCTAATAGAATTGCTAAAATCACAAGTGACGTTTAGCAATTCCACAAGATGAGAGCGACTGGAGGCGAATAACTTGAGATCATCCATATAGAAAAGGTGGGTCACTTTTGTACCTCCTCTCCGAAGCTGAAATCCCCTCCCGGAGCCCTCCAGTAAGGTACTGAGAGGGTTCAGAGAGAGGCAGAACCAGATTGGACTCAGACAATCGCCCTGGAAGATACCCCTTCTTATCCTTGTGGTTCTCCGCAGCCGTCATCCGTTCGCCTAGATGACAAAGGATCGTACTCCACTGCCCCATACACTGCCCGAGGAATTCTCTAACTGTACAGTCAACCTTGTACAGCTCGAGGACCCTCTTCAGCCATGTATGAGGCACCGAGTCGAATGCCTTTTTGTAGTCTATCCAGGCGGCGGATAGGTTCCGACGGTTGCGTTTAACCACTTTGCCAATGACCGCGTCAATGAGGAGTGGTTCCTTGGTTCCACGACCACCGCCCCGACATCCATTTTGAGCGCGCGACATCACCTGATTTGAGTTCAGGTGACGAGTGATTCTCGCGCTCAAAATGGATGTTAATGTCTTATATATCGTGGGTAGACACGTGATGGGGCGGTATTTGCTCGGGTCTATGGTATCCCGGTCTTTAGGAACCAAATGAGTGATCCCAGTAGTGAAGAGGCTCGGGAGCGACTTTTGGTCAAGAGCCTCTTGAAATTGTCGGGCGAGCACAGCGTGACACACCACGAACCCCTTCAGCCAGTAGTGATGCAGCCCGTCGAGCCCCGGACTTTTCCAGTTCGGGGCCCTTCGGACCGCCTCAGCTACATCGTCCGGCGTTATAATGACGGGGTCCATGGGCGTAAGATTCGCACACTGACTCACCACAACTTCCGTCCAAGGGCCCTCACTGTGGTTTACGGGCTCTGACCACAGGCCGCGCCAGAATGCGACAGTGTCGGCCTGATTCGGTGCTTGGCCCGTTCCACGTACCATTGGTCGCTCTAATGATTTATATAGCCTCTTCTGATCACTCTGGAAGAGACAATTCTGGTTGAACCGTGTCGACCTCTCGTTATATCGCCGAATCCGCTTCCCCCAAGCAGCGATTCTCTGCTTCAGGTCGTCTATGCGCTCCGTCAGTTTTTGCGTTATATCCGGCTGGGACAAACTGATATTTGTCCCAGCAAACGCCATTCTGACGGTGCGCACAATTCGCGGCCTATTATTGCCCGACCTGAAGCTTATCAGCCTGCCGATGAGGGCCCTTGCCTTTACGATACGGTCCTCAATCCTTCTTCTCCAGGCTGGGATGGCGCTACTTTGTCTAGTAGAGCGTCCAGCCGTGGGAATTTTGGCGCCAACAATACGACAAACTGCCAGTGCGGCGCCAAAAAGAATTGAGTCCGTCTCGCAAAGGTCCCGGCTGGCTTCCAAATAGGTCACCAGCATTGGGTTGAGAGCCCTCACGACAGCCCGATTCCGCTTGCTTAGGGGTATGCGCGGGAGTCGCGGTCGATTTTCGAGAGGCGTACTGCGCGTTTTCACAATCGCCTCCTCCAATTTACTCCTCATCTGCTCTAGTTCTTGGGTGACCATTCCATCATCGCCTGAATCAACCAGAGCAGGGAGATCCATGGCGCCCTCTTTATGTGGCTGCTGGTCTGTGGCCTGAAGAGCCGCATCCCCAGCTATAGCCGGTTCATTCGATGAGGGAATAGCCTCACGTCGTAGTCGTTCGAGTTCGGCATCATCAAATATTTTCGAGCGTATGATGTACCGAACTCGGTCTGCCAGGTTTTGCTCCGTGACGGGAACTGACGGCTCAAGCTCAGCAAAAAAGCGATGCATCCGAGCCCGATACGCTATCCCTCCAGTTTCTTCCCCTTTCGCCCTATAGTACGCCCGCAATGCGTTTATGTTCATATTTTTTGTCCAACGCATGCGGCGTACTCCACCAGCGGCGGGTGCCGCTTGCCGAGTCCGAGAGAACCCCGCCGACACCAAGCCGTCTGGTGGGGATGATGGACGCGAGGGGCTGCTAGGTGGTCGTGCAGCACCTCGCGCTCGGCTGGCGGCTCGCATGCTGTCACGTCCAGCGCCAGCTCCAGACGCGCCCCGGCGACCCCCAGGCAGCGGCCCTATGCGCGTTCTATTATCTTCCATCATCCATTAAATTGGGCGTCAATTAACGGGAGACGCCCAGACCCGGCGCCGTTTAATAGTGTGGCCGTAAGCACAAACGGGCCTTTGCACCCTCAATACTGCCGAGGCACGGCACTCACACCTCTTGGCAAGGCACTGACTGACTGCGCTGACATAGCAGTTTTGTCACTTAACTGTTACATCAGCGGGCGATGGGGTCGTCACTTCCCTACGCCTATTTATTATCATTATTATTATATATTATTATTATTATATTATATTTTTTTATTATATTACATTTTATTATTATTATATATTGCTATTATTATATTACATTTTATTCAATATTACAAATAATCATATACATTAGTTTTATGTTGCATGAACTCTTGTATCGTATAAAAACACTTATCTACTAGCCATTTTCTTAACTTAATTTTAAAATATTTTAATGGAAGTTCCCGTAGACTCTTAGGCAGTTTATTAAAAACTGATATGCACATATGATATACAAAATAAGATATTAATATAAAATCAATATAAGAATTTATTATAAAATATCTTAATTTCATCTAAACAAACATATTATATTTCAAAATAAAATTTAATAATAATTATGTTATGGAATTCACAAATCTTCAATTTACGCAATATTTAATTTGTACAGATTGCAGTACAGTTCAGTTGAACATAGTCAATGTTCGGAATGGCTTCTCTAGTACGTAGTACATATAACTCGCTTGTCGCTTCAATTTTACTAATTAACTAAAAAACTAAATTTAAAAACAAAGAATTAAGGTTGACAGCGGCTTATAAAATGTTTTTTTTTTAATAGAATAAGAGTGATAAACGAACACACAGTCTACCTTATGGTAAGAACATACTGTGGCCCATAGACATTCACATTAATCCTCGATTAAGGATCAAAAGGCAGATGCCTTGTTACCCATGGGGACTAAGATGAAATATCGTCCAGTAAAAAGGGTCTCCGGCTCTCTACACTTACCAAACGAAACACAACAGCATTAAGATGCTATTTTACGGATGCGTTGTCACCCGTAAGGACTAAGATGGAATGCCTCGTTTCCAGTAAAAAGGGTCTCCAGTTCTCTACACGCACCATACGGAACACAGCAGTGTTAAGCTGCTATTTTACGCTGTAATTCTGTGATGGCGTGGTCCTTCTCCGGTGGAGCCAACCTATTCGTGCTACAACCATAATATAGTTGCAGCATGGCTCTACCACGTCGAAAAACGACGGTGGAACGAAAATAGTTCCGTTGGCTGCACTATTCTACCCTGGTTACCTATTCTATGCTAACGGAGCAGTAGCAGTGACGTTAGTAACAGCTGGTGTGGTTTACAGAGCAGCCGTGAGATGGCGCTGTACGTGCTGGACTGCATATTCTCCGTGGCGGTGGTCGGGTCACTCGTGGTCTTCGTTTGGCGAGGTTCCTGGGCACTACTTGACATATTCCTCTACCCTGACGATCAAGTCAGGTCTGTTTGGACGTCGTTGGTAAGTTGATTAATTTTTACAAAAATATATATACACCGTGGGTTGGCTGGTAGAGTTTGTAATAGAGAAATCAATAAAGAATAAATAAATAAATATAGACTAACTATTTGTATCAACATAATTGTGTTATTAATAGTGTTAAGTACATTTTGATCCCCTTACTGACAATTTTAGCCCTATAGTATTTTCTGTTAAATAATATAGGTTGGGGGAAAATTTTCTGCGTATTTTGTTTGTATAAAATTGAACAAAAATATCTTTGGTTGTTATGTTTGTATCTGGCTGGTTTTAACATAAATACATATAGGAAAGAAAGAAAAAGAAAATTAAAAATTAAAAAGCACTTTCCCGCCATTTTTAGGGTTCCGTACCTCAAAAGGAAAAAACGGAACCCTTATAGGATCACTTTGTTGTACGTCTGTCTGTCTGTCTGTCAAGACCCTTTTTCTCAGGAACGCGTAGAGGTATCAAGCTGAAATTCATATCAAATACTCAAGTCTACTACTGTCCCTTGGAGTTGTGAAAAAATCAAACGTCTAAGCCAACGCAATCAGAAGATACAGCCGTTTATGCCGAAAATTTTCGATATTCGCAAGGGAATCAAAACCTACAGCATACTTCCGGTGAACTCAGAATCTTAAAATTTGGTACGAAGAAACATATTATAGCACAGATAAAGGAAAAATTGCGAAAAGCATAAATTTTTAGTTACATCATATAATAAAAATATTTTGAATAATATTAAACTTATATACTTACGGATTTGTTCGAAGCCCTCAGTGCGCGAGTCCGACTAGCACTTGGCCGGTTTTTCAATTGTTTTCCTGTCCGTCAAAATGCGTGAATCTAACGAAGAAATTCGAAAATTTCTGAAGTTTTGTTAAGTTTTGTTTGTTCTGAAAAATTTGACTCAAGCCGCGAAAAAAATTTGCAACGTTTATGGAACTAATGCAGTGTTAGTAAGAGTAGCACATAGTTCATTGGGTTGGGAATTTTCATGTCAAAGATGCATCTCGCTCTGGTCGCCCTCATACGGATAAAGTCGATGCCATTTTTGAAAATTGGAGCAAGATCGGCATATTAGTAATTAAGACATAGTCGAAAAATTGAGGATTGGCCACAAAATAGTTTTGATCCATTTAAAAAATTCTGGCTATACAAAAACTCGACATTTGAGCTCGCATGGTAGAGCTCACTGAAAGAAACCTAATGAATCGTGTACTCATTTGCGTTTTTCTATTGAAACGTAATGAATACTAACCAATTTCGAATTGATTGATCACTGGTGATAAGAACTGAATCACCTACGACAATAATATGTAAAAAGATAATGGTCAAAGGGTAGTCAAGGTCCACAGATTGTGGATTAATACGCAATAAGGTGATTCTCTGTGTATGGTGAGATTGAAAGGACATCATTTGTTATGAGCTATTACCGCTGGGCAAATCAATCGATTCAGATCTTTACTGTTAACAACTAATGAGACTCAAGCAAAAATTGAGAAAAAACCGGCCGGAATTAATCAACAGAAAAGGAGTGACTTTTCATCATAATAACGCCAGACCACACACATCTTTGGCCACTCAGTAAAAAGAGCTTGGTTGGGAAGTGTTAATGGATCCAACATAATATAGTCCTGACCTTGCACCCTCAGATTTTCACTTGTTTCGGTCTCTTCAGAATTCTTTGGGTAGGAAGAGGACTGTCAAAACTCCTAGTCGCATTTTCTTGATTAAAAGTCCCAAGATTTCTACAGCAACGGGATTATGTCACTACCTACAAGATGGCAACAAGTTATCGAACAAAATGGATTTTTTATTAAATATAACATTATAATTAAATGTAAACTGAAAAACAATCTTTTAAATGTTTATATAAAATACGAAGAAACTTTTTACCGACCTAATATCTTTAGTATATAATAAAAATAATTAATTATTTACTTCCCAGTAGAAAAATATTGTAGGAATCCCGATTTTTCAAAGTCCAAATTTTGACATGTCTCCACTCTTCAAGGTGTCTATCTATTCGGGTGCAATATAAGAGTGTGTGTATGTTTATGTGCGTATATTATATAAATATATGCGTATGTACTTTCGTGGTTGGTTTTCACTTTACATATCTTAAAAATAAATAACGTTTTTACTTCGGTTTCATTCGATACACAATTCGGTATATTATAATGCAGATTTTGGAACCGTTGCGAGATTGTTCATTGGTAAGCCCTCTATGACGTCATCATTAGTTAAAGTTTGAAAAGCTATGAAAAATTAACTATGGTTTAGACAATAAAAATAATTAATTTTTTGTTTATAATAACCTTATAAAGCTAAAATACAAAATAGTTAACCTACTCCATTACGTAATTAGTTTAAAAATACTTTACATACCGAATCACGTAATTAGAACCGGGGGAGGTTATCCCAGACCTGTAGGCATTGAGTTATATATACTACGTACTAGAGAAGCCATTCCGAACATTGACTATGTTCAACTGAACTGTAGTGCAATCCATACAAACTAAATATTGCGTAAATTGAAGATTTTTGAATTCCATAAAATAATTATTATTACATTTTATTTAGAAATATGTTTGTTTAGATTAAATTAAGATATTTTATATTAAATTGTTATATTTATTTTATATTAATATCTTAATATATATTAAATTAAAGTCTTCGCGCATGCGCGACTACTACTCCCGCGCATGCGCGAAGACATAGAGTAGGACACAATTTTTGTTTGGAATGGCTTCTCTAGTACGTAGTACATATAAGTCAATGCCTGTAGGCAATTATATCGCTTTCCCAGCGCACGCCGTTTAGTGCGACGCACGACCAATTTATTCACGATGCTGCGTAAACCATAGGTACTCTATGCGGTAATGCTCCGTGCTCCGTGCGATAAATACTCGTACCACAGTATAAATATTTGCATTAGATCAACTTAATTAAATACTATAATAATTGAATTATTACTTTTCTTCTTTGGGAGAATTCTTTTATTTAGTCAGATATATGGAATCTTATTATTTAATACTATATATCTCTATCTATTACTTACATTTCTATTAAGCGAGAAAACTCACTGACGCACAGTACAACGGACGGCGGTCCATATATTTATTCAATTACATTTTTTGTTATGTAATATGAAGTTAATAGATTAGAAAATAAACCAATCTTATAATATAATATCTGTAGTTATTGTGACGTTAATAATAATATGGATTTGACGCCTAGCTAAAAGTTTTATGTAGCGAAATTGAGGTATGGCCACATATCGAGAGTAGTGCATTCCCTCACGTTGTGAGGCGTACAAAATCATTTTATCTTTCAGCTTAGAATATTTGATATCGTTTCTTCATCTATATCTATACAAATAAATAAAATTGAAGTGTCTGTTTGTGATATTAAAATAACAGTTTTTTTTTTACTAAATGCATATGAAAGTATATACGGTACTTATAACCAAAACACAATTTTTAAAATTTTTGTCTGTCTGTCTGTCGGTCTGTCTATATGTCTGTCCGTCTGTTTGTTCCGGCTAATCTCCGAAACGGCTGGACCGATTTCGACGGGACTTTCACTGGCAGATAGCTGATGTTATAAGGAGTTACTTAGGCTACTTATATTTTAGAAAAATAATTAGGGTTCCGCGCAACATAATTAAAACCTTAAATTACACGCGGACGAAGTCGCGGTGAATAGCTAGTAACAACATAAAACAAGTGTTTATTTGTATACTTAATATACGGATCCATTATATGTTTATAAGATTATTCGCTGCAAAACACGTAATAAATCAAAATGTTAAACTGCAATCAACAACTTTAGAAATGTGTACTCAGGTCTTGAGATTCCGGTTGCGTATATCTTACCGTAGATAACTAATTATTAAGTGACACAAAGAAAAGAAAATTATAAAAATTAAGAGTTTATTGCTAAAATAATAGTAGTATTTTTAAGTACAATAACAACTTAGGTAGTTGACATAACTTATCAGGCGCCTCACAATCTTTCTCTTCCTTATAAGAAATATCTAAAAATACGTTTACGTTTTCCCCAAAACTCTTCAAAGCTGCATTGGAAGTCATTTTCAGGCTAATGGACTGGAAAGGATACGGTATTAACGTTAATAGCGAGTACATCACTCGCCTTCGATTTGCCGGCCATATAGTCCTTATGGCAGAATCGCTGGAAGATCTAAGCACTATACTCAATGACCTCAATAGTGTCTCCCAACGGAAAAGTCTTAAGATGAACATGGACAAAACAAAAGTTGCCGGTAGTTGCTGGAAGCAAGTTTACCTGGGACAAATAGTCCGACTAGGTAAGTCCAACTTCGACTGATAGTTCAATCGACGGATTTAACTCGTCAACATCTTGCCGTCACGCATTATCTCAAAACTTCAAAATAATATTGTACAACCAGAGCGTGTTGCCAGGTATGACCAATGTATCTGAGAAGTGGCCCTTCACTGCTGGCCGTGTGAGGAGGCTCAAGGACGCTCAGCGAGCTATGGAGAAAAGATAATTTCAAATTAAAAATTTTGTACTGCCGACTTCAATATAAGTTATTAACAATAACTCAAAAACTATTGGTCTGACCTTGATCAAATTGTCATATGGGACCACACGAGAAGTACCAGCTTTCACATTCACTTAACACATAAAAAAACATACAGTTGAATTGAGTACCGTCTCCTTTGGAAGTCGGCAGATAAAAAACGAGGATATCCGCAGTAGAACCAGAGTAGCCGACATAGACCAACGGATCAGTAAGCTGAAGTGGCAATGGACAGACCATATAGCTCGAAGCAACGACAACCAATGGGGAGGAAAGGTTCTTGATCGGCTTGAGGCTTTTATAAAGAGTAACTTAGGCTACTTTTATTTTAATAATTTAAAATTTAAAATATTGTACAGCCGACTTCAATATAAGTTATTAAGAATAACTCAAAAACTATCGGTCTGACCTTGATCAAATTCATATGGGACTACACGAGAAGAACCAGATTTGAAATAAAAAAAGAATCATCGAAATCTGTTCACCCAGTAAAAAGTTATAAGGTAACACACACAAAAAAACATACAGTCGAATTGAGTAGGTACCGTCTCCTTTTTGAACAAAAAAATTAAAATCCATGAAATCCAATCTTTATTAATACTACGTGATGAAGTCGCGGGAACAGCTAGTTTATCCATAAAATAATAATTATTAATTCCGGTCTAAAGGGTACGGCGAGCCAGTATAGTGACAGGCTATGAGGTATTCCATCTCAGTCCTCATCTTCAGAGTTCGTTTGTCACTTCAGTTTTATAAAAAAAAAACATGCGTGAGTGTTGTGGAACACTCGGTTAAGAGGAAGTTCTTTTCGTAGTATATTATTATTGATAAACGTATTTTTGATTAACAAAACAAATAAATTAATTACTAGTGTCTATTAAAATAAGCGCCATTTAAAATAATATTTCTTTCATGGCAAGATAAGAAAAAGTGAGAGGGAGTTGGATATTATTATTCTACCTCGCTCGCACTATAGAAATGGGGTTGTGAAGGAAATATCTTACACTTTTTCTCGCTCAGCCCCCATCCGCCAAATTCGTACCGTGCGATAAGAAACTTCGTCCAAAAAACACCAATGCTTCATGAGCACTAAACACGAACAATAAATCTGAATTGCCAGTAGGTAGGTACGATACGTAACGACAGGACTACTTCGTCTAAAATTAGACGATCTGTAGGTGTACTACATTAGTGCCCCGCAGCTGGAGAACTAAATCTCTAACCATTTAGAAAAAATTGTACAAGCAATGTTAAATATTAAAACAGAATGTATAATATGAAATTCTATACTAATAATAAAGCGGAAGAGTTATGTTTTTGTTTTTTTCAAAACCGCTAAACTCTAGAACTACCAGTTCGATCAAAAAAAACATTTTTGCATACAATAGCCAAATTGATCTAAAATTTACCACTTTACCTTTATATGATCTTTAAAAAGACATACAATATATTTCTCTATTCTTTAATTTCACATTGCTAGGCTATTTTGCGCATCACGACACTATCTGTGCGGGGCGGGGGGGACGCTTACCCAGGAGGGGGAGGGAGAGTGGATAAAATTTAATTTTGCTCTATAACGTACATATGCCGATAAATAAAAGTACTCCATTAATTTTGCCAATTTTTTCATACATTGCTATCTAAAATGCTTGTCGCACGGCTCAGACAAGTGATATACGCGTGTGAAACCGTGGGTCACAGCTACTTTTAAAAAAATAAAAAACCGGCCAAGTGCGAGTCGAACTTCTGCTCCGAGGGTTCCGAACAAATCCGTAGGTATATAAGTTTAAAATTATTAAAAATATTTTTATTACATGATGTAACTAAAAATTTATGCTTTTCGCAATTTTTCCTTTATCTGTGCTATAATACGTTGATTCGTACCAAATTTTAAGATTCTGAGTTCACGTTACCCTGTATGTTTTGATTCCCTTGCGAATATCGAAAATTGGCGGCATAAACGGCTGTATCTTTTAATTGCGTTGGCTTAGAAGGTTGATTTTTTCACAGCTCCAACGGACAGTAGACTTGAGTATTTGATATGAATTTCAGCTTGATACCTCCACGCGTTCCTGAGAAAAGGGGTTTTGACAGACAGATAGACAGACGGACAACAAAGTGATTCTATAAGGGTTCCGTTTTTTCCTTTTGAGGTACGGAACCCTAAAAATGAACGCCGACTACAAATAAAAACTAAAATGAATTTAATTTTTTATAGAATAAGGGTGACGAACGAGCACACAGTCCATCTGATGGTAAGTGGATGCTGTGGCCCATAGACATCTACATCTATCCTGGATTAAGAATCAAAATGTAGATGTGTTACCACTGCTGAGGGCTATGATGGAATGCCTCGTTTCCAGAAAAAAGAGTCTCCGTTTCTCTACACTCACTATACGAAACGCAATTGAGCTGCTATTTTACGCTGTGAGAGCGTGGTTCTTCCCCGGTCGAGATGACTCAATCGTGCTACAACCAAAAGAAAATAATTTCACATTTTTAATTTTGACCCTTTCAAGTGGGCTTAGGAATATCGCAAGTTCAAGCTAATAATCAGGATTAAAAACAAAGGAATGTCATCTAAATAGTTACATTAAATTAAAAATAAATAAAATTCAAAAACCCTCGAAACAAAAGGAGCTGATGATCTTCAAACGGCTGAACAGATTTTCTTGAAATATAGCTAGGAACACTCTCGATGAAGACACCTTTCAAATGAAAACAACTTAATCACAATAGCTTCATTCGTTCAGGAGCTGTGATACCATAGACAGACACACAGATATACATATACCTACACACTACAAACATATAACACACCTTTGTTTTCGTCGAGAGTTAACAACTTAATTATCTATTTTTCCAATACCTAAAAGTGGATTCGTTTCTAAATTTATATTAGACAATTCTTGATGTACAACTATTTCATATAAGAAGAAACATTTGAATCGGTTAACAATTGACGAAGATAACACGTAACAAACATTTAAAGATAATAATAATACGGTGCGTACACATTATATAACATAACGATGTTATATAACATGTTTCACGAGTTTTTAGACTGCTAAAACGAGTTATATAACGTGACACAAATGTTATATAACTCGAACGGCAGAACGACAAACGACAATGTCATACGACAATGTCATATAACATTGTTATATTGCATTGTTATTCTGATGTGTACAGTATTGTTATAATATGTTGCAATGATGAAAAACAATGTTACATAACGTGGAAGTGTTATAAAACAAAAGTTACACAACATGTTACTTAATCTGTACGCACCCTAAGAGTTTAAAAATCTTTTTAAACGCATTGATTATAAGCTGTGATGATCATGATAATTATTTTATTTTATCGACGGTGAAAGAAAACATGTCTGATAAATACATAAACATTTTGATAATCTCGTTAAGTCTTGCGGCAGTGTACGAGGGCGACACTGAAATTTCTTAGAAAATCAAAAACTGAACAAATTATCAAGTTATTAGTTTTATTATATCTTTGCAAAATAGTGTCCATTTACATCAATACATCGTCGCATTCGATGGAACAACTCAGAAAAGCACTTTGCCCACTCGTCCTTAAGGGTCTCTTTGACGGCATTTTGAAATGCAGCCACTGCATCCTGGGCATCCATAAAACGTTTTCCTCGAAGTTTTTATTTTATTTTCATAAATAAATAAAAATCACAAGGTGCGAGGTTAGGGCTATAGGGCGGGTGACCCAGTAATTCTACGTCTGACGTCGCCAAGTAGTCGATTGTTTGGCGGTGTGCGACGAGGCGTTGTCGTGGTGAAGGGGAATCATACTGCGAGGTCGTTTCTCTCGAACTTTTTTCAAGACAAGTGGCAAATAATTGTTAGTGTAGCACTCTGCAGTAACTGTTTTTCGATCTACTAAAACAATTGTTGGCTAATAATCTGTCCTTTCGAAGAATGAGGCCACCATCTTTTGTCCAACGCTTCGACCTCTCTTCATTTTAGCTGGCAAGTCCTCTGAAGGAACCACCCAGACAGCAGACTGTCTCTTAGTTTCAGGATCATAACAATAAATCCAGCTTTCGTGAACCGTAAGTATGGTGAACACAGCATTTGAGTCACCTCCGTTAAATCTTTGAAACATTTCACAACATCAATCAACAAGACGGAGTTGCCTCTGTCAAATTATGAGGTATCCACCGGGCATAAACTTTCCTGACCGCTAAATGTTCATAGAGGATTTTGTGCACTTTGACTCATACCGATGCCTAAGCTTGTCCGAATTTGTTGATAAGTCACTCTCTCTCTATCATACGCCGAACAACACTGATGTTATCTTCAGTTGTCGCCGTAGAAGGCTGTCCTTCACGCAGATCATCGGTGAGATTAGTGCGACCACGTTTAAACTTATTAAACCATCGTCAAAGACCACTCGAAGTCTATCATAACTTTCTTCTTGACTAAAATGACATCGAAAGTCATAAAAAATCATTGTACGAAAATATTCTCGCGTTAAATTCATGCTGACGTGACACAGACAATTTTCAATTTGCCGCCAAATCGTAAACAAATAACAAATTAATAAAATACATACAGAATAATATTAGCAAAGAGTTCCATTTTCAAAATTTGAACTTATTTCTTTATTATTTTGTTTACTAGTAGCCAGTTCTAAATACTTTCAGTGTCGCTCTCGTAACTGTAAACATAATATAGCTGCAGCGTGGCTCTACCACTACTCTCTCTACTCATAAGTGGGACAATTAGAGTTCAGTCACATAGCAGTTATATTAATAGTATAGTTGTAGCATGATTGGTTCGGCTCGACTGGGGAAGGACAAACTCTCACAGATTACCAGCGTAAAATAGCAGCTTAACGCTGCTGTGTTTCGTATGGTGAGTGTAGAGAACCGGAGACCCTTTTTACTGGAACAGAGGCATTCTATTTTAGTCCTCACGGCTGACAAGGCACCTGCATTTTAATTCGCAAACGATGATAAATGTAGATCATTGTTTCGATAATGTTCGATAAATGAGATAGAAATCTATGGGCCACAGCAACCACTTACCATCAGGTGGACTGTGTGCTCGTTTATCACCTTCATTTTATAAAAAAAACATACACACAGACAGAATAATTATATTAGATATAATATGCATGTATTATACATATAAACTTTTCTCTTTAATTATTCTGTCTATTAATGAAAGCCTATTAAAATCAGTTGTGTAGTTTAAAAGATCTAAGCGTACAGAGGGCGGAAAGTCACTTTGTTTTATACTATGTAGAGATTACGTTTACACTTTTAATTGACAGACGATTAAAAATTAAAGTCATAATGAGTCTTTTTACAATAATGATTTTTTCCAGAAATTTTCTAACGAAACTGATTTCACAATGCTCGCTAATTAAAAACTTATTTTCCACATGTGGGTCATACGCTGTTCGCTACTGAGTCAGTGACCACTTATACACGCAATTGGTTCTTCCTCTTTGTCTCTGGTCCCCCACGTGTCTCTCCCGTCCCAGCCGACTGTACTAAGCCAGCATTATTGCTTGTTTATAACCGAGATTCAATTTTAAGGTCGATCGATATATGAGGCCATCTTTATACAATTATTTATAACATAATTATATTTTAAGCAACTTACCCCCATTGCTTTTTTCTTTGTTTATATATAGAAAAAGTGTGACAAATGAACACACAGTCCACCCGATGGCAAAGGGTAATGTGGTCCATAGACATTTACATCTATCCTTAAGAATGTGCGAAATGCATGTGAGTTGTCATCCCTGAGGATTAAGATGGAATGCCTTGTTTCCAGTAAAAACTTACAAGATCGACCGATAAGAGTTGACCAGTCACAGATGGGGTCTATGGGCACACCATTGCTCGAATGGCAGTTAGATAACTCACGATCTGAGCGGAAAAGATATTATAATGACAAGCTGTGAGGCATTTAAACGTGGTAGAGCCATGTTGCAGTTGTATTGTGGTGCAACATGGCTATAGCTGTGTGAAGCATGCTTCCATTAAAATACTTCATGTTGCCGAAGAAGATAAGTCAGTGTTTACCATCAGTCAAGTATAATATCCCTCTGCAAGTTGCAGGATTATACAAACTAAAAGACCAATAGAAACCACCGTTAAAGAACACATCTGATGTGAATAATCGACACTCCGGCAAGTCTGCAGTCTGTGAACACGTACAGTTTCACCCGCGTCACTACATCAGTTTGGATAGATCACAAATCCCCACTAAAGCAAACTGATTCCTTCCAAGGATGTTTCGCGAGGCTATTAAAATCAAAATATCCTAATTTCAATATAGACGATGGCTGGGTGTTACCATATGATTGGGATCTTAAAATTAATAAAATTAAACTCAAGTATACGATAAGATACTTCAAATTCATACTGCGTAGATCGGAATAAAAATTAATAATTTTAATCTGGAGGTATCCGTGTTTAACTATGACATTGGGACGTTGAACATCTCAGTCCGTGACCATGGGTGCTGCTGTAAAGTGCTCGAAACGTCGGGAATATACTCGTAAAATAAGTTAATATACGCGATAACATAACATAAACACTTACGCCTGGTACCCAAAGGGGTAGGCAGAGACCATGGACTTCCATTTGGTACGATCCTGACATACCTATCTCGACTCCTCCACATCCATACCTACATATACATGCATACACGCTCGTCAATTAAGGGTACTCTTAATTTGGCCCATTTTCAATATATCGTCAATTTGGTCGATAAACTTTCGCCTACCGCGTCACTTTCCGACTCTATCGTTCACCTCTGCAACATAAATAAGCTTTGTCACTCTTTTCTCATTCATTCTTTTTACATGACCAAACCACCGAAGCATTCCTTTCTTAATCCTGGTCACAACATCATCTTGCAAAGCACACTCTTCTCTTATCCAATAATTTTACTCCTTAATGACCGCATTTCTACAGCATTTATTTTACTCTCATGCTTCTTCTGCCACACGCAACTTTCACTACCATACATTAAAGTAGAGGCTAACTCAGCATTGGGACTTGCCATACGTGCTCTTTTGGAAACATTCTGCCTTTCCACAATAGAGTGTAGAGCCCCATTTACTCTATTTACTGCGTTCACTGGTCGTTCTATATCCTTATCATATCTACCATTCCTGCTAAATACACATTCCAAATACATAAATTCATCTACTTGCTCGACCAACTCCCCTTCTATTCTTATTTCAGTGTTACTTTCTTCTCTTTCAAAAACTATAACTTTCGTCTTACTTGCGTTCACTTTCATTCCCCTTTTTTTTTAATGACCTGTTCATAATGTAACGTGCATGTATGAAGAAGATAATGAATCTGAAAGAAGCGAAAGAGGTATGTAAGGATCGTGACACTTGGCGATCTGTTCTCTCTAGCTACCCCGTCAGGGATTGTGCGTGAAGATAAGTAAGCATAATGTAACCATCATTTGCAACTCGGCTGCCGACGACGCTAGTATGACTTGATCATCAGCGTACAAAAGGCATTTGACGGTTAACTCACTCATTCTTAATTCTTCAACTTTCAAATTTTCCAAACAACTGTCCATAAATAGGTTGAACAGCCACGCGGAAGCCGTGTGGCTTCATCCATAAAGTTGTCAAACCATTGTGATTCCAAACCAGTCCGAGTAGGCCCCGTTGTTCCTGACACAAGCACTGGAGTTCCTATACTGAGACTTCAATGCCTATATCAACCCAGTGCTCAACCCAAATGAGTTCAGTGTTTACCATAACACACCCTTATCCATTCTATCATAAACCTTTTCCAAGTCCATGAACGCATAAAAAACTTTTTGGTTTTTGGCCAAAAACTTCTCCGCGATCATGCGCGATAAGATTCGCAAAAACTAGTTTTATTTAATATAGCTGTTCCCTGCGACTTCGCCCGCGTGTATTTAGGGTTTTAATTTTTTTGCGCGGGACCCTAATTCTTTATTTTAAATATAAGTAGCCTAAGTTACTCCATATAACATCAGCTATCTGCCAGTGAAAGTCCCGTCTAAATCAGTTCAGTCGTTTCGGAGATTAGCCAGAACAAACAGACAGACAGACAGACAGACATACAGAACAACAAACAGACAAAAATTTAAAAAAACTGTGTTTTTGTTATAAGTTCCCTATAAACTTTCATATGAATTTAGTAAAAAGCTGTTATTTTGACTTTACAAACAGACACTTCAATTTTATTTATTTGTATAGATTCATAAATTTAAAAAATAATTTAAAAATATTTCTAATTTAGAAACGCTATGTACTACTACCACAGACTAACTCTACTCAATTAATGAATATTTAAGCGACGCATCAGTAGGCAGGATGTAATATTGACATTCCATATATAATTTTTTGACGAATGTCATATTATTATATATGGAATATATTATATTAGACTAAATATTGTAAATTAACCTATTCTAATTACATTACATTATTAAATTAAATTGTGTTGTCATTTAATAGATTACATTATTATATATTAAATGAAAAATACAATTTATGTTGAGCATTCTAATAAAATTATAATATAAATAATATATTGAAATAATATAATTTGTATACCGAATGCAACGAACGTCATTTTATAAAGATCTATTCTGTTCATTGTACAGACCTGTATTCACAAATAAATAAATTTTAATTGAATTTGAATATGGTTGTAGCACAAATGGGTAACCCGTGGGACCACTCTCTTTTAGAATACCAGCGTAAAATAGCAGCTTAATGATGCTGTGTTTCGTATGGTGAGTGTAAGGAACCGGAGAATTTTTTTACAGGAAACGAGGCGTTCCATCTTTGTCCTCTGGGGTGATAACGCATCTACATTTGGATCCTTAATCGAGGATAGGTAGAAGTCTATGAGCCACAGCATCCACTTACCAGGTGGGCTGTGTGCTTACTTGTCACCCAAATTCTATTAAAAAAATTAAACGTCAGAGATGACAGTTCACCTGTAGCCTTCTTTGTTTGAAGATGGCTGCAAGTATCCAGGGACCGCAGTATCCAATTACCATCAGGTGCACTACAAGTTCGTTTGTCACTTCAGTTTTGTTAAAAAAAAATACAACCAGTGAATATACAAATTTATCATTATACTATATTTATCTTGTTATCTCGTTCACGGTCATTATCAATGAAACAACGCCACGTGGGCTGTATACAGGGATACATCGCATTAATGACTCCTGTTATGTAAATTAGCATCTTAACGTTTACTCCATTAGACCTTGTTCCTGAAAGTGCAGTCAGTGAGGGGCAATTGGATAATCACGTAGCTATTTTTGTATCTTTGCAAGATGACGCCGAGTTTCTTAGAAGCAATTTGATTATTACTCATTTTTAGGGTTCCGTACCTCAAAAGGAAAAAGCGGAACCTTATAGGATCACTTTGTTGTCCGTCTGTCTGTCTGTCAAGACCCTTTTTCTCAGGAACGCGTGAAGGTACCATGATTTTTTTTTTGAATTTATTGTTATAAAGGACTTTGTCGCTGAGCGACCACATCGTCACGTTTTGTCTACAATTTCTTAATCACTACAATTGAATACAAAATTTTACATAAAACCTATTATATTAACAATAGTTACGTGCAAGGTGCATGCGCAACTAAAAGCAAACACACCTAAGGAATGGGAGTAAGTGGAACCATAAACAGCCCCATCTATTCCCTACACAGAATCAAGTCTGCTAGCTTAACCAGAATTTTAGCCTCCTCCGACATAGGATAAGCCAAAATACTATTCAAGGTGCCAACCTGAAAATTCGTATCACTACCAAAACATAACCTTCTAATTGCTTCATTCCGGACACATTCCATCAAAATATGTTGAACATCTTCAACTATTCCGCATACGTCGCAATTTGGTGATGGCACTTTTTTCATTAAAAAAGCAAACTTACTCGATGGAATATGTCCCGAACGTAATCTAAGAATAGACTTTATGTAGTTTCTATTTAGTGGACTATCTATCCATGAATTACATGTTATTTGTGGCTGAATTGTTCGATACCAGATACCCTTCTCGCGTGATTTTTCGTCAAAATGTTCTTGTCATAACGCTCTGCACTGATCTTTTAAATGTTTAATGTGGTCAGAAAAAAGGGGTAACACCATTAACGGTATCCCGTCGACAATTGCCTGTTTTGCTAACAGGTCAACGACCTCATTTCCTGTTATCTGTATATGAGATGGCAACCATTGAAAAATTACCTTTTTATTTTGAGATTGCAATTTTAAGATTGATTTTATTATATCATTGGTAATCGGTTCACCTCTCACTTGAGATGCACAACGAGCCAAATGCTGCAGGGAACTTTTAGAGTCAGTCAAAATGACAAATTGGCGAAAAGATATTGAATCTATATATGACAGGGCTTCAGATATAGCAATCAATTCAATATGCATAATCGAAATATCGGATTCAATCTTAAATTTCACACTGCATTCAGAGTATGGATCCAAAAAAGCTGCACCTCCTCCGGTTTTGTCCTTAGATCCATCTGTGAAAACTTTGTACCAGTTTTCATATTCTTGTTCAATAAAAAGTTTACAGATATTCTTAAGGAGCCGGCTGCTGTATGAGTGTTTGGGACGATCAATGCGTGGAATAGAGTCTCGTATTATTTGGCGCAAATTAATATTGCTGACCCAAGTTTCAAGTGAATACATTTCAAGTTTGTCAGTGCTATGTAAAGGTATTGACTCAAAAGAGTTTTGAATATTAATAAGCAATGGAATTTTCTTATTGTGCCAATAACGAGAATGTCTGAGCATTGTTGAATTCCCTACAATATTATTAGTTGTGTTATTTGAAAGAGATTTAGATTTTAACCAAAACTTACTGGTGAGAAATTTTCTACGAAATTGAAGTGGTGGGAGACACAGCTCATTTTCCATAACATGGATTGGGGTACTTCTTATAAAACCACCAATTACACGTAAAGCTCGGTTTTGTAACCTGTCCAACTTCTGCAAATTTGTTTGAGAACTATTATCATACAGGAAGCTGGCATAGTCAATTCTGCTTCGAATGATAGAAATATACAATCGTCTAATATAATACCCCATCCTGGACCTGACAAGACTTTTAACAGTGATAGGTATATATTTAGACAATTTTTGAGTTAACTCGTTAATATGTTTTCCCCATCTAAGCGAACAATCCAACCACAAACCTAAATATTTGATTTCATTAACTAATGGCAAAGATTGATTATTAATTTTAAAATTTACAAAACTTCTAAATCGGCCCTTTTTGAATACACAAAATTTACTTTTGTTTGTAGAGATAATTAAACTCAAACTACCCAACAAACTATCAAAATACTGACAAGCAATTTGGAGTTCTTCAATCGCAGAGGCGACGCTTTTTTTGGTACAATATAGAACAAAATCATCGGCATATTTAGAAATATCTACATTTTTAATGTTTTTACAAATATTAATAGTAGCTGCGTTGAAAAGCAGAGGAGACAAAGGATCGCCTTGCGCCAGTCCTCGTCCTGTTCTTCTAATCATGTCATATCCATCAACTGTTATTCGTAATTGTCTATTATTTAAGTATGACCAGAGGTGTAGACAAATTTTTGAGCCCACTCCTAACCGATCTAAATTAAGCAATAAGCATTTAATGTTAATGTTGTTATACGCGTTATCTATGTCAATAAAACAGGCAACTGTTATTAAATCGTTTGAAAACCCTGTCTGAATATGAGAAATCAAACGAGTGAGATTATCATAACATGATCGAGCTTTACGAAAACCTATTAAACTATCAAAAAATTATAATTTTTTTTTCCAGAACACATTCTAGTCTTTTATTCAGTATTGAATGAAAAATTTTACATAGGCAAGGTATTAATGCAATTGGACGAAATAAAGTGCGCGAGTTAGAATCACTGCCTTGTTTAGGGATAGCGATTATACTAACTTGTCGCCATTGTGCAGGAATAAATCCACAATTCAATGACAAGTTATATAATTTTACGATCAGGTTTTTGCCTACTAACAGAAGGTGCTTAATCATGGAAAATGATATTTAGTCATAACCTGGCGCAGTATCGGTCTTTTTAATAGAATTTTCAAGTTCGTGGATAGTGATTGCCGATTCCAAATAAGTATTAATTGAGTTAAATAATGGTTGAAACGCACATGCATAGTCAGGGGTAAGATCATTGAGTAGTCACTCCGCTTTGTCTCTACTTATACCGTCATCATAAGAGCTTTTAGCATTCTAAATGTCCTTTCATCCATTTCCTTTTACGCCACATATCTGATGATTAAGTGGTTTCATCAACAGAGTTACAGAAATTTTTCCATGATTTACATTTGGCAACTCGGATGATTATTTGTGTCACGTATTTTCGTTTGGAAAATATTTAAATTTTCAGGGGATGGATTTTTTCTTAGATTAGCCAATGCACGTCGGCGCTCTGCTACGGCTTTAGATGTTTCAGCATTCCAGTAAGGTTTGGGAATAAATTTATTGACAATATGTTTTGGGATGTTTTTGTAGGGAATATATCTGCTAGCTGCTGTTTGCAAGGTAACTTCAAATAAGTCATAAAATTCTTGATGGTTTGAGGGAGGGTTAAAGTCGGTAAACGAGTTCTCTATGTATGACGTATAAGACTTCAAATCACTGTTTTTAAAATACCTCTTTTTTTTACTTCTCTATCAAAGTTTAAATAGATCGACAATTTGATTATACGATGATCGCTACCAAGAGTTTCGTTTGTAACTTGCCAGGAAAATAAAGTAGCCAAATCTGAAGAAATAAAAGAGATATCAGAAGCAGATTGTTGTAACGACCCATTTACTAGCCGCACTCTGGTGGATTCTCCGTTATTCAAATAAATGTAGTTATGATCTAACATGGAGTCAAATATTTGAAAACCTCTTTGATCCGTTTTGTAAGACCAATTGGTGTGATGAGCGTTAAAATCTCCTAGTATTAAGGTATTTTTACTGGCAAGAGAAAATACACAATCCCAATCGTTTTGGGTCGTATGAACCGTTGATGGACAGTATATAGACACAATATTCTCAATATGCCGACAATTAAGAATTTTAACGTGAATTATTTCAATACTAACATTAGAGCACTGAAAAGAATAAAACTGTTTTAACTGACCTATGTGCTAAGATTGCGACCCCACCATATGAATCTGATCTATCTAGTCTATGGGTATTATAATCTTTTATGTTAAAATACATATCCGGCTTGAGCCAGGTTTCACTAAGCACGGCTATATGCACCTTTTCTTGTGTAAGAAGCGCCTCAAACTATAAGGACTTAGGGCGTAAGCTTTGACAATTCCACTGAATAATATTAAAATTAATGTTAATATTGCTGAGATAACTATTTATGATTATTGTACATGTTTATCAAAGAGCTAGCTGAAATGTTGCTGATTAATTTTGATAGTATCCACTCTGTGCAAATTGTCACAACTTGTTGTATTTTAACTTCTAATGCCCGTCCACTTACTACTATTTTGTATAATTTACACACTAAACGTATAAAACTTAAATCTTTGTTATTAGACCCATCATTTATCTTCGTAGTTTCACTGTCAATGTTTGTAAAATCCTCTAAACACTCTGACTCGCCATTCCAATCGGTTTCCATGGAGATTGTTGCTGAAGAAGAAGTAGGGTTCGAAGAGGTGGATATAGGCTTGCCCTCTTTCTTTTTTTCTGCTTCCAATTTTGTGTCTCCTTATTTGACGTTCGTTCAGATGTTGTTAAAACCAGCTGGGACTTCGGTTTTCCACTGCGAGCTGTAGTCTTCACGTTAACAAGTTCTGGACTTTGATGATTCAATCCTGGTCTGTCTTCTTCTGTAGTCGGGGTGTCAATAGCTGGGCTTGGGTGTGGGGGCCTGTCAAGTGTTGGGGAGGGAGGAACATAAAGCTTGAGTACTTTCCTATACATATCTTTTGTAGGGACATGTGACTTCCGTACAGTTAACACAACGAAATGTTTTTATTTCACAGTTTTCGTGGTTTTTAGTGCATTTTGGACATACAACTTTTTTTGACGGACACTGAAGGCGAGTGTGACCAAACTTCCAACAACGAGAGCATTGTGTGACTGGAAAGATGTAAGGCTCCACTTTTACTCTTAGACCCTGAATATATACATATGCAGGAAGGGAGGATCCTTTAAAAGCAAGACGAATAGATTCACATTTAACCCAACTTATAGCAGACACCTCATTGTATTTTCTCTTGTTTAACCTAAGCGCTGATATAATTTCGACATTACAAGACAGGCTTTTTATAATATCTTCATCGGCGACATCCATTTCTATGTCCCTTATTACTCCATACAATATGCCTACTTCGGAAGTCTTTCGGCATCTCCAGCCAAGTTCATAAAATGTCTTGCATGCGATGAATTAATCAGCGCTAATTTCATTTTCAAAAGTTATTAATATTTTATATTGATGAATGTATTTTACTCGACCTATTTCTTTAATATTATTTTCTGTAAATAGTCTAGCTAAGGCAAATCGCTTAGGTAAAATATTACTGCATGTAACGCAAACCTGGATTAATTCTTCGACTTCTTGACTAGATCGACGAAATACTTTACCCCCCCCCCCCCTTGAAGCTATCCTCCACTCTTCTATTGAAGAATTATCATCCTCCACCCTTGTCCTCTTTCTGTTCACTTCCTTCATCACCATATTTGTATTATTACTGCACACCACATTTTCTTCTAAAACTTCCTCTATTGTGTTATTTACATCGTTATCCATCAAACCAAAATTGACTGAGTTTTCACTAGCATACGGCACATTTTCCATCGCGTTGTAGCGGGGACTCGGCCTATAAGGTCGAGTCCGCACTTATCGGTAAGCAGGTAGAAATAGCAAGTATGTTTATTATTCGCGCAAAGCGACCTATTCGCTCGAGATGCAAATAACAACTGAGGTATCATGTTGAAATTCATACCAAATAGTCAAGTCTACTGTCTCTTGAAGCTGTGAAAAAATCAAACTTCTAAGCCAACGCAATCAAAAATTAAATATTCGACACGCAACGGAATCAAAACCTACAGGGTACTTCCCGTGAACTCAGAATCTTTAAATTTGGTACGAAGCAACGTATTATAGCACAGATAAAGTAAAAATTGCGAAAAGCATAAATTTTAGTTACATCATATAATAAAAGTATTTTTAATAATTTTAAACTTATACTATACCTACGGATGTTTTCGAAACCCTCGGTGCGCGAATCCCACTCGCACTTGGCCGGTTTTTTATCTTATATCTTCATATTTGTCTTATATTGTTGAGCGGTAAAATGAATTTTATAACGGCAAACTAAACACTATTTAATCATATGTTAACAGAACAGTTTTCTGAGCTTTCCCTAATTTATCGTATATACTGTATAATTTGTTAAAACACTTTTTTCGTTTAATTTATTTATTTTGTTAATCAGAAGTTCTCATGTTTTAATTTCATTTGTTTACAAATGTATTTTATTTATGTTTATAGATTAAAAACATTTGATTTATCTTATTGAGCATCACACTTTTGTTCCACAAAGTTGGTTTATGACAAATTACCCAATTCTACATCTATCCTCGATTAAGTATCAAAACGCAGATGCGTTGTCACCCTTGAATACTAAGATGGTTTGCCTCGTTTCCAGTAAAAAGTGTCTCTCATTCTCTACACTCACCATACGAAACAGCAGCATTATGCTTTTCCACGTGGTAGAGCCATGCTGCAACTATATTAGTAGTATAGTTGTAGCACGAATGGGTCGGCTCGATGGAGGATGGATCACGCTCTCACAGAATACTAGCCTAGAATAGCAGCTTAACACTGCTGTGTTTCGTATGATGAGTGTAGAGAACCGGATACCCTTTTTTACTGGAAAAGAGGCATTCCATCTTAGTCCTCACGAGTGACAACGTATCTGCATTTTGATTCGCAAACAAGGATACTTGTAGATGGGTGACTATGGGCCACAGCAACCACTTAACATTAGGTGGACTGTGTGCTCGTTTGTCGCCCTATAAATAAAAATAAATAAAATACCCGGGTCAATGATTCGTGCTGCAAACATAATAAAGGGTTATGGTGTATTTTTAACTTTTAATTTTAAACTTTAAGCTTAACCTTTTTCACAGTGAATTCACAGACTACACAGTACTATTTCCATACATGAATCAATTCTTAAGTATACTTAGTTATCGGACGTTTCCACACGTCGGTAAACAAATGCTGTTATTAAATATGTTTACAAACAAAAGTAGGCGTCACTGTAGTTGTAACTACACAAAGCCGATCGTTAAAGGATTATTAACCAACGCAACTTGTTGTTAAATAATTCGATAAGGAAATCGTGTTGGTATAGAATTTATGTAAGGCGCCGCTCTATCTATTTATTTGTGTTTACTGTGTGTCTGCTGCATCAATGTACATGTTTACGTGTTAGAGCCATGCTGCAACTATATTAGTAGTATAGTTGTAGCACGAATGGGTCGGCTTCACCGAGGAAGGGCTACGCTCTCACAGAATACCAGCGTAAAATAGCAGCTTAACGCGGCTGTGTGTCGTATGGTGAGTGTAGAGAACCGGAGACTCTTTTTACTGGAAATGAGGTATTCCATCTCAGTCGTTACGAGTGACAACGCATCTGCATTTTGATTTGTAATAGAGGATAGATGTAGATGTCTATGGGCCCCAGCAACCACTTAGCATCAGGTGGACTGTGTGCTCGTTTATCACCCTTATCCTATATAAAAAAAATATTACTTAGCTAGATTAGTTTCATAGCTTCGCTCGCATGGACGCAAACATGTAGGATTCCTCACGATGTTTACCCTCGCCGCCATCTTAATTCTACTTGTGCTGGCGGGAATCAAATCCGGATTGAAATTTCACAGTACTGTGAAATTTAGGTCGAACGCCTGAACTCTGCGTAAACTAGCCAATTTATATTTGATATGTATAATTTTGCGGTTATTAGAAAAACATATTTCGACATAATTTGTTTACCATTAGAGCGGCAAAAGTAAATATTTTTGTTATTTAATTTTATGAATTAAAATATTGGCCAAATATGGAATTTCCTCTAGTAGCTGTGGTTTTATTTTGAAATTAACAATGCCTAAAATTTCAGTAATTTCAGACGGCTTCGTGGAACACTCGCATAGCAATAAGTTACAACGCTGGGGGCCGCGGAATCGAATCCCGAACGGAACAAGTATTTGTATGGCCTACATATAATTGTTACAAACACAAATTGTACAAGGAATGTGTGTCCTTGTACAATTTGTGTTTGTAAACTGCCTCCACGATACAGGAGAAAATCCTAGTGTTGGGGTAACGTTTTTTAAAAAAGAAAAAAAGTAAGTACTAAAAGTCAAGAAAAAAAATGACTATGTTATATAGAATGAAGGTGACAGTCCACCTGATAGTAAGAGTATGCCGTGGCCTGTGTGATACATCTATCGCCGATTAAGAATCAAAATGCAGATGCGCTGCAATCCCTGAGGACCAAGATGGAATGCCTCGTTTTTTGGTAAAAACTGTTTCCATTTCTCTAGACTCACTAAAAAAACAGCAGCACTAAGCTGCTATTTTCTGTTATTCTGTGAGAGCGTGGTCTTTCTCCGATCCAGTCGACCAATTCATACTACAACCATAATATAGCTGCAACATGGCTCTACCGCGTATTTATTTTATTTATTTTCTTTAACACACTAAAAGCTTACACTAGTCAGTTGCTGGAGCCTCTGTAAAGCCCATAGTGGCTGTACAGACACTGTACAGAATGACGGACTGTACTGTACTGACAGACTCTGCTCTATCATAATTAAATCAATGAATAAAACAACATGCGTGAGTGTCGTGAAACACTCGGTTGGAACGAAGTTCTTTTCGTAGTATATTATTATTGATAAACGTATTATATTATTGATTAACATCATCATCATCATCATCATTACAGCCCTTCACAAGTCCACTGCTGAACATAGGCCTCCCCCAAAGAATGCCACAAAGCACGGTCCTGAGCCACCTGCATCCATCGACTTCCTGCATATCTTACCAGGTCGTCACTCCATCTAGTGGGGGGACGCCCTACACTTCGCCTGCCGGTACGAGGCTGCCACTCGAGAACCTTTCTTCCCCATCGGTTGTCGGTTCTTCGAGCTATATGGCCGGCCCATTGCCACTTCAGCTTACTAATCCGTTGGGCTATGTCGGTCACTCTAGTTCTACTGCGGATATCCTCATTTCTGAGTTTATCACGCAGGGAAACTCCGAGCATAGCCCTCTCCATAGCTCGCTGAGCGACCTTGAGCTTCCTCATCCGGCCAGCAGTGAAGGACCACGTCTCAGTTCCGTATGTCATCACTGGCAACACGCACTGGGTGTACAGTCTCGTTTTCAAGTTTTGAGGTATACCTGACGAGAAGATGTGTCGTAGCTTCCCGAACGCTGCCCAGCCGAGTTGAATCCGTCGATTGACCTCTCGGTCGAAGTTGGACTTACCTAGTCGGACTATTTGTCCCAGGTAAACATACTCGTCAACAACTTCGAGCTTAGTGTTCCCAACAACTACCGGCATAGGTGTGACATGGACATTAAACATGATCTTTGTTTTGTCCATGTTCATCTTAAGACCTATCCGTTGGGAAACACTATTGAGGTCATTGAGCATAGTGCTTAGGTCCTCCAGCGATTCTGCCATAAGGACTATATCGTCGGCAAATCGAAGGTGAGTGATGTACTCGCCATTGATGTTTAGACCGTATCCTTTCCAGTCCAGAAGCTTGAAAACATCTTCCAATGCAGCGGTAAAGAGTTTCGGGGATATGACGTCACCCTGTCTTACACCTCTCTGCAATTGGATAGGTTTCGTACTCTGGTTCTGTACTCGGATAGCCATCGTAACCCTACTGTACAAGCACTTCAACACTTCGATATACCGACAGTCAACTTGGCATCGCTGAAGGGACTGCAGCACCGCCCAAATTTCGACGGAATCAAAGGCTTTCTCATAGTCCACATACGCCAGACATAGTGGCAAATTGTACTCCTCGGACTTCTGTACAATTTGCCGAAGGGTATGTATGTGGTCTATGGTGCTAAAGCCTTTTCGGAAACCGGCTTGTTCGGGAGGCTGGAAGTCGTCAAGTCTGCGCGCGAGACGATTCGTAATGACTCTCGAAAACAGCACGTAGACGCGGCTCAGAAGGGATATCGGTCTGTAGTTCTTCAAGAGAGCGTTGTCGCCTTTCTTGAAGAACAAGACCACCGCACTTCTGCTCCACGCCTCCGGTGTAATGTCACCATGGAGGACGGAATTAAAGAGCTTCTGAAAGACTTCAAGTACCGGTTTTCCACCCGCTTTCAGAAGCTCCGCTGTAATTCCATCCTCGCCTGGGGCCTTGCCGTTTTTAAGGTGCTGGAGAGCCATTCTAATCTCGCTCAGACTGACGTCCGGGATATCAACGGAATAATGTCGGATAAGACTCGCTCTTGGATCGTTACTCACACTTGCGTGCGGCTCCAACGATGACGTGTACAGCTGCCCATAGAACCTCTCAATCTCACTCAAAATCTCAGGTGCCCCGGAAACGATGCTGCCACATTCTGTCTTCAGCTCTGACAGTTGGCGCTTTCTGGCAGACAGATCTCTGGCAAAGACTTTGGAGCCTTGGTTCCGCTCGATCGCTTCTTCAATACGAGCTGTATTGAAGTTGCGTAAGTCCCGCCGCATGCATTTGGAGATCTGTCTGTTCAGTTGCCTGTATGCTGTTAAATCTGTTGAAGAATGTAGCTTCATCTCCCGTCTAACAGCCATGAGATTAAGAGTGTGATCGGAGAGTTTTTGTGTTCTTCTGCGGCGCGTCTTGCAGAACTTAGCTCCGACCGCATGGACAGTTTCCACGAGCTTGTCATTCAAATCGTCCACTTCATTGCAGTCTTCTAGGCACTGAAAACGGTTTTGTAACTCGAGCTGAAAGGTTTCGGGACTTTGGATTAGAGCACGAGGGGGACGGAGCGTTGACTTCATTAGACGAGACCTCTCCAACTTAACGTTTAGGTTCAGTGTGCCTCTAACCATTCGGTGATCGCTGCCGGTTTTCACCCTCGCGATCACTGAGACATCACTGAACAGTTGTCGTCTGGTCGTCATAATGAAGTCAATCTCATTTTTTGTCGAACCGTCGGGGCTCGACCAGGTCCACTTTCTGTGGGGCCGCTTCTGGAAGAAAGAGTTCATCATAAAGAGTCCCTCTTTCTCCATAAAGTCAGCCAACTGCTGGCCCCTTGGGTTCCGTTGCCCTATTCCAAATTTCCCTACTTTCAGCTCACCGTTCTCTCTTGTGCCTAGTTTTGCATTGAAGTCTCCCATTAACACCGTATATTGGGTTTTGGAGGAATGCATGGCTCTAGAGATGTCCTCATACATTTCCTCCACCTCCTGATCGGGGTGTGCCGAGGTTGGTGCGTAAACCTGTATGACCTTCAGCGAATACCGTTTGGTGATTCTGAGTATAAGGTACGCAACCCTCGTCGACACACTCTCAATCTTTACAACGTTGTTAACGAGAGACTTGTGGACGATAAATCCGACACCTCCTTGGGACAGATGGTCGCCCTCCCGGTAATAGAGCAAGTTGCCGGATTCGAGGATTACCGTGTCCTCCCCCTCTCTTCGGACTTCGGATAATCCTATAATATGCCAGCGTAACTTGTCTATCTCTTCTTCCAGCTCCACAATCTTCTCGTCAGTCCTCAGGGTGCGTGCGTTGTATGTTGCCAGGTCGAGTCGTCGTAGGTGGCAACCGAACCTCCACCGGAGATTCTTAGCACCCCCTGCCCCGCCGTTACCATGGTCGCCACCGTAGCCAGGAATAGCGGGGCCGCCGGGGACTGGGGGCCGTTTATTATTGTCATTGCTCATGGGGGTATATTGCCATAGTTGCCACGCTTGGCGAGCGGGTTGGCAACCGCAGTTTTTTTATTGTTATTTTGGCTATTATCAGGAAGATGCTGCTGCCCATCTCCTGCCTGTTTCCCTTTGTCGCCTTTTACGACACCCACGGGAAGATATGGGGTAGTGGATATTCTTAACCGCCACTACACGGCACATTGATTAACAAATACAAATAAATTAATTAATAGCGTCTATTAAAATGTCGTGTGTCGCTGCCGGGAACAAAGTCAATGGTGCCCTGGCTGCGTTAGTCAAAAGGCAAGGCGTAGCGAAGAGTACACGCCTTGCAATACATAACGCAGTGTTGGTACCGACTTTGTTATATGGCAGCGAAACCTGGGTATGCCAGAAGAAGCATAAAAGTAAGTTGAATGCAGTGGAGATGCGATCTCTTCGTAAAATGTGCGGCGTTACCATGGCCGACCGAAAGCGAAACGAAGAGATTCGCAATATGGCAGGTTTGAAAGATGACCTTATCACAAAAATTGATAAGGGCGTGCTTCGGTGGTTTGGGCACGTTGAGCGAATGAGTGAAGACCGAATGATGAAGAAAATATATAGCGCGAAAGTTAATATTAAAAGGTGTCGAGGTAGACCGAGACTAACTTTCGAAGACCATGTGAGCAAATTGCTCGAAGAGGGTAGGGTCAAAAGTACTCGGATACTTAGACGTGCATGCATGAAGAAGATAATGAATCTGAAAGAAGCGAAAGAGGTATGTAAGGATCGTGACACTTGGCGATCTGTTCTCTCTGGCTACCCCGTCAGGGATTGTGCGTGAAGATAAGTAAGTAAGTCTATTAAAATGAAGCGTCATTTAAAATAAAATAATATTTCTTTCGTGACAAGATAAGAAAAGTGCGAGGGAGATGAATAGTATTCCATCTCGTTTCCTTATAGCCGCCAAGGCCATCTTCACTACGTCAGAAGGGGTCGTGACGGAAAAATCTTACGCTTTTTATCCCATCAGCCTTGTTCGTACCGTCCGAGGAGGAACTTCGACCCAAAAAAATATACGAAATTAACATTAGTAATGTACTCAAAGATTTGTGTACATTATTAATTTATATTTGGAACCATTTAATATAGTTTGACTATCCTAAACCAGTGTTTAACTACTATCTTAAGCTAAAACTAAGATTAATAAAAACTCACTCACTCTTTCCTTGAAGACACCCACAATGTTATGTGATAAAAAGGCAGATGCGCGCAACTTATTCATCTCCCTTGCTGTATGCATGACGAACAAGGAAGCAAACCGTTTTGTTCGAACGCATGGGTAACTGACACGGTGCAAATTACCACAGCACCTTTGCAAGGTCACTTAACTTCTTAGCACCTGCTTTGTCTTGGACTTAATAAAACCTCCAAAGTTCAAGTTTGAGGAGTTGACTCACTCTTGTTCGGTCTGGATTTGATGCCAGTGGACCGAGCACTTGGTTTATATATTTTTACAATTATGCTATCGTCAGCGTACCCCTATGGGTACATACCAGGCATAATATTTGAAAATTTAATTGAACTTTTTCTTTTAAAATGACACAGACTGTATCTGAAAATAATTATACTGAAAGAACTTAATTGGTACCAAGGATATTAAAACTTAAAAACAATTAAACTTTACGATGGATCTAAAATAGATTTAAGTTCATGTTCAATCGGACAGACATACGAATGAAAATTGTCTTAAGTTGCTACAATTTTATTTACATTCTATTCCATTTTGAATTGCATACATAGTTATTATTATTATTTATTATTTATTCAAAGGTTGTCTGGAAGAGATCGATCGACCGCCCATTGTACCACATTTCTTTTTCACCTTTCCAGAGATAACTAAAAAGTTAAAAAAAATTAAAGTAAAAAAACTTTTTTTTAAAACAAGCATTTATTTAAATGCGCTAAAAAGAATAAAATAAACTTTTCCTTTAAAACTTTTACTATCAACTTATAACGTCATTACACAATTTATGTGATATAAAAGCTTGTCGCGAGATTTAAGTTTCTACTCATTTCTACTTACTCGTATTTACTTAGTTTAAAAATTTTAAAAATTAAAATCAATCAGATCCTTTTTATATACACAGGTACATACCGACAGCTGTGTGATAGCCTATCACATACCAACCGCTGAACATAGGCCTTCCCAAAGACTTTCATAACACGGTTCTGAGCCACTATCACCCATCGACTTAGGGGTGAAGGTGGCTCCGTACCGTATTTTGACCACAGTTTCCCAGTCGACCGTATTTTGACCATTGTTGCCAGTGCAAACCACTCTACAACCACATTATGTTTTTTTTATTCATTCAAATTTGGCCATTGTTCTTTAGTGGGCAACAAGGCAGGCCACCAAGAGAACTTTTTCTGCGTACGAGTTCATATATTTAGGTTCCACTCTCTAACCTATTTCTGCCGTCAAACCATAGAACATGCACTACTCTGTGCTATGTCCACTGAGAGTAGAAAGTAATTGTGTTCTGTGACTGTGTCTACGGAGTAAGCATGGGGGTGCAACTTAGAACATTATTTTACGAACAAAATGATACGTTTTATGTGCTTCCATCTACATTCCGAAGCGCTAGGCTAGACTTATTTTAATCTCTCTAGAGGGCACTTATATATTAAGTCTATGCATACGCAATAATCCACACGCGCACAACGCAGTTGGTAGCGGTCACTGGTTACGCTTAAATTGTTATTAATATTTATTGAACATTATTTATTTTTAGAAAATGCCATTTTATCTGTGTTTTCAGACAATGAAAAACTGCTAAAATATTATTAGAATACGAAGGTAAATTTCGCCATAACGCACAAAGTTATAACAGCTAAGGTGAATAATCAGGCGGTCCCGAAATCTAAAGACCACGGGTCGCGTCCAGCAGATGTGTTTCTCCCTTTTTTTCAAGTTCCATCTTTTGTAAGCGCAGTCTGTTATGCAAAGCACGACACAAAAGAAAATTAAATTTGAGTCGCGCATCTATCACTAGTATATATACAGTAATCTGTAGTGTTATGCTACTTACATATCATTTTACATTATTTTAAATTCATTTTTCCATTCTGTTTCGATTTTCTGCATTCACCTCAAAACTGGATATTTTACATCACCTTTATTTCCATAGGATCCTGTAACGATTTTAAACCATAAGAACACAATAACAAATCATTTCTACTTCGTATTTTCACATTATCAGCACTTTTAAATTGGTGTCAATGGAGTCTACCTTTTTTCGATCTTTTAGCTAGTTTTCCGTAACTCTACAATCTTGGGCTTTGTGTGGGCAGCTGCGCTACCTTTTTTCCTATATCAATAATATCTCATTTTCCACTTAAATCTTACCGTTTTCTTATTATAAACCTAAAACCAAAATTTGACATGTTTTGATATTGTTATTTATTTCGTTGCTATAGTAATTATATTCAAATTTGCTACCGATCTGTTGTTCCTATTTCGATAATTCCACATAAATACTTTTTTCTCTTGACCATTTACAAAAAATTTGCGTTTAATTTAAATAATTTTTCCGTTCTCTCTAGAAAGGTATAAAAGCCGAACAATCGGTGAAGAAAGGCAATCTCGCTTCAGTTCGCGAATTGGAAGTATCTCCTAAAGGCCTTATCCCGGGGCCGCACTGCCCCGGGATCCTGCAAGCCTCCACCTACACGTGAAGTCTTCGGCGAAGCCTTCTTCAAACGCGGAGCCGCACCACTCCGGATTCCTACAAGCCTCCATCTACCTCGGAAGTCGCTTCGAGACTACTACAAGCGCGGGGGCCACACTACTCCGGGCGCTACGACTACTTACTCCAGGCGCCGAGTGCACCTACCGCCGGCGCTACCTTTGGGCGCTGCAACTGCTGGCTCTAAGCGTTGAGCGCACCTACTCCAAGCGCTACGTGCGCCGGCTCCGGACGCTGCGTGTGCTGGCTCCAGGCGTTGCGTGCCGTCGCTACTAAGAAACTTACCTCTACAAGCGCAACCGGCGTGTGCTTGCTTCAGGAGCTGCGTGTCTTCGCTGCTAAGAAACCTACCTCTACAATCGCAACGTGTGTCGCTTCGACTTTTAGGCCCCACTACATCTCTTTATTCCCCTATTCTCCTACCTTTATATTTTTTTTTGTAATCTAATTGTACTCTCACTTCATTCATCATCATCCTCATTTCATTTTTTTTATAAAATTGTAAATACCTTTTAAAAATTTAAATATATTGTTTTCTGGCTCTACTTTTGTTGTTTTGTTGTACTTAGGTTAGGTTCTATTTTTTTTAATCGTCGCTTCACGAGAGTTTGGAGTAAGGGAGCCACTGTGACTTATCTAGGGTTATTATAGCTGTGGCAACGCATGAACTTCTTTATCTGAAGTTGATTGCAGGTATAAGTGTGTTTATTGTCTCAAAAACGTAGTGGAAAATTCAAAATTGAATAAAATTCTTTCCCAGATCATTGGATACGTGATAGTGTTGGTGACCTTCGCAATGCAAGTTCCAATGCGGTGGGCAGCGGCGAGGCTTCATGGTGCTCCGCGACTCCTTCTGGTTGATATCTACCACCTCATCTCCTTTGTGGCAACTGTCAATGTTTGGCGAGGCGTGTGGGGCTTGCTGGATGTTTATTATTTTCCAGGTAGGTTTAAAATATGACCATGTGTTATTTGTTATTACTGTACAGTAACAGCTGATATACATACATCTAACTGAAGCGTACCGGCCTCCTCACATTTCTGAGAATTTACTGGAGCTGCAAGCCTGCTTTGATATTCACATCTCCTCTCGTTTAGGATTCGTCATGGCAAGTTTTTCGAATGTCAGTGGGAGTGCACTGAGTGCCAATATTGAAGTAATTATGTAAAATACGTCCTTGTTATTAATTTGTGTTACCTACCAGCGAGCGCTAACCATCTGAGCCGTAGTAGCTCAGAAGGTTAGCGCTCGCTATAAGCTTCACAGTATGCGAGCAACCCGGGTTCGATCCCCGCCGGCACCAATGAAATTGTTAATTGCAATTTTAAGTGCTGATTTACCCCGTGCTCGGCGGTGAAGAAAAACATCGTGAGGTAACCTGCATGTTGAAGAACTAAGAAAAAAATTTTTTTAAAAACGTGTGAAGTTCACCAACACGCGTTAGGGCAGCGCGGCGGACATTTCCTTGTCCTAAAATCCTCTCAGAAATGAGAGGAGGCCTGCGCCCAACAGTGAGACGTAAATAGGCTGTAACTTTACTTTTTTACTTTACTTTTACCTACCTTATATTTAAAAAAGCTTATTTATCTCTTTTAATTAACACTTTTACAATTCCTGAAAACAAATATCAAAATTATCCAAACGACGAATAAGAATAGCGTTTATTGGTTTCCGTGCGAAAACTTATCGAATCCGAGACGATTTCCCTTTCTGAGACGATTGTGAATAGACTTACTTACAGGGGGAACTTCACATGTTCAGACACGCCGGATTTCTCGCATTATTTTCCTTCAAAATTAGCACTTGTTCTGGCTAGGATCTAACTCGATTCGCTCGCTACTATGAGATTTTATGGCGAGTATTATAAGTAGATATCAAATCAAAAATTTGTGAACATTGCCTCGTTTTCGACGAGCTTAACATTGCCGCCTAAAAACTATAATCACCATTCGATTCTACCTATACTTTGTTAACTGCACCATGCTGTTCTCTATTAGTAGTTGTATGTTGTATGTAATGCAGTTTTGATGGAACAACATAGTTTCAGACTCAGATTTATAAACTAAGAGTTCTCCACGCTCGTGGCTGGACTGACGATCGAAATGTTAGATGCAAGATGTGTAGCAACATTCACGATGCATTCGATGTGTATCCCACAGTATAATGTCATTAATCGGAAGCCACGAGTTTTTTCTGGCCTTTCTCATAGTCACTTCTAACGAACTAAATGGAATGTTTTTTTATATGATAAGGATGACAAGCGAGCACACAGTCCGCCTGATGGAAAGTGGTTGCTGTGGCCCATAGACATCCACGTTTGGGAATCAAAATGCAGATGCGTTTTCAGCTGTGAGGACTATGATGGAATGCCTCTTTTCCAGTAAAAAGGGTCTCCGTTTCTCTACACTCACCATACGAAACACCGCAGTGTTAAGCTGCTATTTTACGCTGGTATTCTGTGAGAGCGTGGTCGTACCCCAGTTGAGCCGACCCATTCGTGCTACAACTGTTCTACTAATATAACTGCAGCATAGCTCTACCACGTATAAATGTTTTAAGCCTGTGATGCTTCTTCCCATCACCGCTCATTCACTCACTATTATGAGACGATATGAGGTGATAAATCTCTTACACCACCATATTGGTATCATAACCGCCATAAATTTACAAGCATATTCATACATCTGAAAATCTATCTTCTATCTTGGCTAGATAAAACAACCTCTATATGATTTTTAAGCAGGTACTTCAGATATGAATTAAAATCATTTGTTTTTCTCTTGTTACAGATAAACCAAAACTAAGTAATTGGTCAACGCATATCATCAGTCTTACCCTACTAATCCTGCTAAACTGTTCCAACTCTATTCTCGTAAGAGGTGTGTACATTGACGCAGAGGAACCAGCCGGCGACTGCGTAATCTTCCCCTGCCATTATCTACGACTGTTCTTCCACAAGGAAAGAACAAAGAAGAGGCACAGGCGAGCTATTGCAGCCGCAGCCATGGCAACGGCGAGAAAAACTGAAGAAGCGAGCTTTCCTTTACAAATACCGGAGGAGAAAGTTTAGAATATTTCTTATTTTAAGTGGAATTTTAATAGACTATTGAACGGAGTGCAAATAATTGTTACTCAGTTGTATTTTTTAATTTCCAGTGACAAGAAGTGGAACGAAAAAAACTAAAATATTTTATATTTATTAAATTCAATCGGTCCTATTGCAAATCGTGGTGTATTGACCAGCCTCGAACTTAAAAAAGGGTCTTACTCACGTAGGAATTGCCTTAGCAACGGCGCTACATTCTTTGCGACTTGTTGCACTTTACATTTTAGTTTTCGTATTTCTCTTTGGAACTTAGTTATTAAACAGACTATTTTAAGCCTGAGACTAATCATTAACTACTTTTGTAATAAAACGGAAATTCGTAACGTTCTGATAGCCACCTGTTTCTGACACAATGAGCACATTACTACAATGTTCCATTTTATTTCTATATTCGCTCGAAATCTGTATATTATATAAATAATGTTTGAATTACAATCAGCTTACTCGATAGCTTTGTGTTAAGTTATGGAATGGCTTTAATACAATGAGATCGAATTAAAAAAGGTCTAATAAATCGTTTGTACATACTTATATGGATGAGTGGATTGAGTAATTTGTTTTAAATTTAATTGTACGTATACATCAATGTCATCATCATCGTTCATTGTTAAATATGGGGCCAAAGAGTGCCATAAAATAGTTCACCTGCACCTATGAACTTCCTTAGGTCGACAACCCATTTAGGAAGAGTTTACCTTAAACTGCTTGCACTTTTTATAAGTGGTAGAGCCATACTACAACTACCAGACTACCGGCGTAAAATAGCTGCTCAATATGCTGTATTTCGTATGGTGAGTGTAGAGAACCGGAGAAACTTTTTACTGGAAACGAGGCATTCCATCTTAGTCCTCAGGGGTGACAACGCATCTGCATTTTAATTCTTAGTTGAGAATAGATGTAGATGTTTATGGGCCACACCATCCACTTAATCAGGTGGGCTGTGTGCTAGATTGTCACCCTTATTTCATTAAAAAAAAATAGTCTGGCCAGTATTTCTACAGGTTGAAACCACCGTCGGGTTCCCCCTTCATCTATTCCACAAAATTCAAAGACGAAAGTTTTCAATCAGTACCTATGGTGCAGAAGCGTGGACATTAACGATATGACTACTTCAAAAGGTGCCCATTGCATATAATATAAGGGAAAAATTTATGCTTTTAGTTTCTCCGTTAGAGAAGATTCGTAACGAAGAAATCTAGCGGAGAACAAAGTTCACTTACATAGTTTCAATAACCAAGTACAGTTGTCGTAGATTGGATAAGGCTTAGGCTAAGGTAATGTTGTACGCACCATGCCTATATGGAGCGGCGAACTCCGCATGATAACTGGTATGGTCTGGGTGCATAAAGGCGAACATTGGGCTAAATGGCGCGCTTTTTTCCTTTGGTAATGGACCCTAACGAGGGTACTTTTGCCAATCTCAAATAATGGGAGCAGGAAATTTCACTCTATAATAATTTTTTAAAAAATCACACCAATATGTGGATAGAATTTTCGAAGATTTCATCACAATATCTAGGCGGTTAAGCAGATAAAGTATCTTGACTTATCCTTTCCACTGACAGTCCACATACGTAGACACTTTTACGTATCAAAACCTACTTCAAACTAACAGGAGCAAGAATCGGCCAGTGATTAAGTACCCTCCAAAAATCGGCGCGTTGTTTAAAAGGCCAATATCCAGCGGTGGACTAATGATGATGACGAAGATGCTTTAGCACGTATTATTATCAGTATTGCTTGGTTCATTTGATTTTGTTATGATACCAGAAACTCATGTACGTTGCTTTAATTCGTATTCTCTTGTAAATAAATAATATTGTTATTGGAAAGTTTGTAAAAAGGTTTTCTTGTAAGGTGTTATTCGTATCTTACTAATATTTGGTTAAAAGTATTTAAGTCTTAAGTTGTAAAAAGTGTGAAAATTGGCACATTGATAAATTCCTCTACGTATTTTTGCAATTGATAAACAATACACAATTATTTAAAATGTACAAAAGTTACTTCATATATGTAGTCGTACGATATGTTTTCTTACAGTGTTTAAACCATTTAGTTATATGTACTACGTACCAGAGAAGCCATTCCAAACAAAAATTGTGTCCTACTCTATGTTTTCACGCATGCGCGGGAGTAGTAGTCGCGCATGCGCGAAGACTTTAATTTAATATAAAATAAATATAAGAATTTAATATAAAATATCTTAATTTAATCTAAATAAACATATTTATAAATAAAATGTAATAATAATTATTTTATGGAATTCACAAATCTTCAATTTACGCAATATTTAGTTTGTATGAATTGTACTACAGTTCAGTTGAACATAGTCAATGTTCGGAATGGCTTCTCTAGTACGTAGTACATATAACTCAATGGTTTAAACAGTTTATTTTTTCCTTTGGTATTAAAAGACAAGTAATAACTATTTTTAATCATCTTTTATATATTATTCATGCTGATATCATCTATACGTTTGAGTAGATGATGAGATCTAAGTCAAACTTCATCATTCCAAGTTTTGTATTATAAATTAGTGTTTAAATTTGTGTAAATAATGTATGTATGCCGAGTTATGAAAGCAAGTATGCAATAAATTTTAAGATATATTTTATTCTATTTTTTTATCCAATCCTTTTATATCCACTTTTTTAATTTATGTAAACTGTGATTCATATAAATGTAAGTATGTTGGTAAGATTAGAGGTTACAACTGTTTGCTTGTTTGTCACTTTAACCCAGTGATTCCCAATCAGTGGTCCGCGGACCACCAGTGGTCCACAAGAGCTTAAAATATGGTCCGCGAAAGATTTAAATATTTACCTACCTAATCGTTTAACACATTTATTATTTTCTCGTCACGCTGTCAGTGCTACACAGAGACGCAATCAAAATCGCAATTTTTTACCAAACATGTATAATTTCTTTTACAATAAACACACAAATAATACTGTGAATGAATGCTTCTTTTCAGTTTATTGTATAATTATGTTAAAATTTGGGATTAAAATTTATTGTTAGAATAACATAGTTTTTTCTTTCACCTTGTGGTCCTTGCTAACAACAAAGTAATCAAAGTGATCCCTAGACAAAAAAAGGGTGGGAAACCCTGCTCTAACCTAATAAAAATGTCGAAATGATGACTTTGCCTCTCATATCGTAAAATTCATGGAAACTAAAGCGCATGATTTTTGTGAGCGTAAATGCGATATTGACGGGATGGTAGCGTGGTGTGAGGATAATAAGTTGCAATTTATTTCATCTAAGTGCGTAAACCTTTACTCGCGCACGCAACCCCATACTCTATAATTATGCGCTAGATGGAGTAGGTGTCTATGGCACGAGTGAACGAGGTTAAGGACTTGGGTGTTCGTTTCACGTCAGTACTTAATTTTCAAAATCATATAGCAGACATCTGCAAGAAAGCATATCGCAACTTAGGTTTTATACTGCGCAGGGTTCATTGTTTCACTAACATTAAAGCCATTGTTGTATTGTGTAAACACTTTAATTACATGAAGCTAAATAGTCATGCTGGAGAGAATTCAATACAAATTTGTTAGTTTTTTATATTTCAAACAGTATGGGGTATATTTTTCTTTTTGCACCCGAAGCAATTGGAAAAGGGCTACCCTTTACGTAGGGAGGCGGAAAATGCATTACGCATACAACGATAGGCTGAGCCGCCAGGAGGCAGTTCAAGTCGTTTGACAGTTTGTTAGGCGGGTCCGAGAGGGAGTTTCTCGGCCTGCGGACGCGATAGCGAGAGGGGCTGCATAAATAGCTGCCTCACGAACAAGTGTGTTTGAATGAGACTCTGAGACTTTGAAGAAGTTTTCAGAGAGTTTTTTAATAAATTGTTGTATTGTTGGGATTTCTACATCGCGATGGAGGTCAGCATTACGGACGTACCAAGGTGCGTTCGTAGCTCGACGACAGAAGTGATTTTGAACTGTTTGAAGTTCATTTATAATTTTAAGATTAGCGTGTGCAAATATAGGGGCCGCGTAAGACATTACCGGTCGTATACAAACCTTATAAAGGGTTCGCTTATTTCTTAGAGACATTTTACTATGTCGACCTAACATACTGTTAAGCCTACCTAGATAGAAACGTGCTAGACGGGTTACTCTTTTGACATGAGGCTCGAAAGTAAGCCTTGTGTCAAGGGTGACACCTAAATATTTAGCAGATGTATGCCAGGGGACTGTGGTCCCTAACATACGTATTGGTGGAATATTTTTATTGATTTTGATACGGCGTCGTTTCCAATCGAATTGAACTGCGGAGCTCTTATCCGGGTTCACATCGCTGCGCCATTTTTAGAACCGAGCTCCTAGATCATCGACTGACTTTTGGATCTTGTTCCTTACGAAAGGTAGTCTGTGACCTTTAAAGTATAGGGCAGTGTCAACTGCGAAGAGGGAGAGCTGTACACCATTCGACGGGATTGGAATGTCGTTGGTGTATAAGATGTAGAGGAGGGGAGCAAGTACTGATCCCTGAGGCACACCAGCTTTGATGGGTCGCTGAGAGGAGAGCGTGCCTTCGTATCTAAAACGAAAGGTACTATGTTGTAAGTAAGAGGCCACGAGACGTACTGGACGATCGGGGAGACCTATTTTATATAGTTTAAATATAAGGCCTTCGCGCACTCGCGCCACCATAGTACTTAAACTTATCCATCAGGAGGTAATTATTACTATAATTAACATAAGTAAAAATTATTAAAATAATTATTACTTACTAGCTGTGCCCCGCGGTTTCACCCGCGTCATCACGTGTCGGTGGTGCGCGACATGACCTAGTTCAAACATTTTATAATTGCAATTAAATATTTTATTTGATAGCAATGGATGGAAAAATTGGCATAATTAATGGAGTACTTTTATCTGTCGGCATATTATGTATGATGTAGAGTGAAGGTAAGTTTTATCCACTTTCCCTCCCCGGGAGGGGTCCCGATTGAGAATCCTCCTCCCCCCCCCCTCACGTTCTCACCGGGCGGCTAGGGTTTATGCGTCGTTCGCTCGCCCAGCCAGGTTTTGAATCTTTTTAATTTTACATTACCTGAACATGGTATAAGGAACAAAGTTTATCTTCATAAAATTGTCTTGATGATGAAGTCATTTTCGTTCGTAAGGATAAATAGGCCATGCCTAATAATAACGCTCATAAATCACTTTTAAATTTTCAATATTATTTTGTCACAAAATACCTAATTATGGCTCATGTATAACAAATAGACATATGGTATCGCGGACTTTTTTTTAGACGGAGTAAAGAAAAAATTTTTCTAAAACATTGTATTTACGTATCCCTAACGATAACACCAGCGTACGCGAATAAATAATTTCGGGAGTGCTTTTTCTTTTGACTTGCTTAACAAATATCCATATTTAAGGCTAGCTGAGTGATATAGCTTAATGCTAGATAGCCTATACTATTCCACATGAATCTGGCTATAAATAATATACAAAAAGAATTTTCAAATCGGACTGGTAGTTCCAGAGATTAGCGCGTTTAAACAAACAAAAAAAAAAAAACAAAAAAACTCTTCCGCTTTATTATATTAGTATAGATGTTACATAATGTAACAACATAATATTTATTAATTGTTCGAAATCAAGAGCTGTTTCGTATCGATTAATTTTATTTTTTATTTTTATTTATTAAAAAAAAAAATTAATAATAGTGTATATAATACGTAAAAAGGTACTTACTTCACTTGATCTCTCGGGTACAAAAAAAAGGGATTTTATCCTTATTTTCTCTAGAATTATTCATGCATACTTGTCAACTATTAGGCATTTTTGCTTATACAGAACACTTATTATTTACCTATATAAATTTATAATAACTTAATTCTAAATTATTTTAATTAAAATACTTAAATCTAATTATTTAATAATTGCAAAAAAACTTAATAAATTAAATGATGTATAAAATTTCGAAATATTGTTGGTCTATTTATTTAAATGCGCACGAAGCCCTTTCATGGATACTCTGACTGAGCCGGTGCAAACCGGTTTGTACCCCGTCGGAGCGTCGGTGAACCTGTCGGTGAGAGCTCACCCAAACATCGCTGCGCTATGTATGGGTGTATTCGCAGCGAGCCGTTTGTATGTAGCTTCCCCTCTGGTCCGTTTCTTTACTCATGTGGTAGCAGACTACACGTGTCCTTGAATAATTTTATTCATCAGGCACGCAGGTTTCTCGTACTGCGATATTAACGAGCGCTTAAAAAGCACTTCATACCTATTAATCAACAACGTAACTCGTTCTACGTCGCTACTATAATGTATAATGTAACATTATAATTATTTATGCAGTGCAAAATAGTATGTGTAATATTTTATCTAGTAAATAAACATTACCGATGTCTGGTTCGAAAGAGTCCAGAAATATAACTTAATCGAACAGAAACGGAAGAAAACCAAGGGTCCTTGTCCTGTAAGTGGTGCTACAAACATAAAGTATGCCTGTGCAATTTCAATAAGGTCTCAATAAAATACGAAATGCAAAGGAATTAAAACTTCGTCACGTAATCACACGGTTGTAAATGCATTGAATTTACGCAAAGTGGCTATCGCAAAAGTTACGTGTCATATCTCGTAGGTTAAATGCAATATAATTACCTATACATATAAGCTAATTTCAAATATCTTTAGAATTCTTATTATCATTACCCTAAGTCAGTTTTGACCTTAATTACAAAAAAATGTAAAAAAAGTTTTTACTCGCATACAATAACGTTTATATGAACTGTCAGATAAGGTAGCTCAGCGGTTAAGCCCTTGCCTTAAATTTCACAATACGCGAGCAATCCGCCGGCAGAAATGAAATTGTTTAGTGACGGAGAAGGAAAACATGGTGAATAGACCTACAATTCTGAGGAATAAAATGTTTCAGAGAACAAGTGTCATTTAATTCTCTACTCGCACTAGAACAGTATGTTGGACTAATTACTCCAAATTACTCAAAAATGAACAGAGGTCTGTGCCAAAGAGTATATTATAACCATTAATTTGTCTGTGGCTTTCAATGTGACGTATAATAAGTATAGTGTGTAACTTTAATTTACTTTTTTACAAGAACAAACAATAATATCATGTACTTTAGTTTTTACTTAACGTATTTAAAATTTTATTTATTTATTAACACAATATTATGATAACATAAATATAAACTAGAATTATAATACAGTTATATTCTTCGCGGTCTGGGGCCAAGAACGCTGACTGCATTTCCTCGTCCAATAGCCTTTGGAGTTTGGATAAGATAAAGAGCCCAATTTGAAATTTGTGTTTACTGTGAATAAATAAAAATTGCAAGTGGCTTCCAATATAATATTTTGTTGTCGACTAACACCAACAATCTTTCCCTACCGATACGACTCAAGAACCTTGAAGAAAAGGGCTTGTTCCCTCAGACCAAGTGTTCCTATTTCTTTTTAAAAGGTGGGCAATGTCCCTGCAATTCCCTGGCGTTGTAGGTATTTATAGATGTCGCCACTCGCCAGTAACTTTCCAAGTAAGCGGCGTGCTCGTTTGCATATAATGTATTTATGAAAAAAATTGGGTGTCAACACAACAAGTGACTGTACGGTTAGGGCCCACAAAAAATATTCAGGATGTTTTTCCACATGTACAAGTACGTAAAACTTAACTTTAACTTAACCTTCATGATACAGGAGCAAATCCCAGTGCTTTTATAGAATTAAATATAATTAATCGATAGTAACTTAATTGTTAACGATACGGAGTGTCGACGAAGTGACACTTAAATAACTTGTTTGTTAGTGTATAGAAGGATCTTTGCTTCAAATCCGTTTGCTTCAAATTCAAACGAGCACACAACCCACCTGATGGTAAGTAGTTGCTGTGAACCATAGACATCTACATTTATCCTCATTAAAGAATCAAAATGTAAATGCGTCGTCACCCGTGAGGACTAAGATGGAATGCCTCGTCTCCAGTAAAATGGGTCTCCGGTTCTCTACACTCACCATACGAAACATAGCAGCATTAAACTGCTATTTGACGTTCGTATTCTGTGAAAGCGTGGTCCTTCCCCGGTCGAACCGACCCATTCATACTACAACATACAACATGATATAGCTGCAGCTTGGCTCTACCACGTAAATATATCTTAAGTTACAGCGCATCTATGATTTTCGTTGTTTGAAGTTGGATGTCAATTAGTACCATCAGTTGGACTGGACGCTCGTTTATCAATTTGTCTGATTTAAAATAAAAATGTTGGCTTCAAAGTTGAACCCAGCAATATATTGGCCATTTCGTGTAGTAAGCTCGTTATACTACGTGGTCGTCCACACTTAATACAGTCGTAATAAAAAATTTACTCCAAATCTCAGATTAACAATAAAAGTTATTTATGTACATAGAAAACTATGTACATTTTATATGACGTCGAAACCATGATCAACTTATTGTACACTAGCTGTTCCCCCTGACTTCGACAGCGTCTAATTAAAATTATTTTTCTAAAGTAAAAGTAACCTAAGTTACTCCTTATAACATCATCGAAAGATTTCGGAGATTAGCCGGAACAAACAGATATACAGACAAAAATTTTGAAAATTGTCTTTTTGTTACAAGTACCGCATATACATTATGCATTTGTTAAAAAGCTGTTATTTTGACATTACAAACAGACACTTCAATTATATTTATTTGTATAGATAACACACACACGCAACACATATGCATTTAAAATTATTTTATTATGCTGGTCAATGTGCATATGTGTGTGTTAAGCGGTGGACTTTTAAGGGCTGATAAAGACAGATAGAAGAAAGATGTGTGCGTAAGTGCGTGTCAAGACGATTCCAAAACAAATATAGTTAGATAATAACGAGTAAACAAGATCTCAGTTCTATTTTGAGCTCGCTGATTGATTGGGTGCAGTGGCAAGTTTCCAGACACAGATGATTCAGTGTCAATTCGAATCCTGATAATATATCGCTGCCAATTCAACGCCAATACAAACAGCATAAAACATGATAGCTGAGAGGTTAAGCGCGTATCGTAAATTTCACAGTATGCGAAATACTCGGGTTCGATCCTCGACGGCACCAATGAAATTTTAAGTGTATTTTTATTTTGTTTGGCGGTAAAATAAAAATATCTTGACGAAATCTACATGTCTGTCGAATAAAATATTTCAAATTCAAATTCATTTTATTTATTTGCGATATGTGGGTTACAATAGGTCTTAATAATTTAACAAAAAGACAGCCATATTCTACCTTCCGATGTGCAAGCTACTTAAATACAAGATTTTTTTTTTGTAATCAAAATGGAAAATTCTGATAAATACATTAACATAATATAACCTTATTTGTATATTTACACTACTAACGTAATAATAATGCACAAAATAATAATAATATAATAAAAGTAATAATTAAAATTGTAATGTCAAAATAATAATGTCAAAACTAATATAAATTATTATGTCTCAAAATTAATAACATAGATAACGTTGTGTGTTTCATTCAATAAATTTGATAGTTAAAATTTAAAAATTGTCAAACAAATAATCGTCAATATTATAATAAGCTTTTTTTGGTTAAAAATATGTTTAGTTGTTTCTTAAAAATGTGAAGGCTCGTAGACTCTCTTATATATTTAGGTAAATGGTTATACAGTCGAGGAAGGGTATGTACAGTCCGCCAACACGCATAGGAGCAGCGCGGACTAATTTCTTCAGCAGCAGGACCAACAGTATGCCTTGTATATTCGTAGGCTCTAACATAATATTTTCCTTAGCTTAAAACTTTTTGGAACGAAGTTCCTTATCGGATGGTACGAATTTTGCGGATGGGGGCTAGGCCAGAAAAAGTGTAAGAGTTTTCCGTAACGACCTCTTCTGATATAGTGTAGACGTCATTAGCGGCTATAAAGAAGCGAGATAGAATAATATCCATCACTTTCGCACTTTTTCTTATCTTGCCATGAAAGAAATATTATTTTAAATGACGCTTTATTTTAATAGACACTAGTAATTCATTTATTTGTATTTGTTATTTAATAATATAATACGTTTATCATTAATAATATATTACGAAAGGAACTTTGTTCCAACCGAGTGTTCCACGACACTCATGCATGTTTATTTATGTATATAACAGGAGGCAAACCAGCATGTGGCCCACCTGACGGTAGTGAATACAGCCGCCCATGAACAACTGCAACATCGGGAGAGTTACAGATGCAATGCCAGGCTTTTAAAAAAGAGTCGTCTCTTTTCTTGAAGGTTCCTAAGTCGTATCTTTCCCGAAAAATTGCTGGTGGTAGTCAATTCCACAAAGAAGTTGTGGAATTCTCTCTCAACAATTAGAAGAGGCATGTGCAGCAGTGTAACTTATATGCTCTACCTTTGCATTTTTACTTTTATGTACAAATACTTTATTATTCTCGCTTCTTGCAAAACAAGAGTAACTAACTTATACACAGTTTAAGGATTAGTAACAAAATATATATAGCATAAATCTTACACCGGGAAATGAAATAGAAAAAAGCTTGTGGTGGCATAACCCTGATGATGACAAGAGGAGGAGGCAGAGAGTAGGGCAACAATATATGCAGGTGGCTCAGGACTTTTGACATTGACATTTTTTATAGCATAAAAGTGACAAACGACCACACAGTCCACCTGGTGGTCAGTGGATGCTGTGTTCATAGACATCTACATTTACAAAATGCAGATACGTTGTCACCTCTGAAAACTAAGATGGAATGCCTCTCACCCTGAAGAAATCTGTGTATGTAAACTGCCCTCGCGATACAGGAGCAAAATCCTAGTGTGGAGGAAACGTTTCTAAAAAAAGTAAAATACTCGTAATATTTTATATTTTTATTTAAATAAGTTCTTATAACATTAAAATCTTATGCTAAAATCGTTATAATCAAAACGCGTCAAATACACCCAATTGGATAATTCGCATCTCTCTATTTTGCAGCCAGGTGAGCCGGTGTTGGTTAACCAGTCGATCCTGCAAACATAATAAACTTACTTAGCACAGAGTCTACTTCACCTGATGATGCCTCGTTTAGATGTGAAAAACGTTTTTCTTTTTACAGGATAGGGTGACAAACGAGCACACAGTCCACCTGATGGTAAGTGGTTGCTGTGACCCATAGACATCTACATTTATTCTCAAAAAAAGAATCAAAATGCAGATGCGTCGTCACCCGTGAGGACTAAAATGGAATGCCTCTTTTCCAGTAAAATGGGTCTCCGGTGCCATTTTACGCTGGTATTCTGTGAGAGCGTGGTCCTACCCCGGTCGAGCCGACCCATTTGTACTATAACTATACTACTAATATAGCTGCAGCATGGTTCTACCACGTATAAACGTGTTGTATTATCGACGTTGGTGTGTCTTTCCTAGTGTAGTGATGTTGGAATTAGTAGTGACGGGGAGGTACACTTCAAACTAGGTAAGTCACATCATTTTATTTTATTACGTGGATTTTAGCTAATTAATTTTTAACATATTTAAACATAATAAAGTTTTGACTCCAAAAATAAAGTAGGTAATGCCACGTGCATCATGCTGCAACTATATTATAGTTGAAGCACAGATGTGTCGGCTCAACCGGGAAAGCACCACGCTCTCATAGAATATTAGCGTAAAATAACAACTTAATGCTGCTATGTTTCGAATGGTGTGTGTAGAGAAGAGAACCTTAGATCATTTTTATTGGAAAAAGGTATTCCATATTAGTCCTCAGGCATGACAACGCATCTTTACTTTTTATATTTTTACATGGGGAAATGCCTACGCATACCCGCCTCGCGGGGGCAAGGACGGGTTATGTCGGACTCGCACCGAATAAAACCCCATGGTGTTCCACCTTCGCCGCATATTGGCTGGAACAGGACCGCTTTCGCACACATCCACGGCCTCACCAGCGCTGGCCGCTCCATGGCAAGCCCTTCGCGGGGGATTACTTCTCCTCTCCATTCTCCTTTTTAGGCAAAGCGCACCAGGAACACAAGGCCTCCTTCTTCCACGGCCTCCAACTACACCTGCGTAACGGGCCCCTTCTAGTCCGATACGCGGAGGCCATTGGGCCAGGAAAATCAACCGCTCGGTAGCACCGACCGCTTTCCCGACACCAACAGCGGATCTGGTCTTTGGCTCCGCCGCCAACCAAGTTTGACAACGCATCTGCATTTTGATTCTAAATGGAGTATAGATGTAGATGTCTATGGGCCACAACAACCACTTACCGTCAGGTGGACCGAGTGCTGGTTTTTCACCCTTGTTCTATAAAAAAAAAACTTCAATATATTGCAATTTTAGGGAATAATTAATGCAATTTTAGAGAGTTTACCTATATATCAGAATTTTTAAACGATATATCCATTTCTCTAAACTTTCTAAGGTTCAAAGCCCACTCTCCGGACGCGTGATAACTAATTGGGACACGGATCCCAATCCGATGAATCACATCTCATCCCTTCATATCCAGGTTCTATAGATATTTAAAAAACGCACAATGGGTCACACCAACATGTTCTAATTTGACAATAAAACTTATATAGCTTTAAAGCTATGTTTATGAAAATAACAATAGTTTTTGTTTTATCCAAATTGGTGGAGAAATACGAAAGTTATAACGTTTTGAAGTTTCGCAATATTTTTTAATTTTTACCCGCTCGTTCTCTGTGACGTGACGTCACAATCCGAGCGAATGTGCAGTAGGAACTTGCTAAGTTCAGTACTAACCGCGCGCTCAGAAGTATATGGTCGTTTACCTACATATTATATCGAATGTCAGAGTTAATGTCCGGTTGACTGTATTAGATGACATAGTACTTATAATAAACCCAACGACTATATAATAATTTTGAACTAATAATTTATGAATAATCTAATCTAATCCAATGTAATCAATATTATTTATGATGAATAATTTAATCTAATAATCTATTATTATGAATAATGTATTCAATGAACTATTAATAATATTTGACATTAGTATGCCCATGAGGATTCAACTCGGCTGGGCAGCGTTCGGGAAACTACGACACATCTCGTTAGACATACCTCAAAACCTGAAAACGAAATTGTACAACCAGTGCGTGTTGCCAGTGATGATTTACGGATCTGAGACGTGGTCCTTCACTGCTGGCCGTATGAGGAAGCTCACGGTCGCTCAGCGAGTTATGGAGAGGGCTATGCTCGGGGTTTTTCTGCGTGATAAACTTAGAAATGAGAATATCCGCAGTAGAACCAGAGTAACCGACATAGCCCAACGGATTAGTAAGCTGAAGTGGCAGTGGGCCGGCAATATAGCTCGAAGAACCGATAACCGATGGGGAAGAAAGGTTCTCAAGTGGCAGTCCCGTACCGGTAGGTGAAGTTTACGGCGACCCCCCACTAGATGGAGTGACGAGCTGGTAAGACATGTAGGAAGTCGATGGATGCAGGTGGCTCAGGACCGTACTTTGTGGCATTCCTTGGGGGAGGCCTATGTTCAGCAGTGGACTTATGAAGGGCTGTAATGATGATGATGATAATGATGATGCCCATGAGGCTGATCACAGACTGAACTTTATTTGTGTTTAGATAAGACCTTTATGTAAACTGTGAATCACAAATAAACTATTTGATTTGATGTATAAACTAAAGTATTGAACATTTAGCTTTTATATGATTTTTTCCAGTAATATTAAATTTATTTTTATTTTATTTTATTTATTTATTTATTTTCACCAACAATATACATTCAGAAAACAAAAAATATGTGCTTACATCTGATACAATACTGTTGTTAGGTGAAAAACTGGTGCCTAAACTAGGTGAAACCTGTATCTTAGGCCACCATTTTATTCCCAAGGAGCGTGATATAACAGAAGTTAAAAAAAAAACAGAAAATAAAGGTTACTGATGAATAAATAACATGACAAGAAAAATATGAAGTAATAAATATGGAGAGAATAAGAAAAATATAACTATAAAGACTACTGGTGGCATCGACGTGTCGTTTTGTGACGTCACATAGCGATGCGGAGCAAAGCGGTCGCCCTTACCGTAAAACACCATTTTACTCATCAATATTTCAGTCATTTTTAAAGGTAGAAAAAAAATAAGAATATCGTTGAATTCGTAATTTTTTATACAATTTTTTGTTAAAATAGTTTAAATTATGGATAGTAGAAAGATAGATAGTAAATTATGGATAGTAGTGGAAACTGTCCATGCGGTCGGAGCTAAGTTCTGCAAGACCCGCCGCAGAAGAACACAAAAACTCTCCGATCACACTCTTAATCTCATGGCTGTTAGACGGGAGATGAAGCTACATTCTTCAACAGACTTGACAGCATACAGGCATCTGAACAGACAGATCTCCAAATGCATGCGGCGGGACTTACGCAACTTCAATACAGCTCGTATTGAAGAAGCGATCGAGCGGAACCAAGGCTCCAAAGTCTTTGCCAGAGATCTGTCTGCCAGAAAGAGCCAACTGTCAAAGCTGAAGACAGAATGTGGCAGCATCGTTTCCGGGACACCTGAGATTTTGAGTGAGATTGAGAGGTTCTATGGGCAGCTGTACACATCATCGTTGGAGCCACACGCAAGTGTGAGTAACGATCCAAGAGCGAGTCTCATCCGACACTATTCCGAAGATATCCCGGATGTCAGTCTGAGCGAGATTAGGATGCCTCTCCAGCACCTTAAAAACGGTAAGGCCCCAGGCGAGGATGGAATTACAGCGGAGCTTCTGAAAGCGGGTGGAAGACCGGTACTTGAAGTCCTTCAGAAGCTCTTTAATTCCGTCCTGCATGGTGGCATTACACCGGAGGCGTGGAGCAGAAGTGCGGTGGTCTTGTTCTTCAAGAAAGGTGACAACGCTCTCTTGAAGAACTACAGACCGATTTCCCTTCTGAGCCGCGTCTACGTGCTGTTTTCGAGAGTCATTACGAATCGTCTCGCGCGCAGACTTGACGACTTCCAGCCTCCCGAACAAGCCGGTTTCCGAAAGGGTTTTAGCACCATAGACCACATACATACCCTTCGGCAAGTTGTACAGAAGTCCGAAGAGTACAATTTGCCACTATGTCTGGCGTATGTGGACTATGAGAAAGCCTTTGATTCCGTCGAAATTTGGGCGGTGCTGCAGTCCCTTCAGCGGTGCCAAGTTGACTGTCGGTATATCGAAGTGTTGAAGTGCTTGTACAGTAGGGCTACGATGGCTATCCGAGTACAGAACCAGAGTACGAAACCTATCCAATTGCAGAGAGGTGTAAGACAGGGTGACGTCATATCTCCGAAACTCTTCACCGCTGCATTGGAAGACGTTTTCAAGCTTCTGGACTGGAAAGGATACGGTATCAACATCAATGGCGAGTACATCACTCACCTTCGATTTGCCGACGATATAGTCCTTATGGCAGAATCGCTGGAGGACCTAAGCACTGTGCTCAATGACCTCAATAGTGTTTCCCAACGGATAGGTCTTAAGATGAACATGGACAAAACAAAGATCATGTTTAATGTCCATGTCACACCTATGCCGGTAGTTGTTGGGAACACTAAACTCGAAGTTGTTGACGAGTATGTTTACCTGGGACAAATAGTCCGACAAGGTAAGTCCAACTTCGACCGAGAGGTCAATAGACGGATTCAACTCGGCTGGGCAGCGTTCGGGAAGCTACGACACATCTTCTCGTCAGACATACCTCAAAACCTTAAAACGAAATTGTACAACCAGTGCGTGTTGCCAGTGATGACTTACGGAACTGAGACGTGGTCCTTCACTGCTGGCCGTATGAGGAAGCTCAAGGTCGCTCAGCGAGCTATGGAGAGGGCTATGCTCGGAGTTTCTCTGCGTGATCAACTTAGGAATGAGGATATCCGCAGTAGAACTAGAGTGACCGACATAGCCCAATGGATTAGTAAGCTGAAGTGGCAGTGGGCCGGCCATATAGCTCGAAGAACCGACAACCGATGGGGAAGAAAGGTTCTCGAGTGGCAGCCTCGTACCGGTAGGCGAAGTGTAGGGCGTCCCCCCACGAGATGGAGTGACGACCTGGTAAGACATGCAGGAAGTCGATGGATGCAGGTGGCTCAGGACCGTGCTTTGTGGCATTCTTTGGGGGAGGCCTATGTTCAGCAGTGGACTTGTGAAGGGCTGTAATGATGATGATGATGATGATAGTAGAAACATTGAAAGAAAATTATTTTTAAATTTCAATTAGATAAGCTGATTTTAAAAACAGTTAGATAATATGAAAATTTAGTCTAAAATTACGTTTTTTTTTATATAGAAGAGGAGGCAAACAAGCATGTGGCTCACCTGATGGTAAGTGACTACCGCCGCCCATGAACAACTGCAACACCAGGGGAACAAGGGGAATTACAGATGCGATGCCGGCCTTTAAAAAGGAGTAGGCTCTTTTCTTGAAGGTCCCTAAATCGTATCGGTCCGGAAAAATCGCTGGTGGTAATGATTTCACAAGGAAGTTGTGCGAGGAAGAAAACATCTTCTAAATCGCACAGTGGTGGAACGCCAACCATCCAGATGGTGTAGATGGTATCGGGAATTCTGCCGCGATGTGCGTTCGTGAAATTTGGCGGCTGGGATTAATTCGAACAATTCCTCAGAGCACACCCCGTCGTAAATGCGAAAGAAAATGCAAAGGGATGCAACATCTCTTCGCAACGCTAATTCGAGCCGATCGGAGAGGACTCAGTTGTCGACGATTCGAGCTGCTCTGCGCTGGATGCGGTCAAGTGGAAGAAGCTGGCTCTGGGGAGCCCTAGCCCAGAGATGGGAACAGTATTCCAAACCTGCGCCTTGTTGTAATGTTACAGTCGTTGTGCCGGCATGAAATACTATCCCGCTCTGCTGCGCACGCCAAGCTTTTTAGAGGCCAATTGACCTTCTCTTCCAAGTGACCACGAAACTGCACGTCACTCAATATGTCGATGCCGAGGATTCCGATACTGGCTGAGGCAACAAGGGGAGTGCCTTGAAACTGAGTAGATACTACAAAGGGGTTCTTTTTAGCGGTAAACGCGCAAACTTGTATCTTCTGAGGATTAAACTTGACTAGATTTAGCCGCCCCCAATCCGAGACTTTGCTCAGCAAAGACTCGACTTCAGACACAAGTTTGTTCCGGTACTCGGCGACGATTTCCCGAGAAATATTGGCACGGTCGGTGTATAGAGCATCACCAGTGCTGTCATCCGCATAGCAATGAATGTTACCAGTTAGCAACATATCATTGATATGCAGAAGAAGCAGCGTTGATGATAGTACGCAGCCTTGTGGTACACCAGCGTTAATAGACTTGTAGTCGGATCATGCACCGTCTACAACGACCTTTATGCTTCGATCTGTAAGAAAGCTGGTGATCCAATTGCACAATTTTTCGGGAACCCCATAGAAAGGGAGCTTCGAAAGAAGCGCTTTGTGCCAAACCCGATTGAAGGCTTTTGCAATGTCCAAACTGAGTGCCAATACCTCCCCCTTGGAATCTACTGCACCCGCCCATCTATGAGTCAGGTAGACCAGAAGATCACCAGCTGATCGACCCCGACGAAAACTGTATTGGCAGTCACTAATCAGCTGGTGATGTTCAAGGTACCACACGAACTGGCAGTTTATAATGTATTACAGTATTTTGGAGAACAAGGAGGTGATGGCGATAGGCCTGTGGTTTGACGGGTCTGAGCGGTCGCCTTTTTTAGGGATCGAATGGACAAAAGCTGTCTTCCATGATTTCGGGACTACGCCTAGGGAGTAGGAATACCGGAAAAGACACGTTAGAACTGGTGCCAACTCTGGAGCACATGTCCTCAGCATAATTAGGGGATTCCGTCAGGACAACTCGACTTGTGGATGTCCAGGGAAAGGAGTGCTTTGCAAACCGAGCGCTGTGAGAACCACTCATCCGGCATGGAGCAATCACACAGCGGGATGGTCGCCGCTGTGTTTTCCCCTTCATCAAGAGTCTAGTTGGACGCAAAAAGGGATTTAACAGTGGTAGACCTAAGCTGTAACTTTTGCTGTCGCACGGATGGGCCAGCTCAAACCGGGGCGGTACCACGACCTCACAGAATACCAGAGTGAAGTAGAGGTTTACCTCTGCGTTGCGCTTGGTGAGTGCAGGTGGCCGGAGGCCCAATCCCCCCTCCCCATCAACATGTTAGTGGAATAAAATAAAAGACTACCCCAGGAGAGTACCAGCACCCCTGGAGAATCCCTCGCTGAGCATCCATGACCAAACTACTTCACACCTGAGCGTGGGTGCTCAGGCTGCCCCGCGTACTCTGGGGGGGCAAAACTCCGCTCGCGATTAATGCTGCTCGGGGCAAGCGGAGCAATACAACCAAGGCGACCCCTGTCACGCTATCCGTGAATTTTGGACTACACACAACATCCGGGGACTTCATTCCAACCTTAACACTGTCTATTACTATCTAGAGACGGCGAAGCCGGCCTTGCTCTTTTTAACCGAAACTCAGATATCCTCTCCGGCTGATACTTCATATCTCTCCGACCCGGGGTACAAATGGGAACACTCCTTTGTGTCCCTGGCTGGAGTTTGCGTATGCGTCAGAGAGAACATCTGTTTTCGACGCCTCGGCAGTCTTGAAGGTACGGACCTGTCCATCCTATGGCTGCACGTAGACAGTGACGACCATCCCCGCGTCTACGGGTGCCTCTATAGGTCCCATAGCGGTAATGCCGACACAGACCGACTCATCGACCACGTACAAATAGCTGCAGAGTCCGTGCTACAACAGGTCCCATCCGCAGAGATCGTGATACTCGGTGACTTTAACGCCCACCACGCTGAATGGCTTGGTTCTTGTTTAACCGATAATGCGGGTAGATCTGTCTATGACTTTGCTTTGGCATATGGTCTAACACAATTGGTTACTACGCCTACGTGGATCCCAGATGTGGAAGACCATGTACTTTCCCTGTTGGACCTTCTGCTGACCTCTCATCCGGACGGATATCAGGTCTCCGTCGATGCCCCTCTGGGCTCTTCGGACCATTGTCTGATCCGGAGTACGTTGCTACTCATGCTCCAATCGCAGTTGCGATCTGCAGCTTGCCGCCGTGTTTGGCACTATAGGTCATCTGATTGGGAGCGGATGCGGTTTTTTTTTGCATCCTACCCTTGAGGGCGGGTTTGCTTCTCGCCGGAAGATTCCAGCGTTGTTGCCGATTCTGTTGCTGATGTGGTACTTTAGGGTATGGAACTTTTTATTCCATCCTCTGTGGTGCCCATCGGAGGCAGATCCCAGCCATGGTTTGGTCGCTCCTGTAAAATAGCATCACGCTATAAGCAGGAGTGCTACCGGGCCTGGGCTGACGCATCAACGTCTCGGGATGTAAACACCAGCGCACTTAAAAAGAAGTATAATTCCGCCTCCAGGTCCTTCAAAAGCGTCATTGCCAAGGCAAGGTCTATGCACATCGGCAGAATTGGCCAGAAGCTAGTTCGCCTTCCTTCGGGAACCCGTGCATTCTGGTCTCTCGCCAAGGCTGTCCAAGGGAACTTCTGTCAGCCATCTCTTCCATCTCTGCACATAGAGGACGACTCACTGGCCCATGTCACAAAGGAAAAAGCCGATCTGTTGAGCTCTCTCTTTTCGTCCAACTCGACTCTAGATGATGGGGGGAACACACCGCCTACCATCCCGCGATGTGAGTGCTCCATACCGGATGTGCGGTTTACACAGCGCTCGGTTCGCAAAGCACTCTTCTCCCTGGACGTCAGCAAGTCGAGTAGGCCCGATGGAGTCCCTCCCATTGTGCTGAAAACGTGTGCTCCGGAGTTGGCACCGGTTTTAACGCGTCTTTTCCGGTACTCCTACTCCCAAGGTGTAGTCCCGAATTCACGGAAGACAGCTTTGGTTCACCCGATTCCTAAAAAAGGCGACCGCACAGACCCGTCCAACTACATGCCTATTGCCATCACCTCCTTGTTCTCCAAAATAATGGAATCCATTATAAACTGCCAGCTTATGAGGTACCTTGAGGATCACCAGCACCGCCAGTACTGTTTTCGTTGAGGTCGATCAGCTGGTGATCTTCTAGTCTATCTAATTCATAGATGGGCGGAGGCAGTAGAGTCCAAGGGGGAGGCATTGGCCGTTAGTTTGGACATAGCGAAGGCCTTTGATCGGGTCTGACACAAAGCGCTTCTTTCGAAGCTTCCTTCCTATGGGCTTCCCGAGAAATTGTGCAAATGGATCACCAGTTTCCTTGCTGATCGGAGCATCAAGGTCGTAGTAGACGGTGCATGCTCTGATTTCAAGCCTATCAACGCTGGTGTTCCACAAGGCTGCGTGCTATCACCAACGCTGTTTCTCCTGCATATCAATGATATGTTGCTAACTGGTAGCATTCATTGCTATGCAGACGACAGCACTGGTGATGCCTTATATACCAGCCGTGCCAATATTTCTCGGGAAAACGTCGCTGAATACCGGGACAAACTTGTGTCTGAAGTCGAGTCTTTGCTTAACAAAGTCTCGGATTGGGGCTTACTAAATCTAGTCCAGTTCAATCCCCAGAAGACACAAGGTTGCGCGTTTACCGCTAAAAAGAACCCCTTTGTCGTATCTCCTCAGTTTCAAGGCACTCCCCTTGCTGCCTCAACTAGTATCGGAATCCTTGGCGTCGACATATCGAATACTGTGCAGTTTGGTGGTCACTTGGAAGGGAAGACCAAATTGGCCTCTAAAAAGCTTGGCGTGCTCAGCAGAGCGAGACAGTATTTCATGCCGGCACATCGCTTGCAACTTTACAAAGCGCAAGTTCGGCACCACATGGAATACTGTTCTCATCTCAGGGCCGGGGCACCCCAGTGCCAGCTCCTTCCACTTGACCGCATCCAACGCAGAGCGGTTCGAATCGTCGACGACCGAGTTCTTTCTGATCGGCTCAATACACTGACAGTGCGTAGAGATATTGCATCTCTTTGCGTATTTTATCGCATCTATCACGGGGAGTGCTCTGAGGAATTGTTCGGACTAATTCCAGCCGCTCAATTTCACCATCGCACATCGCGACAAAACTCGCGTTACCATCCATACCATCTAGATGATTGGCGGTCCACCACTGTGCGATTTAGAAGAAGTTTTCTCCCTCGCACAACTTCCTTGTGGAATTAATTACCACCAGCGAATTTTCCGGACCGATACGTCTTAGGAACCTTCAAGAAAAGAGCTTACACCTTTCTAAAAGGCCGGCAACGTATCTGCAATTCCCCTGGTGTTGCGGATGTTCATGGGCGGCCTTCTCTTTTGCGGCGTAGGGCAGTGAGTCGTCCTCCCTGTGCAGAGATGGTAGTGATGGCTTACAGAAATTCCCTTGGACAGCCTTGGCGAGAGACCGGAATGCACGGGTTCCCGAAGGAAGGCGAATTAGTTTCTCGCCAATTCTGCCTATGTGCTCTGACTTTGCCTTGGCAATAACCCTTTTGAAGGACCTGGAGACGAATTTATACTTCTTTTTAAGCATGCTGGTGTTTACATCCCAAGCCGCCGAAGGCTCAGCCCAGGCCTGATAACACTCCTGCTTACTGCGTAATGCAGTCTCACAGGAGCGACCAAACCAAGGCTGAGATCTGCCTCCGATGGATACCACAGGTGATGGAATAAATAGTTCCATTCCCTGTAGCACCACATCAGTGACAGAGTCAGTAATAGCGTTGGGATTATCCGACGAGAAGCAAACCCGTTTTAGATTTAACTCCGCTACCATGTTGATGGGGGGGATTTGGGCCGTAATAATTACTATTATAGCTGGAAAAATTCCAGATGAAATATAAAAGAGAGTGCATATATGTATTTTAATGTATCAATATGTTAGTTTCTCAATAGTTTTAGTAAATAATAAATCATTGCATATTTCTTTTCGTTGATTAATTATCAAACATTTTGCCGAATAATTTTAAAGTAAACAAATAAACAAGTGATATTTTTTTTAATTTTGTATTAAAAAATTTAATATAGGTACCATTTTTTTATATTCTTACATTGTCATTGAGATGTGAGCTACCCTGAAAGTTTCAGCCTGATAGCTAATCGGGAAGTGCTCTAAATTTGAGTTTCACGTTTCCACCCGAAACGACAGACAGACAGACTGAAAGGGATTTAATAATAACGTGGTTAAAAAAAAACAGCAAGCACACAAGAAACATGTTTCTATTAAACCAACAGCACCTACATTTGATCCAACTCCGCCTTCCTTCCTTGTAATTTTCCAACAATTGTGCCCTTTTTTGTGTTCTTTACCCAGCCGGTGATACCGAGTTGCAGTGCTAGGTCTTTGCAGTATTTAGTGAAGAAACATCCTGAAATATAGAAAATATATTCACTTTATTTTCCTTTTATTTTATTTTGTATTAACTACTTTCTTTTTTACTTTGATCAACAACAAATTAATATGATATGTGAATACGTGGCTTAGTTTTACAAAGAATGTGACTACCGATTTATTAGTTGTGTATTCGAATCTCATCCAGTATTAAAACATTTATCATCATCATCGTTACAGCCCATCACAAGTCCACTACTGAACATAAGCATCCGAGGAAATGCCACATGCACGATCCTGAGCCACCCGTAATCATCGACTTATTGCATGTGTTACCAGTATATAGTGGGAGTCCGCCCTGCGGTACGAGGCTACCACTGGATAATCTTTTTTTTCTCATAGAATGTTGACGATGGTAGCGTAATGACATTATATTTCTTAAGGGCAAAGGGGAAGGGGAAGGGAAACTTTCGGAAAGGGGGCGTAGACAATGAATCACAAGTACCTGATATACTTGAAGGTAAACAATAAAAAAAATGGACCACCCATACATATATACTCATATTTTTGGTTAGGCAATGAGCATGCTAAAGACTTTATATCGCTTATGTCGCGCTTTATGTCGCCTTTCTGTGTCGCACCGCCTCGGCACGTGCCGTGTCTTGTCAAAGGCACCGCCACGACATCAAAAGTCGCTGCGTGCGTATACCCGCAAGAGAATTTGACATTTTAAAACGAAGCGCCGTAGTGAAAGGTTCTTTGCTACCTAACTTGTGTTTATTATTTATACTTGTATTTTATTACAATAACCATAAGAATACAATAGTATTCTTTTTTATTCCTACATAAATGTTTTTCTATTGTAAGAACAAAATATATTTAATTCTTAGAACAGAAAAACATTTATTTATCAAACACAATAAAAAATAATAAAATAAAAGCAAAATAATAAGTGCGCCTCCGGGTGTACTGACACTATCTTATTTAACAGGCTATAAAGGTTTGCGATCCATCCAGGCTTCATCTAGGTAGGATCTATTAATGTGGCGATATTTAGCTTTAAGATACTCGTAATTAAAGAACATTTAATGATTTCTTATATTTGTGCCAACATCATACATTGAATAAAACTACTTTTACGGATTTTATCACGTTTAATTATACTTATTTTTTTTCCCGACGTTTCAGAAAAAAAGTAGTTTTATTCAACGTAAAGACTATTTATTTTATCAAATTGCGTTTTTTTTTTTAATCTAAGTTTTTCGAGTAAAATATAACCTAAATCACTCCTGGTATTGAACTCTATTTGTTCAAGAAGTTTCATTACAGTCAGTTCAGCCATTCCGACGATTCGCTCGAATAGACGGTCAGACAAACAACAGAATATAAAATGATTATTCATGTCTTAATAGCATGCAAGCTCGTTCTAAGGCAGTTGTTTAGATATTACAGACAGACAATTCAATTTTATTTATATTTCATAACTAGCTTCGCCTGGATAGGAATTATTAATGTGGCGTCGTTTTAAATCAATCTAACTCTAATTTATCTAAATACAAATAATTTAAATCAAAAAATCTAAATGGGTAAATTGGTTTTTTTATAGAATAAGGGTGACAAACGAGCACACAGTCCATCTGATAATAAGTGGATGCTGTAGCCCATAGACATCTACAACTATCCTCGATTAAGAATTAAAATGCAGGTGCGTTGTCACCCCTGAGTACTAAGATGAAATGCCTGTTTTTCATTAAAAATGTCTCCGGTTTTTTACACTCGCCATATGAAACAGCAGCATAAAGCTGCTATACTGTAAGAGCGTGGTCCTTCCCACGCACATTTGTGCTACAACTATACTATTAATATAGCTGCAGCATGTCTCTACCACGTATAAAATGGTTTAATGTTAATAATTTGCATTTAAATGGTACTAAAACTAAATGAATTTAAATATCAAACATTTAAATATTAATGTAATTTTAAATAGTGAGGAACTGAGTGTTGTCGATACCACCATTTTTCTTGGAATCACACTAGACGCGAAGCTTCAATGTCGCCCCCATATATCAAAACTAGCAAGCAGAATTAGTTCTGCAGCATATGCTGTAAAAAAGATTAGAAGTCTAACTAGTGATGAAATAGCTAGACTTGTTTACTTTAGCTATTTCTTTAGCATAATGTCGTATGGTATTTTGCTAAGAGGACACGGAGCTGACACTGAAATTATATTTGTTTTACAGAAGAGGGCCATAAGAGCAATTTATGATTTAAAGCCTAAAGAGTCGCTGCGACAAAAATTTAAGGTAATTAATATAAAAAATAATATATTAACTTTGGCCTCTCAATACATTTATGAAATGTAATGTACGTACCCAAAAATAAAAGTAGTTTTACAAAAATAAGTGACATTCATTCTGTAAATACGAGGAACAGACAAGCTAGTAGTACCACTTACTCGACTCCACCGAGTCGGTAATTCATTCTTGGGGCGATGTATACGCTTTTACAACAAAATTCCAGAAAACATACAAAATTTAACCTGCCCAAAGTTCAAAAACTTTATTCAATAAAGTTTGTATACAAATGGTTATTATAATATTAAGAAATTTAGGGATGATATTAACCCCTGGGAATGAGGTGATCGCTGCTAAGCTTTTTCTAATTTATTTTGTGTGGTTAATTATGTAACATACATGATTGTAAGCTGTTATTTTAAAAAAATCCCGCTGGGTTTCTTTCTGGTTCTTCCCAGGACAGAGGTTTTTTTTCCGAACCAGTGATAATTAAACAAAAGAGTGACTTTCAATAAGTATTATTTATAATCTATATTGAATAAAAAGATTTCTGTTTCTATTTCCGTTTCTGTTTCTGAAAGTAATCTCTTCCAGACAACAAAGGACCGATGAAAGCTATGGTTAAAATATAGGAGAATATATTTAAAATTCAGATAAAACTTTTTAATAATTACAGCCTATCAAAGACCTCTGCTAAACATAGGCCTCATAACTCGTATCTATATTATATCATCCATATTTGCCATAGTTGTCACGCTTGGCAATCGGTTTGGCAACTACAATTTTTATTTGCTAGTTGTTATTTGGAAAACGGTGCTGCCCATCTCCTATTTCACTTTCTCTCTGTCATCTCTTACGACACCCACGGTATGATATGGGGTAGTGGATATTCTTACACCGCTACTACACGGTAATAAATGTTTGATTGCTGCGCATAAATCTCTTTCAAATGGATCCTAGTAGAAGCTGCATTATATAATATTTAATCGAATATGAGACAGATATTGCGCAGGCGCATTACGTAATGGATCGGCAATCAACATATTTTATCGGTCAAGTATTTGCCAAATATAATACAGGTTCAAAACAAATTGGAGTGGAAAAGTTGTGTATAACTACGAACATTCAAAATTACAGCCTATTTAAAGTCCCCCGCTGAACATAGGCCTCGCTCATAGATTGCCTCGTAGATATATTTACCATAGTTGCCACGCTTGGCTGGCGTTATTGTTTTAACTTGTTATCAAGAAAGACGCTGCTGCCCTTTTCTCATTTCCCTCTGGCGTATTTCACGACACCCCTGAGATAATAGTATAGGGTATTTGAATCTATTACTTTACTTTCTTCTTCAGCAGCAATCATCAGCACATCGCAATTGACAAATAAAGAATGAAAATACGTCTCTACCACATTCACTAAACGATTTCACTAAAACACAATCCTACGTCACCATCCATCGACTCATATCTTATACTCATCACTCATCACTATCACTACAGCCTTTCATAAGTCCACTGCTGAACATAGGCCTCCCCCAAGGAATGCCACAAAGCACGGTCCTGAGCCACCTGCATCCATCGACTTCCTGCATGTCTTACCAGGTCGTCACTCCATCTCGTGGGGGGTCGCCCTACACTTCGCCTACCGGTACGAGGCTGCCACTCAAGAACCCTCCTCCCCATCGGTTATCGGTTGTTGGAAGACGTTTTCAAGCTTCTGGACGGGAAACGATACGGTATTAACATCAATGGCGAGTACATCACTCACCTTCGATTTGCCGACGATATAGTCCTTATGGCAGAATCGCTGGAGGACCTAAGCACTATATTCAATGACCTCAATAGTGTCTCCCAACGGATAGGTCTTAAGATGAACATGGACAAAACAAAGATTATGTTTAATGTCCATGTCACACCTATGCCGGTAGTTGTTGGGAGCACTAAGCTCGAAGTTGTTGACGAGTATGTTTACCTGGGACAAATAATCCGACTAGGTAAGTCCAACTTCGACCGAGAGGTCAATCGACGGATTCAACTCGGCTGGTCAGCGTTCGGGAAGCTACGACACATCTTCTCGTCAGACATACCTCAAAACCTTAAAACGAAATTGTGCAACCAGTGCGTGTTGCCAGTGATGACTTACGGATCTGAGACGTGGTCCTTCACTGCTGGCCGTATGAGGAAGCTCAAGGTTGCTCAGCGAGCTATGGAGAGGGCTATGCACGGAGTTTCTCTGCGTGATAAACTTAGGAATGAGGATATCCGCAGTAGAACCAGAGTAAACGACATAGCCCAACGGATTAGTAAGCTGAAGTGGCATTGGGCTGGCCATATAGCTCGAAGAACTCATCACTCGGTTTGTAGTAAAGGTCGGCGTGATTTACCGTGACAGATCAGACCGTGGGCTTTTCTTCCCTATTACTTGTGGTTCATCCAGCTTACTGATCCCGTAATATCGATTACTCTTGTTGTACGGCAATTTTAAGCCGACTTCAAAAAAAGGAGTTTCTCAATTCGACATTTACTCATATAATGTATATTACGCGATAGAATAGAATAGAATACTTTTATTCAAAATATAGATTACAAGTATACTTGTTGAAAGTCAAGGTTTGCCACTGGATTGGAAAAGAACATTTATTCTGAGAAGAACCAGCAGGTTCCATTTAAAAGGATCAAAATTAATTTAAAAAATTAGTCTACAGCTTATGGTAACCATACTGCGTCTATATTATGGTTGTATCACGAATAGGGTGGCTCGATCGACACGGCCTCACAGAATACGAGCGTTAAATATCAGCCTAATGCTGCTGTGTTTTATTTGGTGAGTGTAGATTTTTACTGGCGTCATTTGAAATGGTAATACATGGAGTTGTTGACGGGAGAGGAACCTAAAATGCGACTTCCTAAAATCTGCCTTATTCGTCACGCTTAACGGCCGAATTGGCGATCTCAATACCAGACTCCTCGCACCTTTGGTTTTATGTAGCGATCATGTTAATTTTTCTCTATTTCTTGATGAAAATAGAGATCGATGTATAGCAGAAGACTTTTTATATAGAATTAGAGTGACAAACGAGCACACAGTCCACCTGATGGTAAGTGGTTGCTGTGGCCCATAGACATCTACATCTATCTTCGCTTGCGAATTAAAATGCAGATGCGTTGTCAGCCGTTAGGACTAAGATAGAATGCCTCTTTTCCAGTAAAATAGGTCTTCAGTTCTCTACACTCACCATACGAAACACAGCAGCATTAAGCTGCTATTTTGCGCTGGTATTCTGTGAGAGCATGGTCCTTCCCCGGTCGAGCCGACCCATTCGTGCTACAACTATACTATTAATATAGCTGCAGCATGGCTCTACCACATCCAACTGTTTGTTATTTGTAAATTTGCAAGCAATTACTCAATTCTTGGTTTCCAATTGAAGGATGCAGGGAAAGAAAGTTCATTGTCAACTTATTCCTGATATTGGGTTAATAATGCCATCTAGTAGAAAATCCAAAATTCTGTTTGATTACGAAACTGAAAAATGTTGAAATTGTTCAGTGTACACATGATACAAAGTTACTATGGAAGTACAAATAAAAGATCATAGTCACCACTCTTGTATAAAAAAAAATCATCACCTTTTTAACACGTTTGTTTGACATTCATTCCATCCATCCATTGCAGCCTATAAGAGTCCACTGCTGAACTTGGGCCTCCCTCATAGATTGTCTCATGCGGTTTACCATAGTTGCCAGGCTTTTATTATTATTTTAAGCTGTTATCAGGAAGATGCTGCTGCCCATCTCCTGTTTTATTTTCCCTCTGTCATCTATTACAACACCCACGGGACGATATTGATTAGTGGATATTCTTACACCGCCACTACATGGTTTGTTTGTTAGCTTTCATTTAATCACGCGTTTTTCAAATTAATTCGTTGTAAGAACAGTTGCCTAAAAAATAAAATTGTCTAATTTTGAAGCACTTATTCGACTCCAAAATTTAAAAACATGGAGTATCCCATGTAGTCTGTTTGTGTATTAATAGCTCCTAAATAGATGGGTTTTTTTTAATTTGTTCTTAATAATATTGTTTTTAATTTTTAATTGGTTCTTGTTTAAAGAAATACGAAAGTCGTTGACAATGATCCTTTTCGTCAATTTAATATTTAAATAATTATTAATGATGATTTCTTATATTTACGCGAACACTACACATTGAATGAACTAACTGTGTCTTGAAGTCTTGCAGTGGTATGCTTGGGTTTAATTTTAATTTTATGAATTACAGGATCCCAAGCATATACCTAAGCATAAGATCTCCGGGTTAAATTTGACATCGGGACGTCAATCACCTCAGTCCCCCGTGACAAGTGTTGCTGGAAAGCAACCGAAAAGTCGGGAATATAAAATAACTTAATTAAACGCGATAAAATCCGTAAAAGTAGTTTTATTCAATTATTAATGAGTTCTAAAGAAATATTTTGTTATTCTATTTCAATTACAAAACAAATATCAATATAAAATAAATGGTAAAAACCATCATGGTCAAGTGACTTTGATCTTTCTTTAGAATAATCCAACTTAGGAAACATATTTTTAAGTTCTCTATTTAAAAATTAATAATTTTCATAAGTAGGTAGTAAGTTATAGATTCCGGTTCGATTTTGAGAATGCGAGTTTTCATCAGATATCCGCGTTATGAGGTCCTAGGAAGCCGTTCCGACTATTCCCGGCTCGACTTCCGGCCGTGTGTGTATGTGTTTATGTGTGTAAAATTTTGTCGTACGATATCGTTAGAACGAATCAACCGATCGAGATGAGCGATATGGCATTCGAAAGTGTTCATTGAGACTTCGAGCTGATTAGATTTTCAAGTTAATAGGTCGAGCCGATTCAAAGATTTTCAAAAAATAAAAAACAAAAATAGAAAACCTAAATAGATTTTCGAGCGTTGCGCTCGATAATAAGCGGGTAGTTCCAGGGATGGCCAGGGATGGTCAACCGTATTTTTTCATATTATTCTAATATACATAAAAGGTACATGCTGTAATAATCCTATTACCTATATATTGTAGTTCTAAAAGATGATTCAGAATGTTTTTTTTTTTTCATTAATAGTATTAGAGAGATAATTAAGTTTTATTAATTTTCTCAAAGCAAGTCCCACCTGACAATGATCTTTCTTTCCCTGTACTCTTCAATTATTATATTTTATTACTAGATAAGAAAGCAGAGAGATAAAGAGAGCTGTGGTAGCTCAGGGGCTCAGCGGTCGCTGTGAGTTTCACAGTACGCAAGCAGGACGGTTTCTATCTCCGACGGCACCAATGAAATAATTGTTAATTGCAAGTTTACGTACTGATTTTCCACGTGCACGATGGGGAAGGGAAACATCATCAATAATTTTTTTTTTATAAAATACTAGTAATGCTATTGAACATTACTAATATTCCCTTTAACCACTTCTGGTAACCTTAAAATGGTTGTGTTAGAAGTGGTTCACGACAGTAGTCGAATGGTGGATTCGAACCCACGACCTTTCGAGTTCGCGGGTGCCATTAGTCTACTGACGCTTGAAGAAAAAACAAAAAACAAACACAAAAACAAAAACACTTGCAAGTCTAAAGAACAAAAATCTTTCGAAAACATGTAAAACGGCTATTTTATGTTGGTATTCTGTGAAAGTGTAGTTCTTCCCGGTTCGGACTGACCATAACATAACAGCGTGGCTCTACCACTTTAAAATCTGCTAGGTGATTATATTTCTTATTCATTTTTAATTATAATACGAAAACTGTGTAATATTAAATCTTTTATGATGTTTGGCTTTATTGGTTCCGGATGGCAATTTCTCATGTTACGACACCAGGAAAACCATTGGAAAATCCTGAACCCCAGTTTCATAGACAGTCGACAGACAAGATCTGTGGTATTCTTTGATAGGCTTAGCACTAGACTTAAAAAGACAAATCTGATCAATAAAATCAACCACGCAGGAGGTGTTAGAGTGTTACAAATATACGCAAATAGAGGCTTTTATTAGTCTTAACCTTGCCCGATGCAATATTTATACGATAAAACCGCGGTACAGAACTAAATCATATCACCTATCTAGATTGTTTGAGTTCAAAAAAGTTAATCATAAACAAACCTTGCACTTTTCCGAAAACCTCGAACTCAATAGACAGCAGCGTACTAAGATCGTCGGCAGCCATTTTTATCTCCGCCACTCCTTATCTCGATTCACATGAAAATATATAAGAAACTCTATTGTACGTAAAGCTTCCGCCAACTTCCCTGACCGTATACTGCCGCCCGCCCAAGCGCCGATATGTCATATACTGCCGCCCGCCCAAGCGTATACCGTCGATCAGCCAAGTTTGAGTTTATTTTTACACGCGACGATAAAAACATTGATGAAGATTCAAGTGCAGATAACTATAGATAAGATGTTTAGACGTGCTTTTTTTAACACAATGTATTAATTGTAAACAAAAACACTGTGATATAAAGTTTTTATACAATACTGTAAACGTTACCACATCTACTACACCTACTAAATATTTATGAAGATATGTAGTCTTCTTTTATAGAATAAGGGTATGGTGTCCAGTTCTCCAAACTCACCATCACCACAGATCAGTAATAACTATACTGCTGTTCAACCTGGTATGCTGTAAGAGTGTGGTCCTACCCCGGCCGGTGTGTACCCCAGCCGACCCATTCGTGCTGCGGCCAAAGGAACGTCTTTTGTAAGCTATATTCGTGCTATATATAACGAGTATAATGATCAATTTTCACATTTCCACAACATTTCCAATCACAGCCGTTATCGCAAGTCCAACAACGGTTGACTTATGATCGTAATTTTTACTTATTATAAGCCAGTGCTTGACCACAATCCCACCTGGCGGTAAGACGTGATGCAGCCTTAGATGGTAAATCGCACTGTCTTAGCGTAACAAAAACCTATTCACTCTTGCCTTGAAGACGCCCAGATTGTATTCGGACGGAAAGATAGACGTCGGCAAATTATTCCACTCCTTTGCTGTACGCATTACAAAAATCGAAGCAAACCGTTTGGTTCTAATGCGTGGAATATCGTCAACAAAGGGATGAAGACCCGCCGACCGCCTGGTTGTCCAATGGTGGTAAGGAGAGGGAGGAATTAAAGCGTGTAATTCCTGCGCACACTCACCGAAATACATCCTATAGAATACCGAGAGACTGGCTACTCTGCGCCTATGCTCGAGGCTGATATAATCATAAATAAATTCCTTTAAGTGTAATTTCATTTCTTGAATGCGCTTTTCTTCTAGTAGTAATAACTTTTACGGTATCTGCGCTAATTTCATAGAACGTTCGGGAATAGATTCTGCGCTACAAACATACTTCAATATTTATCATCGTTATTATCATACGCGGTAGAGTACCGCTGCAACTATATTATGGTAGAAGCACGAATGGATCAGCTCGACCGGGGACCACGCTCTCACAGAATACCAGCGTAATATAGCAGCCTAATGCTGCTGTGTTTCGTATGGTGAGTGTAGAGAACCGGAGACCTATTTTACTGGAAAAGAGGCAGTCTATCTTAGTCCTCACGGCTGACAACGCATCTGCATTTTAATTCGCAAGCGAAGATAGATGTAGATGTCTATGGGCCACAGCAACTACTTACCATCAAGTGGACTGTGTGCTACACTCTAATTCTATAAAAAAAAATTACTTCCTGACGTCTGAATAAGCTGACATTTTGCAGACATATTAAGACCTTTATGGCTATGAAGAGTACCCTCATAAAGATATTAATTATTAATTATAATAATAACTTTTTATTGCCATTACAAACCAGTACTACACATAAACTTACTAATTATAACTTTACTGTTTAAAATTACATAAAAGAATTTGTTTTGTCGTCTGAAGCCAAACTAAAATTAATTATAAATTTTGTCATCATTAGTTTCATAACTATAACATAAATATAAATAACATAATCAATGTGCGTTGTTTAAGTTCTATCGAATTCTAGTATTATTTCTCATTAGTATTATTATAATAACTGTGCCATTGAAATAATTTCTGAAGATCTGACAGCATGGAACTAAATTGAAACCTTCAACGCCGTGAGAGTACGACATGAGGCGGGTTCGCATCGGAGCAGTTATTAATGGATTTAATAGTTTATTAATGTAACGGAACTTCTCGGTATGTACAATATATATAATATAATATAATAGCAACCTCCGGCGCACCTGCGAAGGGAACATACGTACACACATGTCTATTTGCCTATGGATTGCCACCCATGTTTATTATTAAAGCTCTTACATACTAGTTTTTGTTTTATTTACTTAAGATAAATATAAATATATACCATACCACATTAGGTTTTTTATGTAATAATCTTGCTAAACTATAGTTTCACTTTTTAAGTGAAAACAGCGGAACTAAGACTGGTGTAGTCTTAAGGCGGCAGCTCCTTGATTAAAAATCGAAATGCTGACGCGTTGTCATCACTGACCCATGACGTCATCTTGTCACTCACTTTACGAAAATAACCAGCATTTACTGGTAAAAGTTATTCAATCTGAGCTTAGTTAAAAGTCTGAAAGCTGGTGATACATTTCGGAAAGGTATTAATAGGCTAATTTGTTTTATCGAGTGTTTACTGGTAAAACCAGTTAGTTATCTGTCAATTTTGCCAAATATAGCCTTGTATTAGAAACAACTATTTGTATTAGTAAATTAAATAATACTAGAGATAAAAAAGAACAGGTATTGGTCATGTGCTACGACGCTTAAAGTAGAATACTTGGTCATGGTCGTGAAATTATTGTATTACCTTTAGTTTTTACAACGTCTGTAAAATTTCACATTATCCAGACGTCTGGAAGCGGGTGTTAATTAATTTAAACAAAACTCCATTACATTCATACATACATACAGATGAAACCTAATAAAACTGTGTTATAATATTTGTATATTTAATAAAAACAATGGAGATAATGGAAATTTCTGCTTGTATCTTAGATAGAAGTTATCAAACGAAGTGAAAAATAAATTGCGAAAACTTTTCTGTCAGATTAAATAAAAAATTTCAAAACACTCGAAACAAAAATAGCTAATGATCTTCAAACGGCTGAATAGATTTTTTTGAAACAAAGCTAAGCACATTTTACCGATTAAAACACCTTTGAAACAAAAAAAATCAAAATCGCTTCATTCGTTCAGGAGCAATGATGCCACAGACCGACACACAGATACACAGACACACACTACAATCATATAACACCCCTTTGTTTTGGTCGGGGCTTAAAAAAGGCTGCTGATAATGATTTTCTGTTCAGTTGTATCATTACCCTATTTTACGAGTACCTCGCCTAAAGTTGTCTTAATTCTTAACCAATCAAAGATCCAAGATGGCAATGTTTTTTTTTATTCTTTTTTATTTAAGGGACTTTCGTTATTATTAACATGTCAGTCCCATTGTACCTTATAACTAAATAGCACAAAAAATACTTAATTACTTATATAATACTTAATAAATGATAAACCATTTGAGCAGCATCTGACAGTGGTTCAGAGAGTATACTTTGATATTCCCCTATGTTGTACATTTTAATGTCAGTTTTGGCGACCAGTAGTTTCCTCTCGTGATGGTTTTTAGAACATTCCGCGAGTAGGTGTTGTACGTCTTCGATTGTGTTGCATGTTTCGCAATTTGGAGATTGATTTTTTTCATCATGAAAGCAAACTTGTTGCACGGAATGTGTCCGGAGCGAAGTCGCATTGCTAATACAACAGATTTTCTGTTCAATAGACATTGATTGAACCAAGGCACTTTCGGAGGCTGACTCTGGATAGTTTTGTACCAAATCCCTTTTCCTTGCGACCTTTTATCAAAATATTCTTTCTAAAGTGCATAACATTTCTCTTTGTATTTAATTAAAATTTCTGTATAATCTGGATCAATATTACATTCTCTTCCTTGTGTAATTGCCAATGTAGCCAGTTTGTCAGCCTCCTCATTGCCTTGTAAACCGATGTGTGATGGTACCCATTGCGATACTAAATTACGGTTTTTACATTGAAGTTTAAATATTTCATTTAATATATGGTATGCTATCGATACACCTCTGAGACCAGAGGCATCATTACAGCCCTTCACAAGTCTATTTCTGAACAAAGTAATGCAAAAAGCACGTTCCTGAGCCACCTACTTACATGGATTTCATTTATATCTTACCAGGTCGTTACTCCATGTAATGAGGGGCCGCCCTACAATTCACTTATCGGTATGTACGAGACTGCCACTCGGGAACTTAACTTGATTTATAACTAACGTAACCTAACCACCTGGTATATATTACTTTATAATTTGTGCATAGTTTATTGTCAGACATGAGCCTCTACCGTTAAGATGTCGTCATGCTGGACAAAATGGTTAACGATCTCAGTACCAGACGTCTCACACTCTACACTACAATTACTAATTTCAAAGTTCACGTCGGAGAAATCCTTACTGAAGAAGGAAATGTCGAAGAATGAAACAGTCGTCAGTCTTTAGAATGCCTTTATTTTAGATGATGATGACTGTACCTGCAACTATTTGTGAGTTGTCGGTATAAAAAAAACCATAATCCCATTTCAGAATGTAAGAGAATTTGAGCGTGGAAGGTTTATGCCAGGAATCTATGCAAGGAAGACCAAACTTAATCTATGATTAATGGCATTTTACCACGTTTTTATTAAGTCAATTTCAATTGTTTGCCTGTCAATCCGGGTAGAACTTAGTAGTTGATTTTAAACTAACTCCCAGATGAGCTGGAAACTTAAAATTTTGAATATAGATCAAGTTCGGATGACAATGCAAGAATATGTTAAAAAAACGTGTTTTTTTTTAAATTTAAAATTCCACTTGCTTATCATCTTGCATACGGCATACTGACCTACTCATGGAGACGATAAAAAGTAACATATAAGTGAAATTACTAGCATGAACCAAAATACGTAATGATAAACAAGCTACTACTCGTACTATGAGGATGCCCAAGTTCAGACGGTGGACGGTTTACGTCCTGATGAAGAAGACTATCCGACCCACAACTCGCAATAATGCGCCGAGCCGCTTAATAAACAATGTACCCATAACTTTTTTTCATAGAATAAAGGTGACAAGCGAGCACACAGTCCACCTGATGGTAAGTGGTTGCTGTGGCCCATAGACATCTACATCTATCCTCGAGATGTAGATGCATTGTCACCCGTGAGGACTAAGATGGAATGCCTCGTTTCCAGTAAAAAAGGTCTCGGGTTCTCTACACTCACCATACGAAACACAGCAGCATTAAGCTGCTATTTTACGCTGGTATTCTGTGAGTGCGTGGTCCTTCCCCGGTCGAGCCGACCCATTCGTGCTACAACTATACAACTAAGATAGATGCAGCATGCTCTACCACGTAACTGTAACTATAACTGCTAATATTGTACTTGATCTTCTTATAAAATAATATAATATGCATGTGTAAACTAATGTCTCATCATCCAGACAAACCCGTGAGGGTTTTTGTGATGTTTTCATGCTTATAAAGTTTTTTTTTCATTAAATAAATAAAAGAATCAATAGCGGTGACAAGTATTATCCAACAGCTTTCAGCTTCCGCAGCAGTTCGTGTGGTATATTCTGTATAGATGTAAATGTAAATCGACGTACGCCGGACGCGGGGTACGGCCGGGGGCGTGGAGTGGTCGGTTCCGTTCGAGCAATTACAATTGTATGATTGGACGGTGATTGAAAAATCAGTTTCCTAATCAAGTGACCGGTGACGTCACCGCAGGTGAGGGAACGGCTGTATGCTGAGCATTCCTGGAGCTTTATGTTAGTCATATCATTTCAGTAACAACTTTCGCTTCTTTATACAAATTTACAATTTGATGTAGACAGTTAATGTCCAAAAATAAATAATTACTATAAATCCTGCAAACCTAAAAACAAAATCTAATATTTCAAAATTATAAGTAGGACTATAGTCCTACTCCCCGCGGTATCGTGCCAAGAACGCTGGCTGCGTTTCCCCGCTGAATATTTATACTTAGCTTTTGAGCGAGAAAAGAACCACCCCTCTTATCACCCGCAGCAACGACCAGCCGCGGATGGAGTTCCTTTAGGAACTCCACCGCACGTGGACCCCAAGGACCAATAGTCTCTACAGCAAATGGCACAAATATGTAGTCATCTCTCAGAGACTCATATTTGCGCCAATTACTCAGTTCAGCTGCCTCTGATGCCGCCCCGGCTCTAAACAAGGTATCCCTGAGAGGAGAGGCCGCCAGAGTGTCTATGCAAGTAGCATCCCACACTAGGACTTTACCTCTCTCCCAAGGGACCAATGTCATACCGTCGGGTCTCCTGCCGTCTCTAAATATTCCACAAGGCTCTAAGAGCGAGGGAACATTTATAGAGACAAGAGCCCTTCGGATGACATCGTTCAAAGAACTGTGTCGTGAAAACCTACCAGCGCTTTTCTTACATGAAAGTCCGTGAAGCCCAAACTTGTCGACGCTGCTACCAAGTAAGTACGTAAATCTAGGTACAAGGACACAATATTTTAAAATAGTAACAGTCCCACATAGCGGGTTTAATTTATACAATTTAAGAACGTGGTTTAAAAACTGATCAAATTTTGTTTTTAAAACAGATTTAATACTATCGAAAAACAACGGGGCACGTAGCAGGTATACTGATTCCGTACTGACAGTTTTTATTCCTGGAGAAACACGATTGAAATTTTGAATTAAAATGTCTCTATGAGAAGTAGATAAATTATTGGAAAAAAATATTTCACATTTATTGCTATTTGGTTCAAGACCAATATTTTTAAAATATCGAAAAATATGAGTAAGATCACCGAGGACGTCATCTGCTCTACCTCCCAGTGTACGGTCGTCCAGGTACCTTTAGTTTTTCTTTTATTATTATAGTTTTTAATATTGTATAAACTATGTAATAAATATTTCAAAATTAATGTTTATTTGTTCGTATTTTATGCGCTGACATACCGTTTGCTAAAACTTTTTCAACTCATTGCTTGCACTTACGCGAAGATTATAGGCATAATACTACAAACTTACAATAGATGGCGCGTGTATTGTAACTATATAACTCTGCCAAATTAAATACGATATTTACTCTATTATTTCTTCTGCGGCGCCGGGTATCAGCTAGTTTTATTATATTTAATTTCATTTTATTCATATTGTACGCAATAAATATATAGGTAAGCTAGTAGATAGAATATAGTATGTACCACCCGTAAATAATTAAACAATAACATTGTAATATAGCAATGCATGGAAAAAAATACTCTATAACTATAAAAAACAAACCATAATCATCTGTCCCAATCCATTGAGATAATGTCTAAAAAATCCTACCAAAATCATACATGTAAATAATTAAAAATTTTGTACAACCGACTTCAATATAAATGATTAAGAATAACTCAAAAACTATTGATCAGACTTGTAAACACGATAACTTTTTAAAATATCAATTGTTCAGCTCAATATATTTTTAAAACTCTTCATATATCATGTGGGAAGCCATTGAAAGTAAATGGCAGTTTAATTTTGTTTAGTTTAGTTATAATAAAAATTTTTCGGCTGCTAATTGGCGAAATTTTCGGTGTATTCAGCAGCCTTGTATTTTTTTTTATTGGATAAGGGTGACAAACGAGCACACAGTCCACCTGATGGTAAGTGGTTGCTGCGGCCCATAGACATCTACATCTATCCTCTATTACAAATCAAAATGCAGATGCGTTGTCACCCGTGAGGACTAAGATGGAATGCATCATTTCCAGTAAAAAGGGCCTCCGGCCACCTGTACTCACCAAGCGAAACGCAGAGGTAAACCTCTACTTCACGCTGGTATTCTGTGAGGTCGTGGTACCACCCCGATTCGAGCCGGCCCATCCGTGCGACAGCTAAAGCCGCCACGTGGCTCTACCACTGTTAAAAGTTAGTTATGAAAAATTATTACTAAATAGAATAAGACTGCGTCACTCAGTTCGGCGTCAGTCGCCGTTGTGAGTGGACATTGTTTCGGTTGTTTGCAGTGGCTCAAAAAGATCGCTGTACAAATACACAATATTCGAATAACCAAATTTCTTAAATACTTGATTGATTATAATAATAATGAGAGATTTTTTTTATTACAATATTTTCAAAGCACTGAATAAATAATAGTAGTACGTATTAAAAGTAAGTAGTATCAATATTTTCGTCATGGGTGTCATTTTCATGATTTTCTAGGGTGTTGAAGCCGATAGTGCTGTCGAAATGTAAATCCAAGGTGGCGGCTGCAATAGGTATCAATTTTTTCATCATGGATGTCATTTTCATGGGTTTCGAGGATGTTGAAGCCGGTAATGCTGTCGAAATGTAAATCCAAGATGGCGACTGAATTAGGTATCCATTTTTACATCATGGGTGTCATCTTCATGGTTTTAGAGGGTGTTGAAACCGATAGTGCTGTCGAAATGTAAATCCAAGATGGCGGCTGCAAAAGGTATCAATTTTTTCATCATGGGTGTCATTTTCATGATTTTCGAAGCCGATAGGGTTGTCGAAATGTAAATACAAAATGTCGGCTGCAATAGATATCAATTTTTTCATCATGGGTGTCATTCTCATTGTTTTCGCTGGTGTTGAAGCCGATAGTGCTGTCGAAATGTAAATCCAATGTGGCGGCTGCAATAGGTATCAATTTTTCCAACATGGGTGTCATTTTCATGGGTTTTGAGGGTGTTAAAGCCAATAGTGCTGTCGAAATGTAAATCCACGATGGCTGCTGAAGTATGTACCAATTTTTTTATCATGGCTGTCTGTTCACGCCTTTAGTTGCCCCGACAAAGGTCGACTGGACCAGGGCCCATGAGTGATCCCTTCGACGAGCAATAGAGGGCGGAGCCCAATGGCCTATGGATAATTCTAAATTAAAGGCAAATAAGCAAGAACAACTTACTGAGTTCCTGAGGTAGGGTTGACCATAGGGTACCGTCAGGGGCAAGTGGGAAGTATGTAAGTAGTGTGTAGTAGTATGTACATGATGTAACCTGACATCGCCGATGTAGTCGGATCGCAGATCCACAGGCGCTGCATTTTCAAAATGTGCGATCCCTCCAAGGGGCGTTCATCAATTGAAACCTTCTGCTTTTATTTCACTATATTAGTTTATCAACTTTATTGTACATTTAATTAACTTCAAGTCAACCAAATCAACGTTAATCGAAATTAAAACAAGTGACACACGACACAAGTAAAGAACAGTCGGTCAAAGTTCATTGTTCCATGTTCACTTAGCAACAAATTATAATCACGAGAACGAACGCAGTCTCTTCTCGAGTCACAAAGTTCAGCTCCCGACAAGCAAAAATTTCTTCCGTACGATATTAAAATATCACACAAGCAATCAAAACTCAAAAATCAGCCTCGTTGACACGTAAAACGAACGAAAATAGACAACACACAAAAAGGCACTTAACGCGACGTTACAATTCAATATTAAGTTCCAAAAGCAATTAACCGGCCGACGCGCGACAAAATCTTTTCCATACTTTAAGACAAGCCTCGTTATCACGAAACGTACAATTAAGACAACTCCATAGGAGCCATGCGCCCGGCCACCGCGCAACAAAACTTTTTTAGACTTTAACAATACCATCCGTCGCGCAACAATTTTTTTCCATACTAACTCGGTGGCCGCGCCCTCGAATGGAATGCGGACGGAAGTGGGGGTACCAGGCGGTGACTGGTACCGTCGAATGAAAACGCCGCGCGCGTGTCTTGAATTCAAGTTTCAAAGGTTAATATTTGGCCTAAACAAACCCACGTCCCGGACATAAGGACTTATGTCCGCGAGCAAATTGGCAAACGGGGTAGGGTCGCGACGGCGCGTTGCAAGACCGAATCTCCAACCAAAACCTCGGCCACCCTAGGCATCCCGTCAGACCTTGCAACCTTAACCACTGTCTCAAAAATACCGCCCCAGTGCGGGCAAGCCGGAGGGTCGAACCTCCACTGGATGCCCCCCTGGACATCGCAGCACCCAAACAAGTCCTGTTGCTGGACAGAACCCTGACGACCTCCTTCAAATATCTATCCGCCCCCACAATTCGTTCAGCAATCAGATCGGACCAGGTCCGCCAAACCGCGACGCGATACGAAGCGGCCCAGCATGGCCACAAAGGCTTCAGTGCTGAGGGCACTTACAAGTTACAAGTGAACGGCCTTAGTGGCGAGGCACACGAAAACGCACAGATAGGCCTTAGTATGATTTTGTTCACGCAAGTAGACATAATCAAGCCATCTACCATATAACCACATACTGATTTCAATCTGATAATATCATAACTAGCTAGCTTTTCCAAACATACAGTTCTATGCTTATGCTTCAACCAAGCCTCAAAGCATCAATACTCAAAACCAAGATGTAAAACATGAAAATGAATTGCAACAAATTAGTTTCCCGATGCGCATAGATCAAAACCGATAAATTAAGCAAAACGATAAACATAAGAGATAGCCATATTTTTTTTCCAAAATAAAATATCTTCAACAACGCCAACAAAAATGTGAAAACAAAGAGAGGATTGATTTTTATTTCCTTCGGCTCAAATAGTGTTACTCAATTTCAATTTTCTTTTCAACAAAGCGAACATAATGATCAAATATATTTACAAAAACATACATACACGTATTCAAAGAGTTTTTTTTTTTATAGGAGAGGGGGCAAACGAGCATGCGGCTCACCTGATGGTAAGTGACTACCGCCGCCCATGAACAACTGCAACACCAGGGGAATCGCAGATGCGTTGCCGGCCTTTTAAAAAGGAGTACGCTCTTTTCTTGAAGGTCCCTAAGTCGTATCGGTCCGGAAAAATCGCTGATGGTAATCGATTCCACAAGGAGGTCGTGCGAGGAAGAAAACATCTTCTAAATCGCACAGTGGTGGACCGCCAATCATCCAGATGGTGTGGATGGTATCGGGAGTTCTGCCGCGATGTGCGTTCGTGAAATTTGGCGGCTGGGATTAATCCGAACAATTCCTCAGAGCACTCCCCATGGTAGATGCGAAAGAAAATGCAAAGGGATGCAACATCTCTTCGCAGTGCCAATGAATCGAGCCGATCGGAAAGGGCTCGGTCGTCGACAATTCGAGCCGCTCTGCGTTGGATGCGGTTAAGTGGAAGGAGCTGGCACTGGGGAGCCCCTGCCCAGAGATGGGAACAGTATTCCATGTGAGGCCGAACTTGCGCCTTGTAAAGTAGCAGGCGGTGTGCCGGCATGAAATACTGTCCCGCTCTGCTGAGCACGCCAAGCTTTTTAGAGGCCAATTTGGCCTTCCCTTCCAAGTGACCACGAAACTGCACGTCACTCGATATGTCGACTCCGAGGATACCGATACTGGCTGAGGCAAGAAGGGGAGTGACTTGAAACTGAGGAGATACGACAAAGGGGTTCTTTTTAGCGGTAAACGCGCAAACTTGTGTCTTCTGAGGATTAAATTGGACTAGATTTAGTCGCCCCCAATCCGAGACTTTGTTCAGCAAAGACTCGACTTCAGACACAAGTTTGTTCCGGTACTCAGCGACGTTTTCCCGAGAAATATTGGCACGGCCGGTGTATAGAGCATCACCAGTGCTGTCATCCGCATAGCAATGAATGTTACCAGTTAGCAACATATCATTGATATGCAGAAGAAACAGCGTTGGTGATAGCACACAGCCTTGTGGAACACCAGCGTTAATAGGCTTGTAGTCAGAGCATGCACCGTCTACAACCTTGATGCTCCGATCTGCAAGGAAGCTGGTGATCCAATTGCACAATTTCTCGGGTAGCCCATAGGAAGGGAGCTTCGAAAGAAGCGCTTTGTGCCAAACCCGATTGAAGGCTTTTGCAATGTCCAAACTGACTGCCAATACCTCCCGCTTGGACTCTACTGCCTCCGCCCATCTATGGGTCAGGTAGACCAGAAGATCACCAGCTGATCGACCGCGACGAAAACCGTATTGGCGGTCACTAATCAGCTGGTGATCCTCAAGGTACCGGATGAGCTGGCAGTTAATAATGGATTCCATTATTTTGGAGAACAAGGAGGTGATCGGGATAGGCCTATAGTTGGATGGGTCTGAGCGGTCGCCTTTTTTAGGGATCGGGTGGACAAAAGCTGTCTTCCATGAATTCGGGACTACGCCTTGGGAGTAGGAGTACCGGAAAAGACGCGTTAGGACCGGTGCCAACTCCGGAGCACACGTCCTCAGCACAATTGTGGGGATTCCGTCAGGCCCACTCGACTTCTGGATGTCCAGGGAGAGCAGTGCTTTGCGAACCGAGCGCTGTGAGAACAGCACATCCGGCATGGAGCACTCACACCGCGGGATGGTCGGCGGTGTTTTCCCCCCGTCATCAAGAGTCGAGTTGGACGCAAAAAGGGAGCCTAAAAGGTCGGCTTTGTCTTTTGCGTCATGGGCCAGTGAGTCATCCTCCCTGTGCAGAGATGGTAGTGATGGCTTACGGAAATTCCCTTGGACAGCCTTGGCGAGAGACCAGAATGCACGGGTTCCCGAAGGAAGGCGAACTAGTTTCTCGCCAATTCTGCCTATGTGCTCTGACTTTGCCTTGGCAATAACTCTTTTGAAGGACCTGGAGGCGAAGTTATACTTCTTTTTAAATGTGCTGGTATTTACATCCCGAGTCGCCGAAGCCGCAGCCCAGGCTTGATAACACTCCTGCTTACTGCGTAATGCAGTCTTACAGGAGGGACCAAACCAAGGCTGAGATCTGCCTCCGATAGGTACCACAGATGATGGAATAAATAGTTCCATTCCCTGTAGCACCACATCAGTGACAGAGTCAGCAACAGCGCTGGGATCATCCGGCGAGAAGCAAACCCGCCCCCATGGGTAGGATGCAAAGAAGGACCGCATTCCGTCCCAATCCGCGCACCTGTAATGCCAAACACGGCGGCAACCTGCAGAACGCAACCGCCAAGGGAGCGTGAGGGGCACCACACTCCGGATCAGGCAATGGTCCGAAGAGCCGAGAGGGGCATCGACGGAAACCTGATATCCGTCCGGATGAGAGGTCAGCAGAAGGTCCAACAGGGAAGGTGTATGATCCTCCACATCTGGAATCCGCGTAGGCGAAGTAACCAGTTGTGTCAGACCATATGCCAAGGCAAATTCATAAACAGATCTCCCCGCATGATCGGTTAGACGTGAACCGAGCCATTCGGCATGGTGGGCGTTAAAATCGCCAAGGATCACGATCTCTACGGATGGGACCTGTTGTAGCAAGAAATCTGTAGCCATTTGGACGTGGTCGATGAGTCGGTCTGTTTCGGCATTACCGCTATGGGACCTATAGAGGCACCCGTAGACGCGCGGATGGTCGTCGCTGTCTACGCGTAGCCAAAGGATGGACAGGTCCGAACCTTCAAGACTGCCGAGGCGTCGAGAACAGATGTCCTCTCTGACATACACGCAAACTCCAGCCCGAGGCACAAAGGAATGCTCCAATTTGTACCCCGGGTAGGAGAGATACGAAATATCAGCCGGAGAGGAAACCTGCGTCTCGGTCAGAAAGAGCAAGGCCGGCTTCGCCGTCTCGAGATGGTAGTGGACGGCGTTTAGGTTAGAGTGAAGTCCCCTGATGTTGCAGAAATTCACGGATAGCGTGGCAGGGGTATTCGCCTTGGTATTCTTGCTCAGTTTGCCCCTAGCAGTAATGCTTTAGAGCGGAATTTTGCCCCCCCCCCCAGAATACGCGGGGCAGCCTGAGCACCCACGCTCAGGATCGGAATAACATGGTCGTGGATGCTCAGCGAGGGATTCTCCAGGGGTGCTGGTACCCTCCTGGGGTAGTTCTTCGTGTAATTCCGCTACCATGTTGATGGGGGGGGGGGGGGGGGAATCGGGCCTCCGGCCACCTGCACCCACCAGACGAAACGCAGAAGCAAAGCTTCTACTTCACGCCGGTATTCTGTGAGGTCGTGGTACCAACCCGGCTCGAGCCGGCCCATACATGCAACAGCAAAAACTGCTGCGTGGCTCTACCACCGTTAATAGTATATTAAATTCATCTTTTTACTCACAGCCACTACAACTATGAAACATTCGAGGTCGTAGGAACCCCGTAGTACCGGTACCGATCAAAAGGGGGAGACGGTTGGACCCCAGACGCGGCCACTTAGCTAACGGGGGTGAGAAGGGACTAGCTGACCGTTGAGTGGCCGTGAAATTCCTCTCAACACGCTGAGGGGGGGCGACTACCCCCTCCCCCTACCCCTGGAGGAACGACCCCACAACGGGTCGGGGGAGGGACCCCTTTCAAACCCAGGGTCTCGGTGGCTGGCAGGCAAGCGCCGAGCGTCGCCCGACAAAGTGTGTGTGTGGCTGAGCGCCCCTGCCCGTGGGGGTCGAGGGCCCGGCAAAGCCCCAAGAGGAGACGCCGTTCGCACCCACGCACAAAACGGCATGGTGGTTGCCCTGGCAGTGCAGACAGGGCCGCTGGTGCGGGCAGTCTCAATGGAGGTGCCTTTCTAAGCACGAGTAGCACCAGCGGCGCTCCTTGGCGATAGTTCGCCTCGCCCGAACTGGCTTACCCAATAACTTCAAGCACGACGTCACCCTGTGATCGGATGCGCGACAATAGGAGCAGGGGGCGCCTCCCTGGCTGCTAGGCTACTATAAGATGGTAGGGAGCGGCGCCCTCCCGCGGGAGCTCCGATCGGCCTTAGGGGGGTTGGCGGTGACTTGCCCGGCGGATTCCGCTTCTCACTGGACACGGCTCGGTTGTCAACCCATAAGTCGTTGACGGTGGCAGCTGCGTTCTCAATTTTCCGGCACTGCTCCTACAAGAACCGCAGCAGATCCCTGAACGGCGGAATAAAGGAGGCACCGTCCCCGCCGTACCTCTCCTCAAAATGTATCCAAAGGTCGAGAGGCAGGCGGGACAGCACGATGTGGAGCAACAAGAAGGACCATTCATCCAACGGTAAATTCAGCCGCCTCAACGCATTACAGGCCACCAAGACTGGATTCACGATGTCCGGGCGTAGTCTGCTTAGAAGCTGCCTAACGTATTCTTCCGCGATTCGCCGGACGTTGGCGTATCTTCCGGCGAGGAGGTCCCGAGCAGTCTGGTAGGCGTCGTCCGACAATCTCAAATGGCCGACGACGCCCAGGGCCTCCCCATCCAGTGAGGCTAGGAGGTACGCCATCTTCTGGCTTGGTGTCAAGTCCTTCCGGGCGTCCACTAGACTGTCAAAAAGGCCAACAAAAGTCATCCAGTCGGAGAGGACCCCGGAGAACCTTGGTAGGTCCAGAGTTGGGAGTCGTCCCGACAGCTCCGGCTGAGTAGGCTGCTTCCGAGGGGACTCGGCCAGGCCACTCAGCCGAGCTTCACGCGCTTCATGAGCATACTTGGCCCCCGCCTCTATGAAGTCATCCGTGAGCGAAAAGAATTTCTCGTAGTACACGAGGCAGGAGTCTAGGACTCCCTGTTCCGCATCCAAGGCCAAAAGCTCTGTGCAAGCCTCCTCTACTACGGCCCTTCGGGCATCGACCTGCTCGAGCCGCTTCCCTGAACTATGGACCCGATCGTGTTGCTCTACCAAATTATGGGCGTTCGCGGCGAAGCGCCGGTGGTTTGTGCGATGGGATCACTACTAAATACGAATTACTATCAAATTAAATTTATTACACATTACACAAATACATATTACTATTTATTAAATTAAATACAAATTACACTACAAATACAAGTACACACTACAGTCGGTCAGCAAAGATGCCTCGCTCTAGCGACCGACCCTTCGGCAATTAATCTGCTATAATTGTACGATAACGATAATTATACATGTTTAGGCCCAAAAATGGTTATTTGAAACGGCATCCAATAGCGTTGACTTAGCGAATCGCCCGATGTGTGAGGTGACACGCGCGTTGCGGCGAGGATTTCGTGCGACCAGTTTTGGTTTTATGGTCTAGATTTTCAGTATTTGTGCGCGTTACTTCGCTACCGAATTGTGGTTCGTGAAGACCGCCTCGATTTAGTTTTGTCTAAGTTGTGCGTTCGCGACAAGGGGCTTATTTTGAATTTGAGTGATTAGAGTAATTTCGTGCGTGTGCATATGTTTTGTAAACGTATTTGATCACTGTGTTTGCTTTGTTGAAAAGAAAATTGAAATTGAATAACCCTATTTGTGCCGAATGGAATAAGAGTCATTCCTATCTTTGTTTTCACATTTTTGTTGGCACTGTCGAAGATATTTATTTGGAAAGAGAAATAGGGCTATATCTTACGTTTATCGTTTTGTTTAATTTGTCTGTTTGATCTATGTGCATCGGTAAATTAATTTGTTTGAATTAATTTTAAGACATGCAGGAAGTCGATGGATGCAGGTGGCTCAGGACCGTGCTTTGTGGCATTCTTTGGGGGGAGGCCTATGTTCAGCAGTGGACTCGTGAAGGGCTGTAATGATGATGATGATGATGATGAATTAATTCCGTAGTTGAACATTGATGCTTTTGAAATTTGGTTGAAATATGAGCATAGGACTACATGTCTGAAAGGGCTAGCTAGTTGTGAGATTATCGTCGTCGCTACAATTAATTAGCGTCAAGTGGTATAGTGGTTGCATGCATAAGTGCATTCTGACAATATTAATTCGCGTCAACGAGTTGCTTTGTGCCATTTGATTTAACTCGGAGATATTTTCCTGTGTCGGTTAAAACCGCTAACCTTTGTGACCCGCGAGAACCAGCGTTCGTATTAGATTATAGATTTGTGCTAATGGACGCTAGACTTTGAGTGACACCGAGTGACGCCGCTGGAGTGATACCACATAGGGTGGCGGTGCTGGAGTCAGGGTTGTAGCTGATTAAAAAGGGCTAATTCAGGTTACACATATATACACTTCTCACACACTACACTTAACGCCTTGTGGTCCTTCTTCGCTTCTGAACCAGGTAAGTCGCGTTAAGTACCTAATCTATATATATTAAATATCCATAGGCATTTGAGCCCCGTCCTTAGTTATCCGTCGAGTCTACAGCTGTATGGGCCCCTGTATAGTCGAAGTTTGTCGGGACAGCTAAGGGCGTGTACATTTTTGGTAGCAGAGCGTGGTTAATTGGTCTCCAATTACCCTCGGCCGTGTTAAAAAATTAAAATATTCTTTATTCTTTCTTTTTTTTTTTGTTAGGGCAAGGTACTTACGCGTCAGGTATTTTGAGTAGACAGATAAGGTTATCACGTAATAGGATAATTATCCTTGTCGTATAATTATAGTTGATTAATTGTCGAAGGGTCGGTTGTCTGAGCGAGGCATCTTTTCTGACCGACTGTGGTGTGTACTTGCCGTGTAATGTAATTTGTATTTAATTTAATAAATAGTAATTTGTGTTTGTGTAATTTGTATTTAACTTGATTTGATCGTAACTGTATTTGTTATTTGTTAATTGATTTGTATTTGAGCCGCGTAGTTAATTGTATTTATTAGTGATGCCGTCACACAAGCAACCGGCGCTTCGACTGCAGGCGGAGCTGCGCTGGGACGCGAACGCCCATAATTTGATAGGTCGACCTGATCGGGTTCATAGTTTAGGGAAGCGGCTCGAGCAGGTCGATGCCCGAAGGGCTGTAGTGGAGGAGGCTTGCACAGAACTTTTGGCCTCGGATGCGGAACAGGGAGTCCAAGACTCCTGCCTCGCAGACTACGAGAAATTTTTTTCGCTCACGGACGATTTGATCGAGGCGGGGGCCAAGTATGCTAAGGAAGCGCGTGAAGCTCTGATGAGTGGCCTGCCCGAGTCCCCACGGAAGCAGCCTCAGCCGGAGTTGTTGGGACGACTCCCAACTCTGGACCTGCCAAGGTTCTCCGAGGTCTTCTATGACTGGATGACCTTTGTAGGGCTTTTTGATAGCCTAGTGGACGCCCGGAGGGATTCAACACCAAGCCAGAAGATGGCGTACCTCCTAGCCTCACTGGAGGGGGAGGCCCTGGGCGTCGTCTGCCATTTGAGATTGTCGGACGACGCCTACCAGACTGCTCGGGACCCCCTCGCCGGAAGATACGCCAACGTCCGGCGAATTGCGGACGAATACGTCAGGCAGCTTCTAAGCCTCCCACTGCTTAGGAACCGGGCCAAGCTACGTCCGGACCTCTTGAATCCAGTTTTGGTGGCCTGTAATGCGTTGTGGCGGTTGGATTTGCCGGTGGATGAATGGTCCTTCTTGTTGCTCCACATCGTGCTGTCCCGCCTGCCTCTCGAGCTTAGGATACATTTTGAGGAGAGGTATGGTGGGGACGGCGCCTCCTATATTCCGCCCTTTAGTGATCTGCTGCGGTTCTTGGAGGAGCAGTGCCGGCAGATTGAGAACGCGGGGGGCACCGTTGACGACTTACAAGCCGTGCCCAGTGAGAGGCGGGATCCGCCGGGCAAGTCGTCGTCTACCCCCCTAAAGCCGATCGGAACTTCCGTGGGAGGGCGCCGCTCCCTACCATCTTACAGTGGCCTAGTGGCCAGGGAGGCGCCCCCCTGTGTCTATTGCCGAGCCTCCGATCACCGGGTGACGTCGTGCCTGAAGTTATTAGGTAAGCCGGTTCCGGCGAGGCGAACTATCGCCAAGGAGCGCCGCTGGTGCTACTCTTGTTTGGAAGGGTATCTCCAGGGAGACTGCCCGCACCAGCAGCCCTGTCCGCATTGCCAGGGCAAGCGCCATGCCGTTTTGTGCCTGGGTGCGAACGGCGCTTCCTCTCCGGGCTCTGCCGGGCCCTTGACTCCCACGGGCGGGGGCACTCAGCCGCGCCCCCTGTCGGGCGACGCTCGGCGCTCGCCTGCCGGCCACCGTGCCCCTGGATTTGAAAGAGGTTCCTCCCCGAACCAGCCGGGGGGTTGTTCCCCTAGGGGCGGGGGTGTCGTTGCCCCTCATTCAGCGTGTGGAGAGGAACTTCACTGCCACTCAGCAGTCAGCTAGACTCTTCTCACCCCCGTTAGGTGAGTGGCCGCGGCTGGGGTACCGCCGTCCCCCCTTTGGTGGGAGCTAGGGTGGCAGCCCTAGCTAGCTGCCACCCTAGCTCCCACCACGGCGGCCTCCACTGAGCCTTTGAGCCGTCAACAGTCCACTTGTCAAACTGTTTTGTTGCCGACGGCCTCAGTGAAGGCGTACAACCCGAGTGGCGACTGTTAGCCGCTCGCGCTCTATTGGATTCGGGTTCACAATGCTGTGTGGCCTCTACTTGGTTGGTGGGAATTTTGGGGCTGCTCGGGAGCGTTGAATTACGCTGTCAAGGACTATTAGATTTGATTTGGTCGAGCACTTAATTAATAATGCTTTAATTAAAATAAAAATGCTTTGGGTTTTCCGCGAAATAGTTCAAAGTTGTAGCGGTTGTAAGTAGAAAATTGAATTTTTTTTTTTTATATTTTTTATTCAATATACATTACATATGTAATTCTTATTGAAAGTCATTTTTTACTTTACCACTGGTTCGAAAAAAACCCTCTGTCCTGGGAAGAACCAGCAAGAAACCCAGCGGGACTTTTTTTTTAAATAAATTTTACAATATAATTTTATTACGAACTATTTACAAAATTTATTTTAGAAACTGCTTGGAAGCGATCACCTCATTCCCAGGGGTTATTATCAACCATGTATTCATTTATACTATAATAACCCTTTTTATACAGTTTCAGCTTAATAAAACATTTAAACTTGGTAATAGAGAGAACCTGTACACTTTCCGGGACCTTGTTGTAATAGCGTATACATTGCCCCAAGAATGAATTACTGACTCTGTGGAGTCGAGATACTGGTATCACTAGCTTGTGTTTGTTCCTAGTGTTTACAGAATGTACATCACTTCTTTTACTAAAACTATCTTTGTTTTTATGAACATACATTAAATTTTCGTAAATATACTGAGAGGCCAAAGTTAATATATTAATTTCTTTAAATTTATCTCTAGGTTTTAGATTGTAAATAGCTCTAATGGCCCTCTTCTGTAAAACAAAAATAGTTTCTGAATCAGCCGCATTTCCCTATAGCAAAATCCCATAAGACATTATGCTATGAAAATAACTAAAATAAACTAATCTAGCTGTCTCGACACTAGTGAGACCTCTAATCTTTTTTACAGCATAGGCTGCAGAACTTAGTCTGCTTGCTAATTTGGATATATGGGGGCCCCACTGGAGCTTTGTGTCAAGAGTGATGCCAAGAAAAACAGTGGATACAACAGGGCTCAATTCCTCCCCATTTAAAATCACGTTGGTATTCAGATTTTTAACATTCGTTGTTGTAAATTTAACACAATCAGTTTTATTTCCGTTCAAATGCAGATTATTAACGTTAAACCAATGCACTAATTTTGATAGCTATATCAAAATTAGTGCATTGGTTATAATAATGCTAATTATTCACTTCGTCACATTTAAATGATTGACGTTTAAATTTAAAAATCAAGGAACTATCATCAGCAAATAATTCTATATCATGACTATCCCCTACAAGGTGAGGTAAGTCATTAATATACACCAGAAACAGGAATGGTCCGAGAATCAAGCCCTGAGGAACACCCATTAGTACAGGTGACCCGGAAGAACTTTTACCATTGATAATAACCTTCTGTATTCTATTACTTAAATATGAAATAATAAGTTTAAGCGCTGTGTTCTTGACACCATAGTACTGTAGCTTCCTGATTAATGTCTCATGGTGAACACAGTCGAAGGCCTTGGAAAGGTCACAAAATATACCCAAAGCATCCTCTGAATTCTCCCATGCACAAAAAATATGTTTAATAAGCTCAACTCCAGCGTCAGTTGTCGAGCGACCCCTTGTAAAACCGAATTGATTTTTATGTAGCAATTTATTAATATTGAAGAAACTTAAAATCTGATCTAAAATAATTTTTTCTAAAATTTTACTTAATGTTGGTAGTACAGAAATTGGTCTAAAATTGGCGGGGTCTAATGTACTACCAGATTTAAATATAGGTATGACTTTACTATGTTTACCAGATTCGACGCTTATATTAAATATAGTGGCTAGATAAGGTGCTAATGTATCTATTATAGATAAAATAACTTTAACGGAAATCCCCCATAAGTCTGCCGTTTTCTTAACATCAATAGTTTTAAAATATTTAACGATATCTTTTGGCAGTACCCTATGGAATTTAAAAGTACTTGAACAAGCCTTTACATTTTGTTTGAGCAATTATTCGTCGACAATAGGAGAAGAATTTAATGATTTTGTTGTCAAAAAAGGAACATCAGTAAAATGTTTCTCAAAAGCCATAGCAACTTCTTGATCAGATCGCGTTAAATTATTGTTAATATTTAATTGAAAATCCGAGTTGCGCGGTTTGACCTTGCCCGTTTCACTATTTATTATTCTCCAGGTCATTTTAATTTTGTCGGATGCAGTTTTAATTTTGTTGCTTAAATGTAAAGCCTTAGCAGTGGAGCACACTTTTTTAAATATTTTAGAATATGTTTTTACATAATCTCTAAATATAACACTACTATTATATGATCTTTCATCATAAAGCTCGTATAACCTTCGTCTACTTTTATAAATTCCTACTGTCGCACATTCATTAAATGATTTGCGACTGTTAAAAGAGAAAGTTTTAGAAGTAAATATTCTACTAAATTCACAACGTATAATTTCAAATAATGTAGCATACAAATAATTAGCACTATTTTTAAACGCAAGTGATGGAAGTCTTTTTATTATATTACTTCTAAACCTCTCCAAGCGTTGTTCATTTATTGGAACAAACACAACTTTCTTATTTTTTGTGTATGTAAGGTAGTGATACTAACTGTTCCCAGTGATCTGAACTTAAATTTTAAATAATTGATTTATGCAAGGGCTTAACATCTGTAAAAATGTTATCTATACAGGTCGCACTAGGCCCAGCAATACGTGTTGGTTCTAAGAATAAATTTACAACAACAATTGAATGATGTGCTCTTTGAATGCGTATGCATATGTTTTGTAAACGTATTTGATCACTGTGTTTGCTTTGTTGAAAAGAAAATTGAAATTTAATAACCCTATTTGTGCCGAACGGAATAAGAGTCATTCCTCTCTTTGTTTTCACATTTTTGTTGGCACTGTCGAAAATGTTTATTTGGAAAGAGAAATAGGGCTGTCTCTTACGTTTATCGTTTTGTTTAATTTGTCTGTTTGATCTATGCGCATCGGTAAATTAATTTGTTTATTTATTTATTTATTTATTTATTATTGGACAACACAACAGATTACATCATGACTTAAAGCTATAACTTACAATAATATTAGTGTAATACAAGACATAATCCTTATACGTGTTATCACGGCATGCCAAGATTGAGAAACAAACATTTTAAATAAAATTGCTTAAACTAACAGGCTCATAAATCCAACAAATTAAGAACTATAATTTTAGTGAATATCAATCAAAGGGGATGTCCTTGAGAATGCCTTTCAAAACATTTCTAAAGTGAACCAGACTATTGTTGAAGATGTCAAGGTTGGTAAAGCGAAGGCTATAATTCTCATAAAGTCGACATAACCTTGATAGGGGTTGATTCCGGGAGATATTATTTCGCGATAGGGGTATGTCAAATATTATTTTCATAGGTCTACGTGGGTTGTGTTTTATGTTAAAATTTAACAGTTCCAAAACCTCGGGACTGTCCATTTCCGAGTGTATTATTTTGTGTAGGTTAACTAGGTCCAATTCGTCGCGACGGAGGTGAAGTGGTGTCATGTCAAACTCTTTAAGCCTCTCAGCATATGACCGGAGTCTTCTATTGTTGCCGGTACGTAAGCTCAATAAACGCAAAAACTTGGATTGGATCGATTCAATGCGCTCAGAGTGCACTGCGTAGTATGGGTTCCATATTATTGAACTATATTCTAAATTACTTCGAACCAGACTGTTATATAACAAAATTAAACTTTGAGAGTTCCTGAAGTGCCTGCTCTGTCTGGTAACAAAACCTAGTACCTGGTTAGATTTTTTGGCTATGAGATCGTAATGTTGGCGGAAACTAAGCTGTTCGTCAAACAAGACCCCGAGATCCCTGATAGACGACACACGAGACAGAGTTTGTTGTTCTAAGATATAATTGTTTGATACCTTGTTTTTTTTAAGTGTGTAGGTGATGACATAGCATTTTTTGACATTAAGGAACATTTTATTTTCTTTGCACCAATTAGACAGGCTGTTTAAGTCTTCCTGTATGATGCGTGTGTCGTCAGCTTCACCAATTCTATTGAATATTTTTAGGTCGTCAGCATATAATAGGCAAGGGGACTGAATTTTACCAATGAGGTCATTAATGAAAGTCACAAAAAGTAACGGGCCCAAATGGGATCCTTGAGGAACACCAGACTTAATGATGATTTCTTCTGATGTGTACCCCTTGACGGTTACGAGCTGACTCCTGTTTTTCAAGTAGGACTCGAGCCAACGCAACAGACTGCCGTGTATACCATACGACTCAAGTTTTTTACATAAAATTGCGTGATCCACTTTATCGAACGCTTTCTTAAAGTCGGTATATATAGCATCTACCTGACCACGGTTGTTAAAAGCATCGCATATGTAGGTTTTGAAGTTAAGAAGGTTACTGACTGTCGATCTCCTTTTGATGAATCCGTGCTGCTTAGTTGATATAAGAGGTTTTAAATGAAAATAGAGATGATCAAATACTACTGATTCAAATAATTTGGATACTGCTGACAAAATGCTTATGGGTCTATAATTTTCACCGTTGGCTCGGTCACCAGATTTAAATATAGGGACAATGTTAGCTTTTTTCCAGCGAGAAGGGAACACACCGCTGTTCAGTGATTTATTAAATATTAGCTGAAGCGGGCGACACAGTTCATCTGCGCATACCCGCAGGAATATAGGTGGAATGCCGTCAGGGCCAGCTCCCTTGTTGGAGTCAAGACGCCTCAGTTTTGATAATATTTCGTTCTCAGTTAGTACGATTTTAGTGAGAAGACTATTTGTTTGACTACAACAATCGTATATCCCCGATCCGTGACTGTGATCTTCGAATACTGACCCAAAAAATTTTGAAAACAGATCGCAGATTTCCCTACCACCAGTAGCCGTTGTTTCACTAAATGTCATTGAGTCGGGGAAACTCAAGTTATTGCGTCTCTTGCTGTTAACGTATCTCCAAAACGACTTAACGTCTTTTGTCAAACCATTTTCGATAGATCTGATGTATTCATTGTAACAACAATTTATGAGTTTTTTGCATCTAGCCCGGAGGAGAGAGAATGTATCGTAATCTCGTGGGTTTTTGTATTTTTTGTAGCGCACGTGGTATTTGTTTTTTTCCCGCATACAACGACGCAAGCCAGGACTGAACCATTTGGGATATTTATTTGTGAGGCTCTTTACTATGGGAGTACAATCGTTAATAATTTCATAGATCACATAGTAAAATCTAGCCACAGCCTCATCTACGTCTGCCCCATAAAGTAGATCTGACCAGTTGGTATCATTAATTCTCTGCTTTACAGTTTCATATTGGCATTTATAGAAATTTAGACGCTTTGACTCATTGACCTTCAGAGGTTTATAATTAAAAGAATTTGAGTCTTGAAAATCAATAAGTAAGGCAGGGTGATGTTTATCTTCTTTTAATGAGGTCTTCTCGTTGGTGATGGTCATATTTCCGGAAGTGCTAAGAGCAAGATCTAGTATCTTATTGTTATTATTGGGGATGGAGTTAAACTGTGACAGATCACAGAGTGCCACAGTATCTAACAACAGTTCGCTCTTGTAGTCCATCTCATTGCAGCTAGCTGTCATACTGCCATGGCTTGACAGAATCCATGAGACATTGGGTACATTGAAATAGCCAAATAACGCAAATGAATTCTGTTCATTTGATTTTAGGATAATGTTTTGAATATTTGAATAGAAGTTTGACAGGTCATTTTTATTTAGATAGGGAGGCAGATAGCAAACACATACATTAATTGTCTGACCATTAATTTTAGGAGGCAATATGCTAATCCAGATATCCTCTAGTTCGCTTTCCCAGGAGACCTGTCTGACAGCAGAGTAATGTTTTTTAACTGCTACGAGGACACCGCCTCCATCGTCTTTATTATACTTTTTAATACAAGTGGTATCGCGATCTCTACGGAATATATTGTATTGCTCGTCAAACAGTTCCCCATCGTATACAGAAGCATCGAAATTTGTTTCAGTTAGACATATTAAATCGTAATGAGAGTTCAGAAAGTTTTTATAAAGTATATCTATTTTACTTCTAGCCCTATTGAGATTTTGATAATATATATGCATTTTTAAAAATATGTAAAAAGATACCAAATAAATGCTTTGAGTTTAATATAGATTACAAAAAGAAAAAAAAAAAAAACTTAAATTAGACTACTCATAATACAGGGTTATTAGGCGGCAGCTTTGATAAAGAACTAGTGTCTCTTATGAGTATAGCAGGGGATTCTTCATTTTTACGAACATAGACGCGACCGTATTTTACCCAGACAAATTTGTAGTGGTTAGTTTTAGTCCATTGTCTTGCCGCGGCGTGTAATGCCTTGCATTCAGCTGATAGGTGTTCCGATACGTAAATATTGTATTTTTCGCCAACTAAGCCCATATGAGATGAGTTTAGCGGACACAACTTGTTTGCTTTATTATATCTTCGCACTGCAGAGATAATAGTGTCGCGGTGAAGTTCCGAGTGCAGCGTTGCAATAATATTGCGGGGACGGTCTGACGAAGGGTTCATCTTTGCAACACGGCGGATAGATTTTATGTCTGACTCAGTTATAGGGCAATTTATGGCCTCACATAATTTCTTCAACCCATACAATAAATTTTCCGACCGTTTTTCGGGTACCGACTGAATTTCAATGCTGCATTTTCTTGAGGACTTGTCTAAGACCTGCAGAGTTTTATTCATTTTGGATAATTCGGATTGTAGTTGCATCTTTTCATCTTCAAGCTTGCTGACCTTCTCTGACAACTTCTTAAGTTCAGCTTTTACATCCCTTTGCTCCTCCGCAAGAAAATCTGTCGTTACGGTGAACTCCGATTTTAGTTTGGCTATTTGATCACTAACTTCCGTCCTTATTGTTCTGGTTAAAGATGCTTGAAAACTTTGCAGTTTAGTATCCAACTTCAAATCTAGAAGTCTCGAGAATTGGTCCAATGTGATACTTGCAGCGGGAGTACATCCGGATGATGTGGGTGTATTTTCAACTGTGTCCATGATTGGTCGATTATTTTCGACAGTGGTTTCACTAATCGTGAGGTTTTCGCAACTTTCGAGGTTTGAATTAATTCCGTAGTTGAACATTGATGCTTTTGAAATTTAGTTGAAATATGAGCATAGGACTACATGTCTGAAAGGGCTAGCTAGTTGTGAGATTATCAGATTGAAATCAGCTGCCGCACAATTGAGTAAATGATTATATGGTGGATGGCTAGGTCAGGCCTGCTTGCTTGAAAAATTCATATTAAGGACTATCTGTGCGTTTCGTTTGGCTCTCCACAGACGCCGTTCATGTGGAACTGGTGGATGCTCTCTGCACTGAAGCTTAGGTGGCCACGTTGGGTTGCTTCGTATCGCGTCGCTGTTTGCAGACCTGATCCGGTCGGATTGCGGAACGAATCATAGGGGCACAGATAGGTGTTTGAAAGAGGTCGTCGGACTTCTGTCCAGTAACAGGACTTATTTAGATGCTGCGATGTCCAGGAAGGGTATCCAGTGGAGGTTCGACCCTCCGGCTTGCCCACATTGGGGCAGTATTTTTGAGGCGGTGGTTAAGGTTGCAAGATCTGATGGGGTGCCTAAGGTGGCTTGGTTTCGGTTGTAGATTCGGACTTGCAACGTGCCGTAGCGACCCTGTCCCGCTTGCCGGTTTGCTCGCGAACATAAGTCCTTATGTCTGGAACGGGGGTTTGTTTAGACCCAAAAATGGTTATTTGAAACGCCATCCAATAGCGTTGACTTAGCGAATCGCCCGATGTGTGAGGTGAAACGCGCGTTGCGGGGAGGGAGCAGCGGTATGCGGCCTCCCGGCGTTTTGGCGCTCGTGGGCGAAAACAGTAGCTTTAGTGCAGCGGTGCTGTCACAACGTTACGTATTTGTGGTGACCGTGGCAGCGATTTCTTGCGACCAGTTTTGGTTTTATGGTCTAGATTTTCAGTATTTGTGCGCGTTACTTCGCTACCGAATTGTGGTTCGTGAAGACCGCCTCGGTTTAGTTTTGTCTAAGTTGTGCGTTCGCGGCAAGAGGCTTATTTTGAATTTGAGTGATTAGAGTAATTTCGTTGCAATTTTACCGTCGATTTAAGTGCCTCTCATTTTTGCGTTGTTTTTTTTTGTTTGTTTTACGTGTCAACGAGGCTGAATTTTGAGTTTGAGCGATTAATTAACGTCGTTACAATTAATTAGCGTCAAGTGGTATAGTGAAAGAAAGAAAGAAAGAAAGAAAGAAAGGATTATTCTCCAAAATGACGCCATCACAGATAACATAAAAAAGAAACACATAATTTACAAATAATATTGGCTATACAATACAAATTACAATATACTACATATTACAAACTATACAATACCAATACTCATATGTGTCAAGGCGTCATCTGGGAACAGGAGCACACTCAGCATAATGCCATGAATTTTTTTTCTCTCCATGGCGCTGATTTTCAGTGTGTCCAACCAGTGACTTACCGAAATCAGTGCTATACGTATACTCATGACAGAATTATGCACAACAAGGGGGAAAGAAACAGTAACTATCTTAAGTCAGAGGGAGAGAGTAGAGTTCAAGGTCGAATGCCACTTCGACACAGCACGTCCCGTTTATGTTGCTTTCAGACGCTCTTAGAAGGGCTATACGAACACTCAAAAGGGGAGATTATTAAAATACTATAATGGGCTATATACTACAAAAGGGAAATTATTAAAATACTATAAAGTGCTATATAATAAAATGACCAGATAATTAGTAAAAAAAAATATGTAATTATTGAAGAATATAAAATTATATAAGAAGACAAAAGCCGCATTCAAAAGGACGATTTTAATGCTCCGTTGTTAATAATCTATGACGATGAGGTACGTAATCGTGCAAAGCGTTATAAACTTTGATCAAAGTTAATCTGACTTTGCAGTAATTGTGTTCTATATTTATTTTTAAATGTGTGTACTGCTTTCAGATTTCGCAAAGGAGGCGGTATATCGTTCCAGCACTTGGATGCGGCGTATTTGAAACTTCCTCGGAAAGCGTGAGTGCGGTGACGAGGCACGACGAGAGTATTCCCTCTAGTGCGTGTATTGTAAGTTTTTACATCACGTGACCATATGAGTTTGTCAGCAAGATAAGGAGGTGTTTTATTTTTTAATACCCCGAATAGGAGAGTTGCCATGTGTAGTTTTCTGCGATATTCCATTTTTAACATTTTGGCATTGTTAATGTAAGGGGTAACGTGCGTGCGGGGCGGTATTGTAAAACTAAATCTTGCACATGCATTTTGAACACGTTGCACTAGACGTCGCGACCGCGCTAAAAGTCTCGGGCCATATACAATGTCCATATAATTAAATTTCGAAAGGACAAGAGTGTCACACAATTTTACCCGAATATCCGAATTTAAAAACTCCCTTATTTGATAAAGAACCTTAAGTCTATAAAAGCAGTTTCTGCTAGTGCTTAGTATGTGGTTCTCAAACTGTAGTTTGTCATCCATTAGTGAGCCCAGATTGCGAATCTCATTTACACGTTCTACGATTTCCCCTCGAATTTGGATGCATGCCCCTCTTTCTGATATATTTTTTAGATTTTCTGATATACCTTTTTTAGTGGTTGCATGCATAAGTGCATTCTGACAATATTAATTCGCGTCAACGAGTTGCTTTGTGCCATTTGATTTAACTCGAGAATATTTTCCTGTGTCGGTTAAAACCGCTAACCTTTGTGACCCGCGAGAACCAGCGTTCGTATTAGATTATAGATTAGTGCTAATGGACGCTAGACTTTGAGTGACACCGAGTGACGCCGCTGGAGTGATACCACATAGGGAGACGGTGCTGGAGTCAGGGTTGCAGCTGATTAAAAATGGGTAATTCAGGTTACACATATATACACTTCTCACACACTACACTTAACGCCTGAACGAGCCTTGTGGTCCTTCTTCGCTTCTGAACCAGGTAAGTCGCATTAAGTACCTAATCTATATATATTAAATATCCATAGGCATTTGAGCCCCGTCCTTAGTTATCAATCGAGTCTACAGCTGTATGGGCCCCTGTATAGTCGATCTTTGTCGGGACAGCTACGGGCGTGTACATTTTTGGTAGCAGAGCGTGGTTAATTGGTCTCCAATTACCCTCGGCCGTGTTAAAAAATTAAAATATTCTTTATTCTTTCTTTTTTACCCTACCCGACGAGTGGTACCTAACCCTAAACTACACTCCCGCTTGCGCAACCTAACGGGTGTGGTTCCTAATTCTTCCCACCTATCCGCTAACAAACAAAGGAAGCAATCAAAAAAATATTTTTATTATGTATTACGGCCGGGCGTGATTGCAGAAACAATCAACAACGCTGTGCTACCAGAAATGTTCAGGCCCTTAGTTGCCCCGACAAAGGTCGACTGGACCAGGGCCCATGAGTGATCCCTTCGACGAGCAACAGAGGGCGGGGCCCAATGGCCTATGGATAATTCTATATTAATGGCAAATAAGCAAGCACAACTTACCGAGTTCCTGAGGTAGGGTTGACCACAAGGTACCGTCAGGGGCAAGTGGGGTGTATGTAAGTAGTGTGTAGTAGTATGTACATGATGTAACCTGACATCCCCGATGTAGTCGGACCGCAGATCCACAGGCGCTGCCTTTCTCCAAATGTGCGATCCCTCCAATTTCACAATTGAAGGGATTCATTTCATCATTCGTTCATAATTGAAACCATCTGCTTTTATTTCACTATATTGGTTTATCAACTTTATTGTACATTTAATTAACTTCAAGTCAACCAAATCAACGTTAATCGAAATTAAAACAAGTGACACACGACACAAGTAAAGAACAGTCGGTCAAAGTTCATTGTTCCATGTTCACTTAGCAACAAATTATAATCACGAGAACGAACGCAGTCTCTTCTCGAGTCACAAAGTTCAGCTCCCGACAAGCAAAAATTTCTTCCGTACGATATTAAAATATCACACAAGCAATCAAAACTCAAAAATCAGCCTCGTTGACACGTAAAACGAACGAAAATAGACAACACACAAAAAGGCACTTAACGCGACGTTACAATTCAATATTAAGTTCCAAAAGCAATTAACCGGCCGACGCGCGACAAAATCTTTTCCATACTTTAAGACAAGCCTCGTTATCACGAAACGTACAATTAAGACAACTCCATAGGAGGCATGCGCCCGGCCACCGCGCAACAAAACTTTTTTAGACTTTAACAATACCATCCGTCGCGCAACAATTTTTTTCCATACTAACTCGGTGGCCGCGCCCTCGAATGGAATACGGACGGAAGTGGGGGTACCAGGCGGTGACTGGTACCGTCGAATGAAAACGCCGCGCGCGTGTCTTGAATTCAAGTTTCAAAGGTTAATATTTGGCCTAAACAAACCCCCGTCCCGGACATAAGGACTTATGTCCGCTAGCAAATTGGCAAACGGGGTAGGGTCGCGACGGCGCGTTGCAAGACCGAATCTCCAACCAAAACCTCGGCCACCCTAGGCACCCCGTCAGACCTTGCAACCTTAACCACTGTCTCAAAAATACCGCCCCAGTGCGGGCAAGCCGGAGGATCGAACCTCCACTGGATGCCCCCCTGGACATCGCAGCACCCAAACAAGTCCTGTTGCTGGACAGAACCCCGACGACCTCCTTCAAATATCTATCCACCCCCACAATTCGTTCAGCAATCAGATCGGACCAGGTCCGCCAAACCGCGACGCGATACGAAGCGGCCCAGCATGGCCACAAAGGCTTCAGTGCTGAGGGCACTTACAAATCAAAAGTGAACGGCCTTAGTGGCGAGGCACACGAAAACGCACAGATAGGCCTTAGTATGATTTTGTTCACGCAAGTAGACATAATCAAGCCACCTACCATATAACCACTTACTGATTTCAATCTGATAATATCATAACTAGCTAGCTTTTCCAAACTTGCAGTTCTATGCTTATGCTTCAACCAAGCCTCAAAGCATCAATACTCAAAACCAATATGTAAAACATGAAAATGAATTGCAACAAATTAGTTTCCCGATGCGCATAGATCAAAACCGATAAATTAAGCAAAACGATAAACATAAGAGATAGCCATACTTTTTTTTTTTCGAAAATAAAATATCTTCAACAATGCCAACAAAAATGTGAAAACAAAGAAAGGATTGATTTTTATTTCCTTCGGCACAAATAGTGTTACTCAATTTCAATTTTCTTTTCAACAAAGCAAACATAATGATCAAATATATTTACAAAAACATACGTACACGTATTCAAAGAGTATATTAAATTCACCTTTTCACTCACAACCACTACAACTACGAAACATTCGAGGTCGCAGGAACCCCGTAGTACCGGTACCGATTAAAAGTGGGGGACGGTGGTACCCAGCCGCGGCCACTCAGCTAACGGGGGTGAGAAAAACCCAGGGGCTCGGTGGCTGGCAGGCGAGCGCCGAGCGTCGCCCGACAGAGGTTGTGGTTGAGCGCCCCCGCCCGTGGGGGTCGTGGGCCCGGCAAAGCCCCAAGAGGAGACGCCGTTCGCACCCACGCACAAAACGGCATGGTGGTTGCCCTGGCAGTGCGGACAGGGCCGCTGGTGCGGGCAGTCTCAATGGAGGTGCCTTTCCAAGCACGATTAGCACCAGTGGCGCTCCTTGGCGATAGTTCGCCTCGCCGGAACCGGCTTACCCAATAACTTCGGGCACGACGTCACCCTGTGATCGGATGCGCGACAGTAGGAGCAGGGGGGCGCTTCCCTGGCCGCTAGGCCACTGTAAGATGGTTGGGTTATCACGAAACGTACAATTAAGACAACTTAATAGGAGGCACGCGCCCGGCCACAGCGCAACAAAACTTTTTTAGACTTTAACAATACCGTCTGTCGCGCAACAATTATTTTCCATACTAACTCGGCGGCCGCGCCCTCGAATGGAATGCGGACGAGAGCGGGGGTACCAGGTGGTGATTGGTACCGTCGAATGAACGCGCCGCGCGCGCGTCATGAATTCAAGTTTCAAAGGTTAATAATTGGCCTAAATAGTGTCTTTTATTTAAACTACTTTAAAAAATTCCGTATAATCATGGTAATTTTTTTAATGGGCTTAAGGCATGCCCAATTGGATTTACCAATTTTTTTTAGTAATAATTTACATACAAGGCTGCTGAAAACAACGAAACTTTCACCATTTCGCAGCCGAAAAAAATTTATTATAACTAAACTAAACAAAATGAAACTGCCATTTACATTTAATGGCTTCCCACATGATAGATGAAGAGTTTTAAAAATATATTGAGTTGAACAGTTGATGTTTTCAAAAGTTATCGTGTTTACAAGCCTTGCAGACTTGATAAATCAACACCATAAGCCACTAAAACCCCTTCTTTTATTTAAAAATAGCAATTAATCGATTTAAAAAAAATTAATAACTTCAACAATCATCTTTCTGACAATGTGCTTTTTATATCACTTATATGTACATAATGATTGCTAGATACGATTTCATGGGACAAAACGTTGAAATCTTAATTTTTAGGCCCTAGTAGAACATACCGACACGCTTAGGCGCTTACGGCATGCAATATTTTAATAATGTTTTCATTTAAAAACTGGTTCAAATGCCCTTTAAAATTATAAAATATCGATTTTTACCCTAAATATCTTTTAATACGAGGATGCAATTTTGTTAAAAACATAACATAAACACTCACACCTGTCACTCAGAGGGGTAGGCAAGACTATGGACTTCCATTTGGCCCGATCCTGATACACCTCTCTCGCTTCCTCCACATCCATATACCTACGCATACACGCTCGTCGATTAAAGGTACTCTTGATTTGGCCCATTTGCAATATATCGCCAATTTTATCGATAAGCTTTCGCCTAGGGCGTCCCTTCCCGACTCTGCCGTTCACCTCTGCAACATAAATTTGCTTTGTTAGTCTTTCCTCATTCATTCTTTCTACATGCCCAAACCACCGAAGCATTCCCTACTTAATCCTGGTAACAATATCATTTTGCAAACCACACTCTTCTCTTATTACACAATTTCTCATTCAGATTCATCCCTAACATACTCCTTAATGATCGCATTTCTACAGCATTTATTCTAATCTCGTGCTTCTTCTGCCACACCCAACTTTCATTACCATACATTAAAGTAGTGACTAACACAGCATTCTGAATTGCTATACGTGCCTTTTTGGACACATTCTGACTTCTCACAATAGGGTGTAGAGCCCCATTCACTCTATTTCCTGCGTTCACTCGTCGTTCTACATCCTTATCATATCTACCATCCCTGCTAAATGCACAAGCTCACCTACTTGCTCGACCAACTCCCCTTCTATTCTTATTTCACGTATCGTTTTACTTTCTTCTGTTTTAAAAACCATAACTTTCGTCTTACTTGCATTCACTTTCATTCCCTTTTCTTTTAATGTTCTGTTCATTAATGTAACCATCATTTGCAACTCGGCCGCCGACGACGCAAGTATGACTCGATTATCGGCATACAAAAGGCATTTGACGGTTAACTCACCCATTCTTAACCCGCATTCTTCTACTCTCAAATTTTTCAAAGAAACTATTTATGGACAAATTGCTTGAACAGCCGCGGGGAAGCCACACTGCCCTGTCTGACACCTTAATGGATGCCAAACCAGTCCGAGTAGGCCCCGTTGATCCTGACACAAGCACTAGAGTCCCTATATAGAGACTTCAATGCCTGTATCAACCCAGCGCTCAACCCAAATGAGTTCAGTGTTTGCCATAACACATCCCTGTCCACTCTGTCATAAGCATTTTCCAAGTCCACGAAGGCACAAAAAACTTTATGGTTTTTGGCCAAAAACTTCTCCGCGACCATGCGCATGGAAAAGACCTGATCCGTCCTATTCCCTTTCTAAATCACCGCTTGCACATCCCAAATTTTTCCATCAGTTTCTTTCATAACTCTTTCAATTAGTACCTTAGCATATAGTTTTCCCACGATGCTAAGAAGGCTGATACTACGGTAGTTTTTACAGCCCTGCTGTGATCCTTTTCCCTTATATATTGGGACTATTACGGCTTTGCAACAGTCTCCCGGTACCCGCTTAGGTTCAGAACATTAATTAACCAAGGTGTACAGCAGGTTTGCCACCACTCCTTCTCCAGCCCTTAGCATTTCGAGAGATACTCTATCACATCCGGCTGCCTTACCTGCTTTCATACTTTTCATTGCTTTCATTATTTCATCTATACTTATGTCTCTATCTATTTCCTCTTCTTTCGGAATTTCTATTTCATTTAATCCAAACGTCTGATTTGTACGCACCCTAACATGTTGTATAACTTATATTTTATGGCCTGAGTATTCGCCTGTTCTCCACTCAATGTCGGTTTTTAGAAAGAGTCAAAGGAATGCTCGTGTGTATTCGTATCGGTATTTACATACTCGTCATTATTAGCTTGACCCGTGAACTTTGTTACAGGTTATTATTATTTTTATTATAAAAAAATAATACTAAACAATAAAAATACGATGACGTACCTATAGCGATGGATTGGAGTACCCGTGGTATGGGATCCTAGAAATAGGTTTAAATAATTTAAAATAAAAAAATTTGTACAGCCGACTTCGATATAAGTTATTAAGAATAACTCAAAAACTGTTGGTCTGACCTTGATCAAATTCATATGGAACCACACGAGAAGTATCAGCTTTCATATAAAAAAAGAATCATCGAAATCGGTTTACCCAGTAAAAAGTTATGAGGTAACACACATAAAAAAACATACAGTCGAATTGAGTACCGTCTCCTTTTTGGAAGTCGGCAGAAAAACTGTTCAGTGACGTCTCAATGATCGCCAAGGTGAAAACTGGCCGCGAGGCACACTGAATCAAAACGTAAAGTTGGAGAGGTTACGTCTAATGAAGTCAACTCTCCGTCACCTTCGTGCTCTAATCCAAAGCCCCGAAAACTTTCAACTTACAAATTCACTGCATGCCCACACTACTTATTCGCCTATTTAATTTTTAAATTTAATAATTGGTGATTTTGCCCTTTGAAAGACACCTGGGGCATGTGCCCTATTTGCCCCACTGCCCCATCCTAGTTACGCCTCTGCATATTGGCAACTTCTCTTCAATATTTCAAGAGCCTTTATATGACAAAACAGCATGTAGTTATTGCCATAGTAAACGAAAAGTTTTTACTCTGACAGTAAATCTTTGACATTTGAGTTTTTTGGTTTTTGACACTTGAATTTTATATTTCTTATTTTTGAGTTTTTTAATTAATTTTTTGTAGTTTGTTCGTTCGTTATTGTTCGGATATAAAAATGATTCGGTCGTCTTTTAATTATTTATAATTAATTTAACAAATTTCATCCTTACGTTGGCCCCCTTATTATAAATTTTAACTTTTTTCCCTTAAATTTATTTGGTTATTTATTGGTTAAAGTGGATTTTGATACGTTAAAATCTCTCAAAAAATTTACAAGTCATCGCATCAACATATCGTAAAAAAGTTTTTAAATTCATTATTTAAGTGATAAATTATCAATCAATCTTGTCAATGGCAAAAAAACTACTGTACTAGTCTATTACCAAAGAAAAAAAATCGAAATATTGTCTATTTTGAAATTCATGACACGACGTAGACTTATTATCGTTGCAATTTTTATGTAGCCAGGGCTAAACTTTAGTTAAATTATTATTATAACATTTTTAATGAATGATGTACCGAACTCGGTCTGTCGGGTTTTGCTCGGTGACGGCAATAGATGGTTCCATGCAAAAAAGCGACGTATCCTAGCTTGGTACGAAAAACCTACAATTTCACGCCCTTTCACCCTTAAGTACGCCCGCAAAGCATTCTCATTCATTTGAATTGTCCATCGCATGCGCCGTACACAAGACACCACGACAGCTAGCGGGGATAGTTGTGGTTTGTGTAGGTTGTGAGAGGCTGCTGTGTGTTCGTGCAGTACCTGTCATTTCATTCGGCTAGCAGTCGGATTCTGCCACGTTCAAGTTTCACGTCTGTAGACGCGCCCTGGTTTTCCTTTATTAACCGTCATATATTTGGTGGGCGTCAATTAACGGATTGAGATCGTTTCATGGTGTATGCACAAGCACCCTTATTTTTTGTACTCTAAATATTTTGAAATAGATTATTTCTGTTATCAGATAAAATAGTAAGTCTAATGTAATAAATAAATAAAAACACCGGTTCTAACGTTGTTGTATCTCGATCTTAATATAATGTGTGAGAGCGAGATGGGTTATTTATGGAACGAATGAAATTTATATTAACAATATCATTATCATTAAAGCCTTCAGAAGTACACCACTGGACATATGTATTCCCCAAAGTACACCACAAGTCAGTAATCTAATTAGTTTTTAATGGTAGGCCCCCAAATGCGAACCTCCTGAAATCAGCTGAAGTTCTAGTCGACATTGACATTTGACATTGACATATGTAATAATAGTAGGTATCGAATTTACCATAAATTGCTTAGATTAGTTGTTCAATTGTCATTTATTAGTTCTAATTTACAAAAAGTTGAAAAGTGTAGAGGATTCTGTAAGAAGTGTTTCGCTTATAACTTTTCCTTTATTAAGATATTATATTATCATCTTAGTTCAATCAACGTTTTATTCTTTATTTTTCAAATACTAAGATTTATACCGGGTGGAGCTAAAATGACTGTCTGCAACAGTGGTGATGCAAAATTAGATTCAGCAGTTGAAACTTGGTTGAAACATGACAAGGTCTGTAATTTTTGATCTATCTACTTTGTTCCAATAGCATGTAAATTTTCTGTTCAACTTTTTATATAAACATTAAACAGAAATTTTACTATATTTTAATACATTATTTGGGTTGGGTTTACAATCGTGTGGCCGGAGTTTGGGGGAGTGAGGTGCTGTATTTGGTAGAGGTTTGGTCCTCGATTATAACAATACCACTCGCGTTTTAAGGTAATGCACTGTTTTCGAGAAAATAAAATCAAAAATATTGTAACCTATAAATGGGTAAAACACGGAAAAATGAACGCAATATTACTGTGAAAGCTGAATAGCATACATAATTTTGTGTAAGTGCGAAAAGGACGTAAGACCATGTTGAAGACTTGTGTCACATTATTATACTTCTATGGTATTTTTATTCTTCTGCTGTCTATACTCTCTTAGTAAATTAGGCTTACAAACAATAAAGAAATTATTATTATATACTTTAGACTCAGAAATCCTCTGTTGAAATAGGTTACAAGGCTGTGATGGGAGTGAAGCTTAACTCAGCTCCCATCACAGCCTTCACAGTTATTTTTTATTGAGGTTTTCTGATATGAATGGAATACTTATAGTATAGCTTATTTATGTTCACAGTTTCTGGAAGGTTTTTCATTCTAATTGAGAGGATGTTATTGAAAAACTTTGTATGAGTTCTTATTAATTACTCATACAAAGTTTATTTTGGGAATAATTGTGCTATTTTTAAAATTCTAGTTTCTTTGACATCTTCCAATTAAGGTTATCATCCTTGAATAAAGGTTATTCTTGATTATGAATCAAAATGAAGAATAAATGTTTATAAACGATATATATTAGGAGATCCTGGCACAATAATACGAAATCTGTCTTTTTTGCTTTTGAAATAGGCAATCGACCACTGTAAGCAGATTTAGGTATTATACAGTTACTTTTCCTTTTATTTGCCTTCAATTTTAGCTCAGTGAAGCCTTCACTATTATAATCAGTTTTTATAAAAATGATTTTGAGTTTTCATGTCGATATTGAACGCTATATTCCCCCCTCTCCTATAAAAAAAAATACTGCATCTTGACACTTTGGAACTTCAGGAAGGATTTACTGACTTTGTTTGTTCTTTTTGCTTCTGCTATAAACTGAAGAGCCGAACAGTTGCAATTTAAAAAGACATGCAGTCATGTAAGGCTATTTAGTTCTTGCCATCCCTATAATTAGAACCCATCCATCCAGTGTATAAACAGGAGTGTTTTTGATTTTTGTTCTATTTTAAAATGAATACAACCACCCTCAATATAAGAAAAATATCATTATTTAATATTAGGCCAATGTTCACCATTAGACTTCTAAAGGGCTATAATGATAATGATGATGATAATGGTGAAAATTACAAACATCCTAGACCTATTAATATACTGTGTAACATGCTGATGAAGAAAAGTGTAATAAATTCAAGGTGTGATCTATTTTATTCATCATCATAGTTATAATTACATCACTTCACAAGTCCATTGCTGAACATAGGTCTTCCCCAAGTAATGAAACAAGGCATGGTCGTGAGCCACCTGCAACTATTGACTTCCTGCACCTTTTAATACATCTAGTGGCTCTAGTCAGAGTCCCAGTCCTCTCTACAATTCACTTTCTTTCTGAGAAGAATAAAAGATACTTCTTGAGATGGATCTAGGCTAAGGGATCATCTATACAGTAAACCAATGTTAAATAAGTCACTAATTCAGATTACAGTTCTCACTTTGATTTCTTATAATATTTATGTGAACACTACACATTTAAATAAAATTAGTTTTCACGAATTTTATTGCACATATTTTCTTATTTTATATTACGTTTTGAGAACTTTACAGCACCTATGGTCACGACGGAGACTGAGGTTTTCGTCGTCCCAATGTCATAGTTAACCATGGCTACCTCCAGATTCAAATAATTAATTTCTGTTCAAATCTACACAGTATGAACTTATAGTATCTTGAAAGTCTTGCAGTTGTATGCTTGAGCTTAATTTTATTTTCTCTAATGAAATTAGGATGTTTTATGATTTCAATAGTCTCTATCTATATATCCACTGTAGATCTAGAGTAAACTATGTAGCCCAACAAATCAGTAAGTTGAAATGACAATAGGCCGGCCATGTCACTCAAAGGACCAACAAGTGATGGGGAAGAAAGGGTTTGGGTGGCGACCTCGTAGTCACAATTGAAGTGTAGAGCAGACCCCCCCACTAGATGGAGTTACCAGGTAAGAAATGCAGGAAGTCTATGGATTCAGTCGGCTCAGGATCTTTTCTAGCATTTCTTGGGGAGGCATATGTTCAATAAGTAGATTCATGAAGGGCAGTAATGAAGGTAATTATTGTAAAATAAACTATTCTTTATGCTTCAATACATTTAACAATACATCGGAGCCGTGGTAGCTCAGATGGTTAGCGCTCGCTGTAAGCTTACACAGTACTCGAGCAACCCGGGTTCGATCCCCGCCGGCACCAATGAAATTGTTAATTGCAATTTTAAGTGCTGATTTACCACGTGCTTGGCGGTGAAGGAAAACATCGTGAGGAAACCTGCATGTCTGAGAAATAAGAAAAAAAATATTTCGAAGACATGTGAAGTTCGCCAACACGCACTGGGGCAGCGCGGCGGACATTTCCTTGCCCTAAAACCCTCTCAGAAATGAGAGGAGGACTGTGCCCAGCAGTGGGACGTAAATAGGCTGCAACTTTAACTTTTACTTTTAACTTGAGTTACATTTAATACTTTCAACACTCAAGTTATTATTAACAAGACCAGTACCATAAGGTATTCACGAAGAGGCATTAGATAACGTTCAAAATATTTGCTACAGCTGAAATGACTTATGTAGGTACTTCGATTACCAACAGTTCACAACGGATTAACTCTCTAACAGATCAATCAGATCTTGTGTGTCCACCACTTCTTTATCGCTATCATCAGAATCTGTTTCATAACCGACATAACTTCTGTACGGCCGCAATGAGTCAGCTACCATTGCTGCCATTGCATTGAAACTCTTATAGCTTTTCATCCCCGTTACTCTAGGAATCTTGTAACAATCGTTAACATACACTTGAATAATTTTATAAGGCATGCATCGCCAGTCTCTGAGTTTGTGAACGTATTATTCCACAACACTAGTCGTTGGACACTCGGTTGGGCAGCGTTTGGGAAATTACGGCACGTCTTTTCGTCAGGTATACCTCAAAACTTAAAAACGAAACTGTACAACCAGTGCGTGTTGCCAGTGATGACATATGGAACTGAGACGTGGTCCTTCACTGCTGGCCGTGAGGAAGCTCAAGGTCGCTCAGCGAGCTATGGAGAGGGCTAAGCTCGGGGTTTCTCTGCGTAATAAACTTAGAAATGAGGATATCCGCAGTAGAATCAGAGTGACCTATATACCTCAACGGATTAGTAAGCTGAAGTGGCAATGGGCCGGACATATAGCTCGAAAAACCGACAACCGATGGAGAAAAAAGGATCTCGAATGGCGACCTCGTACCGACGGACGAAGTGTAGGGCGTCCCCCACTAGATGAAGTGACGACCTGGTAAGATATGCAGGAAGTCGATGGATGCAGGTGGCTCAGGACCGTGCTTTGTGGCATTCTTTGGGGGAGGCCTATGTTCAGCAGTGGACTTGTGAAGGGCTCTAATGATGATGATGATGAATTCTCCCTTTCTATATTTCTTAGCTTCCTTTCTACCTTCATTCCACATGGTCTCCATATTATATGTTTGTTTTCTTCTTATTTTTACACTTGCCCTTTTTCGCTTCTCTTTACAAGATATCTGACTATTACCAGTTAAATCAGGCACTAGCTGTTCGTGTGTACAAACATAGGTTCGTAAGGACTGTATTCAGTTGTATCATGTATTGCGTGATTGAATCCCATGACAATTTCAGGAATTGTAGCATCCCATGTAGATGGTATATGTGTACTTGTCCACAAGGCATCTAGCAAATTCCTATTAACCCGTTCCACTTGTCCATTGGCGCACGGTACAGATATAATTTTTAGAGTGTGATGGATTTTATGAGCTATGCAAAATTCCTTGAAGTATCTACACGTGAAGGGCAGTCCTCTAACAGATATAATGCGGTGTGGATAGTCAAGGATAGCTAATATTTCACGTAATACTAAGACTGTTTCTACGGAACGGGTAATTTTTGTTCGTTTTACCGCTATAAATTTGGTAAATTAATCAATGATCACCAATATGATCTATATTATATGTACAAGCTCGCGAAAACCAGTAGTCTGCCTTAATAGCTTCTTCGCATCTTTTCAAACCTACATGATCGATATCATCGTGAAACATTTTCATTATCCGCCAACGAGCAGCTTTGCGTACAGCAAGACGTTCGCCATTCAGTGTTTGCCAATAAATGCGATGATCTCTAATACAATAATTATTGTTTAAGTCCTTGTTGGGATTACCGCTCTTAAGCTGATTGAAAATAGATTGTAGCTGTTCATCTTGGAGTTGATCTGTCAAGAACCAATCTTCAGTGATTTCTACATTTAAAATTTCAGGTACCGGATTGCGACTAAGTGCGTCAACGTGGTGCATATTACTACCGGGGCCATACACCAACCCCATATCAAAGTCTTGTATTTGAAGCCACCAACATGTGATTCTAGGTACCAAATCTCGTTTTCTAAGAGTACTTCCGTAGTACTGAGCAGTCCGTTACGACCTTGAAACGTATGCCCGTGATGTAGATCCTAAAACATTTCAGAGATTCAACAGCCGCTAGTGTTACCAACTCGTAACTATAATAAATCATTTCTTCTTTTGTTGTTACGCTACTAAAATATATTACGAGTTTGAGCTTACCACTTCGCAGTTTCTGAAAAAGTATGACTGCTATACCTAATTTACAGGAGACTATATGAATTTCTGTGTCATACTCCCGATTATGTAACGCTAAGGCTATTAGAAATCAATGACTCTTGTTTATCTCGCCAATTCCAACTCATGTTCTTCTTGGTTAATTCAGTAAGAGGTCTTACTATAATTGCGAAGTTGTGGATACATTTTCGAAAATACGAACATAATCCCATAAATTGTCGTGCTTGATGGACATTTTTAACAGTAGGGAAATTCGTCATAGTGTCTAATTTTCTATCACCAGGCGGTATTCCGTGAGGTGTTACAACATGTCCCAAATAATTTATTTCAGATTTGAGGAACGTACATTTCTTCAAATTTAATTTTAGATTAGCCTTCCTCAAAAGCTGCAAAACTTGTTCCAATATCAACAAGCCTTTGTTAATATCCAATGGTGGTAGCAATAAATCGTCCATAAAAGTTAAAACATCCTCATAACGTAATGATCTAAGTAGTTTATAAATAGTCCTTTGAAATACCACCGGTCCATTGGCCAATCCAAAAGGAAGCCTTCTGGGGTAATAAAGGCTGTGAACTTTGTAGAGTCACTCGCTAGTGGAATTTGATGGTAGCCTTGTGCCAAGTCTAAACTGGTATAAAATCACTTACCTGCTAACTATTGATCATTGATTTGAGGTAAAGGGAACCGATCTTTGACGGTGATAGCGTTTAGTGCTCGGTAATAAATACAAAGCCGACTATCTCCATTATTTTTCTTTACTAGGACAACTGGTGATGCGTAATTAGGCTATGACTCCTTAATGATTCATGCATCCAGTAAGTACTTTGGCTCGTACAATTTCGAGTTCTTTATACCCTAACTTATATGGTTTATGAAACACTGAAGTCTTCGGAGTCAACTCAATAGTCATTTCGGATAACCTTGTGATAGAGCTACTGGTGCTCTATTTTCCGCGTTTGTTCTTCCACGCTGAGGCGTTCCAAGTAAAAAATTTCTATTTGAACCTCGTTCGCGATTGCTTGTATTATATACAATGGGCTCTTTAGTTGTCACTACCGCTATCTGATACGATTGACAGCTTTTCTTTTGAAGTTAACAATGATGGATCGTCATAATCTGCATCACTTGGAAGAAAATCTTCAAAATCAGAATTGTCAGAAATGTTATAATCTAGGGCCAGCAACGCAGCTGCAATCCCCCTGGTGTTACAGTTGTTCATGGGCGGCGGTAGTCACTTACCATCAGGTGCATATATGGTATCATCCGTATGCTCGTTGGCCCTCTCTAACAAGCCATAAATAACCTTATTTGTAATAGTTTATAATTTTTGAGTCAACACCTGCAACAACTGTAAAAATTTAGGTCCAGTTATTGACCTCCGTATTTTAACATCAAAATAGATAAAAAATCTTATTATTATACTTATCTTTCTCGCACTTATGGCTACGATGGATAACACTTTTGTCGTATTCATTTGTCAACTTTATTCACGTCTGGAAATTGTTTAAAACCGTTAAATTTGTCTGGTGATTTGCAGGTGTTCTTAAAATTATTGCCAAAAGTATATTTTTTGGGAATTTTAATAAAATATTTTGTAAATATATTTTTTAATCCTTTTTTGCAAATGTTATATGCTGCTCAGTAACGAAATAACCGCAAACGCGGGACTGGATTCGCCAATTGATGAAATTATATTTTTTCACAATTTCAACTAGCCAAAAGGACCTTCCCAAAATTCCTCCCCAGAAATTCATGTCCATAGTGATATTGTTCCTTAAGGTCCCTTGGAGATTTCAAATCAAACAGTACACAAAAAAGTAAAGAAAGTATATGAACATTCCTGCGTAGGCGAATTGGGAGCCACTTGATTTCGAAATTGGGATACATGGTCATATTTGAGTTAACCAAATATGAACAGAATGAATAGGTTCTGAAGACGCTTAAGCTTGTTTAATTGCTCCATGGTAATATCAGTGTAGAATATATCAAGCGTAGTCTAAAATAGGCAACAAAATAGATTATTAGGGTTAACCTTAATTTCATAAGATGTGCAAAGTTCAGAAATAATTGCGAGATCACGATTTGTGGATAGCACGGCGGATGGAAGATTTTCAATACTTGATTGAGAATATATTTGGAGACCGTCTGCATAAAGATGGTAGAGAGAAGTTATCCCTGAAGTAATGAAAATTGAGAAAAGAAGGGGAGACAACACGCCACCATCACCACGGATGCTTTGACGGCGTCGAAACAAGTAACTACGAAACCAGTCGGTTGCTGCTGGAGATACGTTAATAGAACGGAGCACAGCTAGAAGTATGTCGAAATCGACTGTGTTGAAGGCGTTGCTGAAATCAAGAAAAGTAAGAACAGTAACTTGCCGATTCTTGCGATGGCCAAGACAAAAGCCTGATTGGAATGTATTTAAGATGTTATTTAGATTCACAAATAGACTAAGATGCTGTTGGAAATGACGCTCAAGAATTTTAGAAAGAAAAGGTAATATGGAAATAGGACGATAATGTTGCGCGCCACTATTAATGTCTTGTACATGGCAACACTAGTTACCATTAGCGCCCTCGAGTATCGAGTATCAGAACTAGGAGAGTCAAGATCCTTCTAGAAATTTCGGGACCGATATGTACTCGAACATACTAAATGTTTCTACAGTAGAAGGTTCAGGAAACTAATAATGATTTCTTATATTTACGCGAACACTACACATTTAAATAAAACTAATTTTACGGATTTTATCGCGTATATTAACGTATTATTTTTAATCTGGAGGTAGCCGTGGTTAACTATGACATTGGGACGTCATACACCTCAGTCCCCCCCGTGACCATGGGTGCTGTAAAGTGCTTGAAACGTCGGGAAAGTAAAATAAGTTAATATACGCGATAAAATCCGTAAAATTAGTTTTATTTAAATGTTCAGGAAACTATCTGAGGCCCTATATAAGGCCGGTATAGACCACGACCGAGACAGTATTGAATTGGCTATACAAGAGAATACTTCGAAGCGAAATAACTGCGAATTAAAGTGATCAGTAGTACAATTGTGTTTTATTATTAGTGTGGTTTTAAATTGTAATTAGTGTTCTGTAGTTAAAGTGTCAATTTTGGTAATTCAAGCGGCAGTTTTTAATTGTCTCGAACCCCAAGCTCGTAACAATAATCACATAAGGACTTGGGATTGAATTTCTTGAGTAGTGGAATAATTTGAGCATCTTTCCATAGTGTAGGAAAAATACCTGTATTTATAGAATTGTTGAATAGTGGTATAATCATGTATCGGCTTACATTAACACTACCAATTGCATTCGAAGGTACAGCTGTGATATTCTTTCTATCGTCACAATCAGCAAACTAACATAGAACAAATTCGGAGAAATCGGGAGAAAGAGGATGGGAGGTGATTTAGTGTACTAGATTTACAACTGTTAACGTAACTATAACTCGAGGAAAAGTGCTAATTAAGCATCTCAAAGCTTAAATCAGGAGGAAGGGAATCGTTTCGCTTTTTGCCAATTCCCAAACTTTTAAGAAACTTCCAAACCCTATTATGATGAGATTCATCAATTGTCTTATGAATGTGTTGCGCATCTCTACACAACGTGTTACAGCGATTCCTAAGTATCCTATATTTCTCACGATTTATATTACAGGGGTCTTTTTTAAATTTGTTTATCGTTTTATATCATTTTTTAACTGTGTCCTGCAAAAATCTAGTGAAATAATGCGATAGATAACATTTTTACGTACTTAAATTTACCATAGTTCATCATAAATTAAATTTATACGTGGTAGAGTCATGCTGCAGCTATATTAGTAGTATAGTTGCAGCACGAATGGGTCGGCTCGACTGCGGAAGGACCGCGTTAAACAACAGCTTAATACTGCTGTGTTTCACCATACGAAAGTGTAGAGAACCGGAGACCCTTTACTGGAAAAGAGGCATTCCATGTTAGTCCTCACTCTGGTGGAGAAAAATTTCATAATTTGTAGTTAAAATAACACTTCTTTTTTCTTTCTAAATACTAACAAACTAATCTAGATCAGTTAAATGTAACATGAATCAATCTTTATACAGTGAATAGCAATATGATATGCAATGAGCTTATCTTAAAACAATAGAGATCAACATGCGATACATAAACAAGTACATTAAAATAAACCATTTATGGTAACAGCATTCTAATTAAAATGAAAATAATAACTATCAGAAAATTAATGAGAAATGATCTGCAATAGTATTAACATAAATATTAAAATAGATAATAACAGTAAAGTAAGAAATATAATTATTAAGAGAAGGTTTTAATAGTAATGTTTCTTAACAGAGTTAAATACATAGAAAATTGACTGACAAAAATGTTGTCCAATTTTGTACAAACTTAGATAATATGTATTTAGTAGGCATGGGAGATGAAAGAAAGGAATGTTCAAAAGTGTGAATACGAATGATTGAGTTACTAGGTTTCGCCAATATTGGATTAATCACCCAAATATTGAAGATGTTTAAACTCCTGGTATTGAATCTATTATGAGCGAGCTTTATGCGAGTTAGTATATAGAAGTGGACCATGAAAGTTTATAAAAGTAATCCATACAGTCATATAGATGATAACATGTTAGTAAATGACACGGTAATGAATAAATAAGGACGGAAATAAGATTTTAGAAGAAAATAAAAATAAAAGAAAAGATAACCTTGACAAACAAATGTTGGAGAGATACGGGAACGTCCATCACTGGTATAGCATATAGTCCCCATGCAGGGTCTGTTTCCATGATTGGATGATGAAATCGGAAGTAACGGGAACAATATCGTTAGCACAAGTGATGTGAACGAATTTACTCATATTAGTAGGTAGTGTTGGGGACCCGAGACATAAACATAGAGGTCACATCCTTCATTGGATCATAGTGTTAACTTGGTCCTTATAATTTAAACGTAGACCTCGAGGTTGTGCGCACAACCCAAGGTACACTTTTACCTTGATATATTTAGTACGACAAAAAAGTATATGTACCAATAAAATGAAAGGAATGATTAAAAATGTAATATAATACCCAAGTAAATGGGGGCCCATATGTATAAAGTACCCGCGTGATAAATATTATGAAGTAAAATATAAATGAGGTGAATTAAAACTTCGATTCCCGATATCTAATTAATAAAGCTAGCAAAGGACAAAATATTTCGAAAAAAAAAAGAAAGTACGTAAGTACAAGAATTATGAAAAAAAAAAGATCTAACAATCGACAACAATACAAGGTAATAAGAGGATCCCCAATCAAATCTAAAAAGTGAGATACGAGACGCTCGTATGTAGTTAATTTGCATTTCTGTATTGGATGCTACCCATAATGCTACTCAAAATGCTACTCACAAGTTACACATGCAGTAAATTGCAACACACAACCACACGTACACAAAAATCAATTAAATATGATAAAAACTTGTTCGCGTATAATATGAATTTACAAGATTTTTTCATATCTACATTGATTCATATTTACAATAACTCTACCTTAATTTCCTTTTTTTACACAATTTTTTTTTGTACAATTTTAAAATAGAATTGGTCTTATTAAAAACCGAGTCCAAAGTGTATCGATACGCTATTATTATAAGTAATAGTTTAAATAATATTATTATAAGTTATTGTTCTTTATTATAGACAATGAAACCAAATATTTTGTTATTATCTACTTAAAAAAACTTTTCTTTTCAATATTAATAATATTTTATTAACATACAACATATATTTAGCTATACAAACTTGTATTTGTGTAATATCCTATTTGCTTTATAAATTTTTGTTTCAAATAAGACAAACATATTCCTTAGAATTCATGATACCAAAAAAGGTAATAATTTGTTTTCGAATATTAATGATAAATAACATGTTATCTACACTTCTACACTTAACTTATATTATATATTATATTTATTTTATTTTATACTATTATAAAGAGGAAGGATTTGTTTGTTTGTTTGTTTGTTTGTTTGTTTGTATTGAATAGGCTCCGAAACTACTGGACCGATTTCAAAAATTCTTTCACCATTAGAATCCTACATTATCCCTGATGAACATAGGCTATATAATATTTTCAAAAAAGTTAGGGATCCGTACGAAAACTTCGTTAATGTAACCCGAGGTGTGAAAAAAATACCAAAAAGAATCCTTATATCGCGTACACTGCGGAAACTATTGATAATAGAGCAAAGTAATATACTTCAGTTTTATAGAGGAAATCAATATCTACAAAAAAGTATGCGATACCATATGTTTAACTATTACAGTTGTGTGTCACAATAACTACTTTTTCATGTTAAAATGTGAAATAGTAACGCCGGTACAAAATAGGCCACATTATTAGTATCAGTACCTGTATCATGCATAACCACCAATTACGTTAACCATGTAATTTTAGTAACATATTTCATTTTTTAAATCCTTGTTAATTCAGCAACCGTCCGTCGTGATATCTCTCTCGAAGTTCACATGTCGCAAGGCGCAGACGCGTGATATACGCGGGTGAAACCGCGGGGCGCACCTAGTAGTAAAATAAATTACATACAAGGCTATCAAACCAACAAAAATTTCGCCATTTTAGAGCCGAAAAAAATTAATTATAACCAAACAAAACAAAATTAAACTGTCATTTACATTCCATGACGTGGGACGTAGTGATAGATGAAAAGATTAAAAATTGATTGAGTTCAAAACTGATATTGATATTTTCAAAAGTTATCGTGTTTACGGCGCCATGGGGACTTGATAAATACACACCATAAGCCACTAAAACCCCTTTTTTATGTAAAAATAAGAACTTATTAAAAAAATATTAATAAGTTCAACAATCATTTATCTTTCTAACAATGTGCTTTTTATATCATTTACTAGGGTGATCCAAAAGTAATGATAATCGGTTACTTCAGGTCCGCATAAAAATCCAAAAAAAATATTTTTTGCTTGCTTATATACTCACTACGTCAGCCTAAAAAAATCATATAAATAGATCACGATTCCCGGGAGATACATTCATTTGAATACGAACTGTCAAAGAGATAACATCAACATGGAGAAAACCGAAATTAGAGCTGTCATCAAGTACCTCTGTTTGAAAAAAATGTCTTCAAAAGACATACACAGTGACTTAGTGGAAACATTGGGGGACTCTGCTCCTCTATATTCTACAGTTGCACGCTGGGCCAAGGAGCTTAAACTGGGCAGAACATCCACTGAAGATGAACATCGCGAAGGACGCCCGTCCACGTCCCTCACTTAAGACAACGTGAAAAAAGTCGAAGATGTTGTATTGGCAGATCGAAGAGTGACCATCAGGCATGTAGCTGAGGTCACATGGATCTCATATGGCAGCGTTCAAAGAATCCTTGCGAACGAGTTGCATATGGAAAAGGTCTCTGCGCGTTGGGTACCCAGAATGTTAACCGACGGGCAAAAGAAAAATCGAGTTGACATTTCGAGGGTCAATCTCGAAAAGTTCCAAGCAGATCAAGAAAATTTTTTGTTCCGTTTTGTGACTATGGACGAGACCTGGATCCACCATTTTGATCCTGAAACGAAACAACAATCGATGACTTGGAAGCGAGCCTCCTCACCGACGCCAAAGAAATTCAAAGTTTCAAGTTCGGCGGGAAAGGTTATGGCATCTGGTTTTTGGGACGCTCAAGGCATAATTATGGTGGAATATTTGGAAAAGGGAGCCACTATTACGGGCTCTTACTACGCAGACCAAATAAGAAGATTAAAAGTGCTGTTTCACCAAGACAACGCACCGGCTCACAAAGCCGCAGTTGCGATGGCTGCCATTCAAGAAACGGAATTCGAACTGCTCGAACACCTTTCCTATTCGCCAGATCTAGCTCCTAGTGATTTCTACCTCTTTCCTCGGCTCAAGGAACGCCTCCGAGGTAAGAAATTCGAAGACGATAACGAAGTAATGGCCGCTGTTGAAGCGTTTTGGGAGGGTCAAGACAAAGAATTTTTTTAAAGGGAATCCTGGGTTTAGAAAAAAGATGGACTAAATGTATTGATTTGTTAGGAGACTATGTAGAAAAATAAATTATTATTTTAACTTTAATTACCGTGTTTTATTTTCATTATCATTACTTTTGGATCACCCCTCGTATATGTATGATATGGTTGCTAGATACGATTTCATGCGAGAAAACGTTGGAATCTTTATAAATGGTATTCGATTTTTAAAACCAAGGAGTTCTCAATTAAAAAGATTTTGATATGACAGGAACAGTGGAAATATTCCATTACCGATACTTTTAGTGCAGCCTATGTATTACACTCATACGACGTCGCAAGATAAGTTCAATAAGCAAGTGATAGTGATACTAAAGTAACAATAAACACATTAATGTAGACGTTGAATATTGTTACGCGCTCTTCTACAACCCAGACGTGTGTCTGTCAGTGCATCCGTGTTTGTTCCCATCGCTTAGTGACTCATCGTGTACATACAGTTACGAATAGTGTGCACGCTTCGGCTACTTATTGCACAGAGCAATAAATATACAGAGATAACAATCATTATTAATTATTGTCATGTCTCTCAATAACACTTGCACCAAACAAAATAACCCTATCCGGTATTCTAATGGATCTTATGGTGAAATAAGTATAGACAGCTCTCTGATAGAAAAAGAATCGCCTGACTACGTAACGTTCCGTAAAGGTGAAGATGATCAAAATGTGTTTGATCTACGTAGTGAATTTCAGTCTTTCCAAGAGAAAATAATAGCATCAATGAAGGAGTTGTTCGACAAACAAAATAATAAAATAACTAAGTTCATTGAAGATTTCGAGGAATTGAAGACTTCAATCCAATTTTTTAATGACAAATATGACGACTTAAAAACTGAAGAGATTCGTGGTTATGTATTTGAATTAGAAAAAATATATAAATCATTCCGAAGCAAAGACGATCTGATTATGAAGGTAGGAAACAAGCTTGATATATGAGAACTTAACTCATGCCAGTGCAATATTGAAATTGTTAATCTTCCAGAAAAACGAAATGAAAATTTAATTTCTATTACAGAAAACAGCTGCTGTCGTCAAACAACTAATTAATAAATAAATTCGATGTCGTCGCTATTCATCGTTTACCTAAAAGCGGGTCCTAGTTTAGTCTTAAAAGTGGGTCCCCTAAGAATATCATTGTTAAGTTTACGAATAGGATGTTACTTGATAGTTTTATTTCAGCAGCTCGCAAAGAGAAAGGTTTAACAAAAGACAAATTACAAATGCCCGGAACTAAGGTAAACTTTAACGAGCATCTAACTTTAAAAAGATTTTTTTTATTTCGTGAGGTTCGGATATCTGCGAATGAAGAATGGTTTCAGATACATTTGAATTAAGTACGGCAGTATCTTGGTGCGTGCAAACAATACATCTTCTGTTCTTAGCATTCGTTCTACCTAAGATTTATCAAAATTCAAATCGAAGAATTGTCCGGTCGTTTAATTTTTACTGCTACTTGTACAAGGCTAAAACGAGTATTTTATTTTCATTTGCATTGGTTTGTTTTCTCGAAAAAGTTATTTAAAGGTATTTATTAAAAAGCGTTATATTAAATAAATATTTTATTACTTACTTCTCCATGTACATTGATTTTTTTTTATCTACCGTCAGTTTGTTAGTTAGTCAAAAAAAATATTTACCATATTTTATAAACAACATTCTATTTTAAAACACTGTATTGTCAAATTAACAGAAATAATTATAATGAATACAAGTAGTAGCAATTTACACTGATAAGATTTACTTCAAGTGTATTCGATAGAAATACTTCAAGATTAGAATTATAATTATTAAATAAAATAAAAAATAAATAAGAATTAGAATTAAGATATACAAGGCCTTTGATAAGGTTGATCACAACATACTATTAAAGAAATTAGTGTTCAATGGGATACGAGGAAATCTGTTAAGGTGGTTTTCATCATATGTTTAAACAGATCTTAACTGATTGTGATTAATGGTTCCTCATCTAATATCATAAATGTAAGCTCAGGCGTACCGCAAGGATCTGTTCTTGGGCCTTTGAATTTTATATTATTTGTAAGCGATATCGGTTATTGTTTTCGTTTTACTAACTTTCTCCTTTATGCAGATGACCTTAAAATTTATCGCAGTGTCAAAAGTGTCGAATACTGTTATAAAATACAACAAGACTTAAATCGCTTGACAGACTACTGTCAAAAAAAAACTTCACATATGCACATCAAAAAGCAAACATATCACGTTCATTAAAAAATTAACATAATTAAATACACTTATAAACTAAACTGCTTTTCGTTGGAATCAGGATCTAGGATTGACTCTAAGCTACACTTTGATGAACACGTAACGCACATAACCAGTAAAGCATTTCAGCTTTATGGATTTCTCATGCAGACATGTTCTTCGTTTAAACGTCCCACCACATTTTTAACTTTATATAAAACTCTAATAAGATCACAAATGTCGAATAAGTTATATGGAGTCCAATATATAATAAATATAGTTTACAGCTGGAATGTGTTTAACGAAAGTTTTTAAAATTAGCAACGAACATCGGAGTACGTCCGAATGAGTATGGATAATGCTTTAAAAGTAATTTTATTGAACGTAAAAATACAAACTTTTATTAAGAAAGTTTAGTATTCTTTCTTTAGAATTATGAAGAATGCTCTTGGATCAAACTTTGCTTTACAATTTAAATCTGCCATAATAAGTCTTACCTAGTTTGAAGAGTACCTCCCGCCTTCCCTTAATTGCGAGCACTATCCCCGTCACCACTTAACCCAGCATCACTACTCCCAGAAGTGATACAGCGAATACTCGCGTTGTTTTAGTGCGTGTTATCAGACTTAACAGTCCTCGAAATATTACTCAGACTCACAAGTTTCCTTACGGTGTTTCTTTTCACCGCCGAGCACATTACAATTAAATTAACAATTTCATTGGTGTCGGCGGAAATCGAATCCGAGTTGCTAGCGTATTGTAATATTTACGACAAGCACATAGATTTTATATATAATTTTAGCATTCTGCCCCGACATCGCACGCATGATTACTGAATCTGGACAACAGCGCACGTATCGGGTCCAATTTTGTAAATCTAAACCATTCTCGAATCAACTTAATCACACATATAAAATTTCATCAAAATCGGTCCAGCCTTTTACACACACACAGGGACAGAATTATATATATATATATATAGCATGCATCTTCTAATTGTTACATTAAGAGCAAAATAGTCACATAATGTAACAGGTGTTCATTTGCGGACATGGTCAGACAACGTGATATTTAGTTTAACAAATTGTTGTGTTTAGTCATACTCTAAAAATAACTTAGCACTTTCGCATGTTGTATACGACAGGTCACGCAGATAGCTTTTGTATGAGACACTAGCCAATTACTATTTATTTTGAAAATAGGATTATTAACAAGTATAACTAAATACGAATGTTCGATTTTCAAATTTCCTTCTACACTCTTTTACGATTTGAAATGTCGAAATAAATCGGACGAATCATTTGGTAAACTTCAAATGGCATTTATGGATAAAGGCCACTAATTTCAACACGGTCGATTAAATTTGGGAGATGAAGAAAGAAGTGGTCGCCTCTGACGGCTGTTACGGAAGGAAACTTTCATAAGATAGGCGAATTAGGTTTGAAAAGATTCAGCACATGTTGCAAATTGAATCGGGAGGTGTTCACGCAATTTATGCGAATACCGATTGAGTTGGATAGTTTCGCGTCGGCTGCTGCATAACCACTTCACCCACCCGCATGGATTGGTGCCGTAACATGATTACTAAATTTGAAGTAGGCCCGTCTGGGCATGTTTACGACATTACTACAGGATATGTATTTTGGATTTATATGTAAATAAGATCCGGAAACGAAGCGCCAGTCGACGGTTTGGCTTTTTCAAAATAAACCAACGTCTACCAAAGTGAAGCATCGTAGCGTTCACAAGCGTTGTGATCCCTTAAACAAAAAAATCAACTGAAAAGGATACAGATGACAGTCCTATTAGTGTGGAAGACACATTTATTTTATGTTAAAAAAAGAATCATTACAATCGGTTGACAATTGACGAAGTTATCACGTAACATACATACAAAAAATAACATAGTCGAATTACATCCTCCTAATTTAAAGTCGACTAATACAGAAGCATTTCACATTATATGTTATTTGGATCCTTTACAGAACCCCACAACCCGTCAGGAGGTTCTTGACGATATTGCCAATTCAAGATGGGAGAAACTAAAGGAGACGATGCTGCAACGTCAGAAGTTTGGCACGGCCGGCCTGCGCGCGCCCATGGGTGCCGGCTACAAGTGCATGAACGATGTCGTTGTACTGCAGACCGCTCAGGTAAAGAAATTTTACATTGTAGCCCGAATGGGTCGGCTCGACCGGGGAAGTTCTACGCTCTCAGAATACCAGCGTAAATTAGCAACTTAATGCTGCTGTGTTTAGTATGGTGAGGGTAGAGAGCCGGAGACCCTTTTAACTGGAAACAAGGTATTTCATCTTACTTCTCAGGGGTAACAACACATCTGCATTTTCATTTTCAATAAAGGATAGAATGTAGATGTCTAAAGTCCACAGATTCCGGTTACCACCAGGTGGACTTTTTTTTATAGGAGAGGGGGCAAACGAGCATACAGCTCACCTGATGGTAAGTGACTACCGCCGCCCATGAACAACTGTAACACCAAGGGAATGCAGGTGCATTGCCGGCCGGTAAAAAGAAAGGAGTAAGCTCTTTTTTTAAGAATGTTTGTCAACCTTATTCTATAAAGATGTGCCAAGCGTGTCAAATCGTCCTAGTGAGAGGTGTCCAGTTGTGAACTTTTGGGCCATGGTATAGCAAAAGTCTAAATAACTTTATTATTTGCGATGATTGCAGGGTCTCCGTTCGTACTTACAAAAGACTTGCCAACAGAGTCAGCTACGCAATGGTATAGTAGTCGGCTATGATGGGCGGCATAATAGCAAAAGGTGAGATCAGACGTTTATTGTACTACACTGTGCTTAACGCACATCAGTCTACTATATAAAACAAATATTTTTTCCGTCCTACTCGCTTTATGTATTAAGGCGGCTCTTCACGTTGGCCAACATAGTCGTGAACGTTGTGGCCAATACCGATGGCCATCGTGTAGAGCGGGTGTTTGTGCTTCACGTATGTATTGGAATGATGGCGCACAAGTTGGCGCGAGATCCGTGTGGTGTCGGTTTTTATGGCAGCTCTTCACGTTAGCCAACAATGTGGCGTACGTTGTGGCCAATACCGATGGCCATTGTGTAGAGCGGGTGTTTGTGCTTCACTCGCTATCTAATGTAATGATGGCATACAAGTTGCTATTACAAGCTTTGTCTTGGGGACCGCAAGTGAGTGAAATAAGTAGAAAAATGTTTGCCGCAGTTGGTTCACTTCGTAGATTACGCAATGTTCTCCCCATTCCTACGCGCATGCGCTGGCTCAATCTCTTCTTTTACCGATCCTTGACTACGCGGACACTTGTTATCTTGACCTAACAGTCGAGCAACTTAATAAACTTGAGCGGCTTCAAAATTATTGCATAAGGTTTATATTTGGGTTACGAAAGTATGACCACATATCCGAATTCTGCCATAAGCTCAAGTGGTTACCGATTCGCCTTCGCAGGAATACTCACATTCTTCATCTTCTTTACTGCATTCTGTTCAATCCGACCACTCCTTCTTATTTGAAAGACCGATTTATATATTTAAGTAGTTTACACTCTTTAACTCTACGATCTCAAAATAATCTCCTTCTAAGTACTCCTAGACATTCCTCTTCCTTCTATTCTAATTCTTTTACAGTTACCGCTATACGACTATGGAACACATTACATATTAAAGAATCTAAATCTCTTCCTATATTTAAAAATAAATTAAAACATTATTATCTTTCCTCTTAAGTTACTACCTATCGTCATTCACTTTTTTTCCATTAATAACTTATGTTCTTCTATTTATCTTTCTATATTATATTCTGTACACCCCTTCCGCTATCTTTTAAAAACAGTATCCTCTGCCCTAAGGTTGCCTGGAAGAGATCGCTGTTTTAGCGATAAGGCCGCCTGTTGTACCAATGTCCTTTTAAATATATAAATACTGTGATATGTTCCTTGGTGTACAATAAAGTATATTTTACTTTTAACACTTCATCCTTTTCTTCTTAATACTATGAAAATACACAGATTTGCGATTTTTTCAACACATAAGCGCACAGGACGAATGCTGACAGTATACTAACTAAAGCCACGCCCACTATGATGACGTCAGGACCTACTTAGAATCACAGTGCACAGTTGCTTATGCCGTCTCCCCTTTGTATTAGCTTCATCGTTGGAATGATGTCATACAAGTTGACGCGAGATCCGTGTGGTGTCGGTTTTTACAAACGATCAAAGGGTTGTGGCAGAGTATTGGCCGCTGCGTCCACACGTTGGCCGCACGTTTAGTTTGCCACGACCTCCCATAGTGATCTCACGCACCTGATCTAAGTTTTATATTCACGCATCGTAACTAATGCCTACAAAATGGCAATAACATGACCAATGAAGAAACTTTTCGCTTTATAGAGCTCTACCAAGTTTAAAATTGTTTGTGGAACAGAATAAAATATCTTTTTTTCCATTTCATTTTAATCACCCTTTTCTTTCCTACACATTCACGTAGTAGCGGTATGCTGTGAATAAATAAACCGCTGCAGCCGTTAGTGCCGCAATATATATTTTAATAAATTCGTCCGCACATTGGCCTGAACCGAAGCAAACTGAACGACCTTCTAACTTGTGGACGCCATCACAAACTCTTGGCTAATATCTTTGCCAACACATTCGCCATAATGTTGGCCAACGTGAAGAACTGCCATTATACTAATGTTAAACACTCGCTACGGTGGAATTCTGTGAGAACGTGGCCCTTCCCCGGTCGAGACGACCCATTCGTGCTTCAACCATAATATAGCTGCATCGTGGCTCTACCACGTTCAACGTGTTACGTACCACGTGTTCTCGGACTTCACATATCCTCGAAATTTTGTTCCCCTTTGACCTTTTATTCCTCAGACATGCTGCTTCCAAACGAAGCACCACCATGCACGTAGCAAATCAGTGCTTAAAATTGCATTTAACAATTTCATTGGTGTCGGCGGTTTCGAACCCGGGGACCTCGCGTGCTGTTTGTTTACGACGACTGCTTACCCTGAGCTACTACGGCTATAATTTAATACAATTTTCATACTGAGATAAATGCTTGAAATATTTAGTGATATGTTATCAGTTTTTTTTTAACTATTAGACTTTGTAACTCGCTCATTTATAGTAAGTTAGCGGAGGTCATTTGGTTCGATAACTCAATAACCAAACGTATCGATAACGTTGTGATAGTTTTTAATATATTTTTCGATATATACGTTTATCGTGGTAGACTGGTAGAGCCACGATTCACCTATATTACGGTTGTATATTTAATCGACCGGGGAAGGACCACGCTCTCACAGAAAACCAGCGTAAAATAGCAGCTTAAAGCTGCTGTGTTTCGTATGGTGAGTGTATAGAACCGGAGACCCTCTTTACTGGCAAAGAGGCATTCCATCTTAGTCCTCACGGGTGACAACGCATCTGCATCTTGAGTCTTTATTGCGGATAGATGTAGATGTCTATGGGTCACAGTAACCACTTACCATCAGGTGGACTGTGTGCTCGTTTATCACCCTATCCTATATAAAAAAAATGCGCTCTTTTATAGGAGTATATAATGAGTCGGCTCGACCGGGGAAGGACTATGCTCTCACAGAATACCAACGTAAAATAGCAGATTATGCTTTGTTTCGTATGGTGAGTTTAGAGAGCCAGAGATTTTTTACCGGAAACAAGGTATTCCAGCTTAGACTTTAGGGGTGAAAATGCACCATTCGGATTCTTAATCGTGGATGGAATGTATCTACATTGTATGTATGAAGCTTGGCGTGCTCAGCAGAGCGGGACAGTATTTCATGCCAGCTCAACGCCTGAAACTTGACAAGGCGCAGGTTCGGCCTCACATGGAATACTGTTCCCATCTCTGGGCTGGGGCTCCCCAGTGCCAGCTCCTTCCACTTGACCGCATCCAGCGCAGAGCGGCTCGAATCGTTGACGACCGAGTCCTTTCCGATCGGCTCGACTCATTGGCACTGCGAAGAGATGTTGCATCTCTTTGCATTTTCTTTCGCATTTACCATGGGGAGAGCTCTGAGGAATTGTTCGGATTAATCCCAGCCGCCAAATTTCACGAACGCACATCGCGGCAGAACTCCCGATACCATCCACAACATCTGGATGATTGGCGGTCCACCACTGTGCGATTTAGAAGATGTTTTCTTCCTCGCACAACTTCCTTGTGGAATCGATTACCACCAGCGATTTTTCCGGACCGATACGAATTAGGGACCTTCAAGAAGAGCCTACTCCTTTTTAAAAGGCCGGCAACGCATCTGCAATGCCCCTGGTGTTGCGGTTCTTCATGGGCGGTGGTAGTCACTTACCATCAGGTGAGCCGCATGCTCGTTTGCCCCCTCTCTTATTAAAAAAAATGTATTACAAGTGTACACTGTAGTCCTAAGGCCTTAGGACCACAGTTTACATTTACCATCAAGTGAACTGTGTCCCCGTTTGTCACCCTTACTTAATACATATTATTTTTTGCCATATGGTTAGCGGGGTAAGAGAATCAATCACCACTATTTTGTCCCGTGGGTGTCGTATCGACGATGGGTAAAGTCAGTAAATCATACCTTGCAATAGATGGCGGTGTAACCATTTAGTTTACTAGATTTTTAGACATTTAGTTGCTAGATGTAAAATATAAAATCCAGCAACAAGCAGCACCATCAAAGATGCGAGACGGCCGATACTGTGATCGCGAATCGTTTTGCTTATGTGTGTCGACTAAGGCAGATATTTCTTTCGACGGAATAGGCCCCTGTCCATCCGCACACATTTACGGAGTGAATGAAAAATAATGAGATACTGAAAGATATTTTTTCTCATTTATTTCTTTACGCTTAATATATCAGCACTCATCGTATTTTCTCTCTCTTTTATTAGTTAAGGGGAAGATTCCACTATTCGAGAGAGGTCTCTCCAATTTAAAGGAGGAATTGCTGTAATCATAAATAATACGTCATATCATAATCCTCTAGTAATAACGTGTCGTTTGTACAATGCCTTATTGATTAATAATAGTAAAAATATCGACATATTTAATAACAAAATAAACAATTTCAATAAATTCGTATTATTCTTTGTAAATAACGCGATCAAGGCTTAAAATTTAAATGCGCTTATAAGGCGGACGCCAGGCAATTTTGAGATTGTCCCTCTGTCCTGTCGTCGGTCTGGCTATTTCACATCTGACATATATACGAGATAGTTATACCGCTATTAATCTGAGGCGGAGGTCATGAGTTTTTACGAACGTCCCTTAGAATTGTTGTTCTTTATCACTGGTTCATAAAATACCTCTCTAGAGCATAAATCATTCCGTTGGCTAAATTTAATTGCAAATATCCATACCGGTGTAGTGTTAAAGGTGTGACATAGGTATGTACTACAGTTTCTTAGCATATATTCATTCACTTATATAAAAACGTTTCATTACTTAGGTTTGCCGAATTAACAGCAAAAGTCTTCGTATCAGCATCGATACCAGTACATCTGTTCTCGAGAGTTTGCCCCACTCCATTTGTTTCGTTCGCCACTATAATGTACGGGGCCGCTGGTGGAGTTATGGTGACAGCGTCGCATAACCCAAAAGAGGATAACGGCTATAAAGTTTACTGGAGCAATGGATCGCAAGTTATTACACCTCATGACGACAACATCTTGGATGAGATTTGGCATTGTTTGGAGTGAGTATCTTACCTACGAATTAAAAGTAGAAAATGAGATTTGGTTTTTTTTTTTTTGATGACATAATTAACTAATGTTCGTATAATATTTAATGTTATCTGTACACATGTAAGAGTTTCGCTGTAATGTACAGGAACTTATAATTTAATTTAATTCCTTCCGTATGACTTAATTTATCGTAATATAGCATCATTACTTTGAAGAGCTCTTGGCAGTTATAAATAAAAATTCAGGTGTATATTACTAAGTGTGCGTCCACAGTGAATGCGCGGCGACTAGGGCCTGTTGCGGGCGCGACGGCGGGGGCGTGCACTGGCCACAGTGACGAGTTATGTTGGAGTGCTTTGACGGTATTTCAGGTGTTGCAAACCATGGCGATCTTTACTAGACAGTTCGATCCTGTGATGGGAGATGTTTAACATAAAGGAGGGTGTGCACGAAATAAATAAAAACAGAGAAATAAATGGTGAATTTTTTACTTTCTATGAAGAATTGAGATTGTACTCTATAAAATTCTTTAAGTACAGTCGAATGTCCGCGTCAACATTAGATTATATATCAGGAGTAAAATATCACCTTAAATCATCGAATAAAAATTGAAGACGCGCTTATGCCGAGCGATAAGATCGAACTGGTTTGATTGACTCCCGCCACCCGCGCATTGGGTCGCTTGCTCACTAGGCCCGTAGTGGGGTCATAACGCGCGTTTAGGAACGTTTGAAAACTACGCGCGCTGTCTCGCTCATGCCCGTCGCGCTAGTCTTAGCCACTACACTATGGACGCAAACAGCGGTTTCATTATGTTTAATACTTCGCGCCCGTCGTCGCAACCGCGCTAGGCTCGTACTGTGTACCAGGGCTTAGTCTCGAAGGACCAATCTTAAACACTTATTATCCTGGTCTTTAAAATTAGTAACAAACAATTTATTACTGCAGCATACCGGATGATTACTGGAATATAGACGGAATTAGAAACAACGAGTTGGTAAAAGACTGTACAGCGGAAGTTATCGACAAATACAACGAGTTCATCCGGGAGAGCTTGCATGAGGATGTGCGGAAAGTGAATAAGGAGGCGGGCGTGCGCAGCGTGTACAGTGCGATGCATGGGGTCGGATATGAGTACGTGGTGAAGGCGTTCGAGGCTGCTAATTTGAAAGTAAGTTTAATTCTATGTGGTTAATAAGTAACTCATTATCTTTATATACGTGGTAGAGCCATGCTACAGCTATTAGTAGTATAGTTGTAGCACGAATGGGTCAGCTCCACCGGGGAAGGACTAAGTTCTCACGGAATACCAAGGTAAAATTACTGGAAACGAGGCATTCCATATTAGTCCCCACGGGTGACAACGCATCTGCATTTTGATTCGTAATCGAAGATAGATGTAGATGTCTATGGACCGCAGCAACCACTTACCATCAGGTGGACTGTGTGCTCGTTTGTCACCCTTATCCTAAAAAAAGAATATATAATGCTTCTGTCCGTGTGTGTGTGACTGAACTCCTCCTAAACGACTGGACCGCTTTTGATGGAATATTTGTGTGTGTTTGAATGGGTGCTTGGATGGTTTATATTCACAACTAACAGTTCCCCGCGACTTCGCCCGCGTGTAATTTAGGTTTTTATTTTTTTAATCCCAATTATTTTTCTTAAATAATAGTAGCCTAAGTTACTTCTTATAACATCAGCTATCTGCCAGTGAAAGTCCTAAGTACAGCCGTTTCGAAGATTAGCAGGAACACACAGAAAGACAGACAAAAAATTTAAAAATTGTGTTTTTGTTATAAGTACCGTATAAACTTTCATATGCATTTAGTGAAAAGCTGTTATTTTGACATTACAAACAGACACTCCAATTTTTTTTATTTGTGTAGATATAGATGTATAGATCAGGGTTGTTGCGGATGCGGATTTCTAGAGATCGCAAACAAAAACTTCAAGTTTTTTTTTTGGGAAAAACTACTAGACAATAATTTTTACTTATTAAGAAAAATGTTTTAACTTACATTAAAAAAAATTATAATCAAAATAAAGAATTGGTGCGTCATATTGAATGAAAAGTAAATATCGCAGCTTTATCAGCCTCCAGCCGGTTTCTTAGTGGATCGTAGATTAGCCCAGCGCAACTAAATAACTGTTCACTGGGAACGCTGGACGGTGGAGGTGATAAGTACTTGCGTGCACACCCAGAAAGAGTTTTCGATTCTCCTCTATTTACTTTCCACCAGCTCAGTGGATTTTGATCCACATCCAGTCATTTTTCTGCCGATACATTACTAATTCTTTCTTTAAAAGAGCATGCGGGTTGTCAGATGTTTCTTCTTGACCTTCATCTTCACTCGATGAGTGAAAATTAACGTCTAATGTCAAGGCAAGATCGACAACACCCAGACCCGGAACAATTATTTGTAGGCCATATAAATACTAGCTCCGTGCGGGATTCGAACCCGCGGCCCTTAGCGCTGCAACTCATTAAAATTATCTGTATATTAATTTATAAACGATAGTACAAACATGAAAAAAAAAACTACAATCAAACTCAACATCAAAAACTATTATGAAAACGGCAGTTAACCGAAAGGAGGAGGTTCTCAATTTTATATATTTTTTTGTATTTTAAATTGCTTAAAAATACCGATTTGAAGTAAATAAATCAAATAAATCGTGTGTAAAATAGTCATAAAATAAATAATAATATCACATTGAACGTCTTTCTTTTTTAAATTAACACTGAATTATATAAATAAATACAAAATATAAAAGTTAGGGGACAGTAAACTCGTGTTCCCATTTGATTAATTTTTAGAAAGTGTGCCTGTAGTTGAAAATTGCTTTTCATCGAGTCCAATTGTAAGTTTTTAAACTTATAAAACTAGATAAAAATTCCAATTTACCTGTATCATCTTTTTTTATTCTTCAACTGTATTTCGTTATTCGAGCTTTCGAACAAACTAAATTCTTCTGGGTGCATCGATTTAAGAAGATTTTTCCGATCACTTTCGTCTTATTTAAAATAAGGCATTACATCAACCAATAAGACATTTTTATTCACTTATTCAAATATATAATTTATACGACGAAATATTTATGGAACACTCAATAAACTTAGTCGAACAGAGGAAACGAACATTGTAAGTGACACTTCCTGAATTACCGCGATTAAATAAAACAAATGTTGTATTATGTATAAATGTTGGATCTTGTCACCAGCGTGTGCATTCTCACTTTATGATCGTGTCGTGACTTGCTCCGCATCTGCATCCGTATCGAAGATCCGCATTGATTTATGCGGATGCGTATTTGAATATCCGCAACATCCCTGGTATAGATGTATAGATATAGATTTTACCTGGTAGGCGGCGCTGCAATCGGGTTCTAGGTTTATTTTTTCAGCTAGCTTGACCTGAAAAATGCTAGTTATATATAAAATAACAATACTAATATTCACTTTCCAACCCCACTCACACAAGTCCATCAGTCGTTTGAAATATAATTGTATAACTTCGCTCCTTTCCGCTTGTATTTTTAAAATTTTCTTATTATATATTTCTTTTCCGTGAAGTAAATTAGCGCTAAAATGGTAATAACTACTTTTAGAATTTTAGAATACGTGAACAGTACAGAATACCAACAGTGAGTGTAGAGAACCAGAGACCATTTTTACTAATAACGGGACATTCCATTTTATTCCACAGAGGTTGATTCTTATTCGAAGATATAAATGTCTATGGACAACTTAAAGCATCTACTTACCATTAGGTGGACTATGTGGTCTTTTGTCATCAATATCCTATAAAGTCAGGCTATAAAAATTAAATATGTAGTATTTAGTCGAAAAGGTCGTACCGCGATCATCCATAAGAACAAAGATACTATTTTTCTGCTAATATTATCGTGCAGGATGGAAAAATTTAATTACGTAGTTAATTCATTTTATATTCTATCAAACTTTATAAGGAACCCCTAAGTGTCCCCGAACAACAAGAACCGGATCCAGAGTTCCCGACAGTGAAATTTCCGAACCCTGAAGAAAAGGAATGTTTGGAACTCAGCAAGAAGTTGGCAGAAGAGAATGACATCAGTCTGGTACTGGTCAATGATCCGGATGCTGACAGGCTTGCAGTTGCCGAGTATGATGTAAGGTGCGTAGACAAAATTGTTTTAATTTAAAATATACGATTTGGTGTTCGTTAGTGTTGCCCAAATGCAAGAACAAGACGAGACTTAGCAAGTCTTGGTCTTGGTCTTGCGCCAATACACCTGGTCTTGGTCTTGGTATTGCGCTCCCAGTCTTGGTCTTGGTCTTGGTCTTGCAGCAAGAGTCTCGCAAGTCTCGCAATGACCTATTAGCCTATTACTATTTATTAAACGTTTCTTTAGATCTTAGAACAACTTAACAGAGTAGGTACATATTGAGCTTGAATTAACATAGCCATAGTAAAGACCAACCATATTAATAAATATCTAAACATTTAATGAGAAATTCGAAAAATCAACTGACACCGGGTGGGGTTTGAACCCACGACCTAAGCGATCCGTGCCGATGCTCTAACCAACTGAGCTATCTACCGTGTCCCACGGCCACGGGCGTCAGTTTCTTAATAAACGTTTACATTTAATAATCTTACATGTGCTAAAACATGGTTAAACATACATATAAAAACAAATTAATGGCAATAACTACACTGTATTTTAAATAACATTATCTCTCTAGAAAGAGATTGATGGACCCTCACCATATAATATGAAATGGAATAAAAGAGTTATACAATATACCATTTATTTAAATAAAAAATTAAATACGATGCAAATTAAATTACTTCATAGTATGTACACAACAGCTTTGACATTACTGTTACTTTATATTTATTCTTTTGACAAAGCATTAATACAAAGTAACTTAACACTTAACCTATTTCTATGTTTTCTAATTACTAATGATGCTTTAGAAAATAATCTCTCAGCAGGAACTGAAGTTGCAGGTATTAAAAGAAAATCACGGGCCATCTTCGATAAAATCGGATATTTTGTCTCATGCGTCCTCCAACAGTCTAAAATGTCTTCCGAGATGACGGCTCTGGGTTTACCTAGGTACCCCTCCAACTCCTTAATAACTAAGCCTTGAAGACAAGATCCAGAACCATTTTTACACATTTCAAGTGTTTTAAAAGTGCTATGGTGTCAACCATATTTATCAAATGTGTGACGACATATTAGAGCACTTTGTGTTTTAAAAACACACACTTGCAAAAGTCGAGATTTGCAGTGAACTTTCTGAACATGTTTATCTTTTAGGTAATAATAATAACAATAATAGTAAGTAATTATTATAAATCCATATAGTTAATTTTATAATAATTACTTACTAGAATAAATTATTATGATACCTACCTATTATCTAATTACAAGATTTCTTGCGAGATCAGGATAATGTATTCGTGTCCATTCTGAGCACCCGGAAACTTATTTTATTCTTTGAAACATGTACTCTGTGGCGGCAATCAAACAGTGTCAAATGTAGTGCGTGTGGCGCGGCGGCGACGATTGTATGCGATATCAATAGTAGCCGCCGGCACGTGTATCTTGACCTTGTACTTTCGAATAGTTGCACAATTTCTTTGACAGGTCAGTATCCGACCTTTGATGACGCCGACAACAAGACGCCGCGCACCATCAAAGTGCCGATGTTCAAAACTAGGGATGCACTCTTTTCTCTTTAATGGATATTTTCATTCGCTATGTATATATATATAGGCTGCATGCTGAATGATGAAGTTTCGAATTTAAAGAGATGGAAGGAATACTTTGAAAGCGTGTTTAAGAGTGAAGAGTCGTCTGAAATAAGTGAAATAGAAATTCCGGAAGAAGTGGAGAGAGGTAGGGAGATAAGTGTAGATGAAATAATGAAAGCAATGAAAAGCATGAAAGCAGGTAAGGCAGCCGGATATGATAGAGTATCACTCGAAATGCTAAGGGCTGGTGAGGGTGTGGTTGCAGGCCTGCTGCACACCTTGTTTAATTTATGTTGGGAACTGAAACGGGTACCGGAAGACTGGTGCAAAGCCGTTATAGTCCCAATATATAAGGGAAAGGGGTCGCAGCAGGACTGTAAAAACTACCGTGGTATCAGCTTGCTTAGCATTGTGGGTAAACTGTATGCTAAGGTGTTAATTGAAAGAGTTATGGAAGAAACTGATGGAAAAATTTGGGATGTGCAAGCTGGATTTAGAAAGGGGATGGGGTGTACGGATCAAGTCTTTTCCATGCGCATGATAGCGGAGAAGTTTTTGGCTAAAAACCAGAAAGTTTTTTGTGCGTTCTTAGACTTGGAAAAGGCTTATGACAGAGTGGACAGGAACGTGTTATGGCAAACACTGAACTCATTTGGGTTGAGCGCTGGCTTGATACAGGCATTAAGGTCTCTTTATAGGGACTCTAGTGCTTGTGTCAGGATCAACGGGGTCTACTCGGACTGGTTTGGCATTCATAAAGGTGTCAGACAGGGATGTGTGGCTTCCCCGTGGCTGTTTAACCTATTTATGGACAGTTGTTTGCAAACTTTGAAAGTTGAAGAATGTGGGTTGAGAATGGGTGAGTCAACCGTCAAATGCCTTTTGTACGCCGATGATCAAGTCATATTTGCATCGTCGGCGGCCGAGTTGCAAATGATGGTTACTTTAATGAATTGTTCATTGAAAGAAAGGGGTATGAAAGTGAACGCAAGTAAGACGAAAGTGATGGTTTTTGAAAGAGAAGAAAGTAAAACTTTATGTAAAATAAGAATAGAAGGGGAGTTGATTGAGCAAGTGGATGAGTTTGTATATTTGGGATGTTTATTTAGCAGGGATGGTAGATATGATAAGGATATAGAACGACGAGTGAACGCAGGAAATAGAGTGAATGGGGCTCTACACGCTATTATGAGGAGTCAGAATGTGTCAACTAAGGCACGTATGGCAATTCATAATGCTGTGTTAGTACCGACTTTAATGTATGGTAGTGAAAGTTGGGTCTGGCAGAAGAAGCATGAGAGTAGAATAAATGCTGTAGAAATGCGTTCCTTAAGGAGTATGCTAGGGCTGAATCTGAATGACAGGGTGAGAAATAGTGTAATAAGAGAAAAGTGTGGTTTGCAAGATGACGTTGTGACAAGGATTAAGAAAGGAATGCTTCGGTGGTTTGGTCACGTAGAAAGAATGAACGAGGAAAGAGTGACAAAGCAAATTTATGTTGCAGAAGTGAACGGCAGGGTCGGGAAGGGACGCCCTAGACGAAGGTTTATCGACCAGATCGGCGATACATTGAAAATGGGCCAGATTAGGAGTACCCTTAACCGACGAGCGTGTATGCGTAGATATATGGATGTGAAAGAGGCGAGAGAGGTGTGTCAGGATCGCGCCAAATGGAAGTCCGTAGTCTCTGCCTACCCCTCTGGGTGACAGGCGTGAGTGTTTATGTTTTTGTTACTATGTATATTTATGGTATTGTTCGTAATGCGCATAAGTCCAATTTTCCAATTTTTTTTAATTATATTTTTTGCGTCTCATAGAGTCCCTAAGCGTATACCCGAACTCCTATACTCCCTGAAACGACACTTAGTCCTAACTGCAAGACGCAAGAGTCTCGCAAGCTTAGTCTTGTTCTTGCGCAAATCTTGCACGGTCAGTCTTGGTCTTGGTCTTGCTAAAAAGAGGCGGTCTTGTTCTTGGTCTTGTTCTTGCAAAAATGCAAGAACAAGACCAAGACTGCAAGACCAAGACCGATTTTGGGCAACACTAGTGTTCGTCTAAAATCTAAATTATTAACATATACCTAAATCTAGCACATACACAATATGTAAAAAAATCCGTGTAAAATAAAAAAGAGGCACATAGGTACCGTAATAACGTAACCAATAAAAAAGTAAGTAAGTTTCTTCTTTTAATTCTATTTATTTGGGGATCTTTTCATTTATTCTCTTAAAAGTAATGCGTGAACAGAATCGTATCACGATATCTAAAAGTACCCTCACGGATCGGAATGTGTTTTTTACATATTGTATATTATAATATACAATATATGGATACACAATACAGTGAATTATGTTGCAGTCACTTTTGCTATAAAACTGAAATAATAAAAAAAAACTTTTTTTTTAAATTACACTAACATATGGTCTCAAAGTTTTATTACGGTAGCGCCATGGTAGCTCAGGGGATAAAAGTAAAAGCTTACTTAAAATTTCGTTATATGCGAGTAAACAATTACTCACACAATTACAAAAAGTAAAAAATTGTTAAATGCAAACTAGATTACAATGTGAAACAACTTGAAAAATATTTATAAGACCAGTCAGCCAAAATGAATTAAGGCAGCGCGACCAATTCTTCGTTGCTCCAAAATCCTTCTAGTAAATGAATGAAGGCCCGTGCTCAGCACTGGTACGTATCCATATACGTTACTTTATTTTTATCAATGTTACTATTGAATTTGTTAATAGTTCATTATATGTGTATCCGGCTCGAAAGACCAATTACATACAGTTTTACATTTTAAAACTGCTGCTAGATTATGTTGAAATTAGAGACTAAAATTATTATTTTTTAGTAATCATTTGACATAGTAACGAAGTAGAATTCTATAATTTAGCTATTTATAAAAAAAACCCGTTTAGGACTTAAGTTTATCAATGTTGATAACGTATATTTCCTGGTTATTGCTTTGTAATAGACATACTGTTTAGTGCAATCAGTCAGGTTTTTCAATCAGAAGCTCCTTAGTGCAAAAGACTAATATAATAGTGCATTTAGGCAGTTACCGCAAAAAACAGATGCTAAATTTTATTAAAGCTAATTTTCCTTTCTGATTCTAGCAAGAAGTCCTGGAAAGTGTTTACTGGCAACGAAATGGGTGCGTTGTTAGGCTGGTGGATGCTGCATCAGCATCAAAAGCAGAGTTCTGATACGGACGTGTACATGCTGGCTAGCTTCGTCAGCTCCAAGATGCTTAAGGCGATCATTGACGGACACGGCTACTTTGTAGAGACGCTCACGGGCTTCAAATGGATGGGTAAGTTTGTAGAAACTAGAAACTGTTGTTTAAGATTAAGACCAAGTTGGACAAAATATCGTATTTTAGACACGATTTTGACCCTAGATAATTGATACTTCTTGAAATAGTACCGTGTTGTGGCGTGTATAATATTCACTACCCAATGTCATCCCGTAGGAGTCGTAAGAGCTCACAGAGAGAAACAAATCAGGAGATTTTTTTTATATAGAAATAGTGTGACAAACGAGCACACAGTCCACCTGATGGTAAGTGGTTGCTGTGGCCCATAGACATCTACATCTATCCTCGTTTGCGAATCAAAATGCAGATGCGTTGTCAGCCTTGAGGACTAAGATGGAATGCCTCTTTTCCAGTAAAAAGGGTCTCCGGTTCTCTACACTCACCATACGAAACACAGCAGCATTAAGCTGCTATTTTACGCTGGTATTCTGTGAGATCGTGGTCCTTCCCCGGTCGAGCCGAATCATTCATGCTACAACTACGAGTATATTATAAATATAGCTGCAGCTTGGCTCTACCACGTAAAAAGTGGCGACTAAAAATAAAAATAAAACTTTGGTTGCCATCCCGCTTGCCAATCGTGACAACTATGGCATGTATTCTAAAAAAATCTAAGAAATCTATGAAGGAAGCCTATTTTCAGCACTTGACTTTAATAGGCTGTAACGGTAACCGAAATAGTGTGCTCGGGAAAATAACTATGCGCATACAATGAAATACCCAATTAAATTCTTAATGGAATGTATATTTTAATTACTTTACATTAATCGAAATTAAATATATATATATATATATATAATTCGCGGGAAAAGAATTCGTTTGAATTCTCGTATTTTTTAAGTAATAACCATAACTATAAAAATCATCGATAATATGAAGAGCATGTTATTGAATTAGATTCTTCATCGGTTACATTTTTATTTAGATTCTTTATTGCAAAAACGTTTCACTAAAGTAACTTTTTCTCCTTCGAATGTCAAGTTAGACAAATTGCATGCAGCAGCGAAGGGAGCGCTAAATGAATCCAGTGAGAAACAGAAAATGGACCGATTTCCATTCCTAAGAAGAAAACCTAAAGGTGCCTAACGGTTCTTATTTAGGTTTCAGTTGCGGTTACAGCTAAATAAAACCGATATTTGGCGGTTATTTTTGGAACTTTTTAAATCTCTGCTCATTACTGCACAGACCTCGCCTTCAAGTACATCAAAGAAGCTCTGCAGTTAGGGCCTGATTTACCCACAGGCTAACTAGGCTCGAGCCTAGGACGCAAGGTTCAAGGTTGCGCTGAGCTTGCCTTTGCAAGCACCACTTATGTACACAATAAAATTTGCTATAACATTTTCAATAAATACTCGTAATAGAGTAAGTGTCTCAAGTATTTTACTTGGTGCTTTTTATTTATTTTTTGGTACAAAACAAATAAATATATTGTAAAAATAAGACTGTATTATTTAGTACCTTTAGTCTTTTGTTGACTGACTGGAAGTTTTTGTTCAAAGATTTTAAACTGCTCAAGCTCTCTTTTCTACCTCTAATTTTATTAAGGTGTTCTGCCAAGGCTGTCCAAGGGAACTTCTCTCAGCTATCTTTTCAATCTCTGCACATGGAAAACGACTCACTGGCCCATGCCACAAAGGAGACAGTCGATCTTTTAGATTCTAGAATCCTTTAGTCTAACTTGACTCTCGATGACTCGATGACAGGGGGCACACACTGCCGACCATCCCACGGCTGCATGCTGGATGCGTAGTTTACACAGCGCTCAGTGTGCAAAGCACTCTTTTCCCTAGACTGACGTCCAAAGATGGTAAGTTTAGTGGGCGTGATGGAGTCCCTCCTATTGTGCTGAAGACGGGTGCTCCGGAGTTAACACCGGTTCTTACGCGTCTTTTCCGGTACACTCCCTGGTCGTAATTCTGAACTTACAGAAGACAGCTTTAGTACACTTGATTCCTAAAAAGGCGGCTACCTATACCCGTCCAACTACAGGCTTATCACCATCGCCTCCTGGTTCTCCAAAATAATGGAATCCTTTATAAACTGCTAGCTGCACACTGATTAGTGACCATCAATGCATTCACTAAAGAGTTGGTTCTAGTTCTTCTAATTTACCTGACTCATAAAGGAGCGGAAGCAATAGAGTCCTCGGTCGTTACTGTGGACATAGCGAAGGCCTTCGATGGGCTTTGGCACAAATTGCTTCTTTAGAAATTTCCTTCCTATGGGATTCCCGAGAAATTGTGCAGTTGGATCATCAGTTTTCTTGTAAATTGGAGCGTCAAGGTCGTATATAGACTGTGTATACTTCGACTACGAGCCTGTTGACTCCAGTGTTCCACAAGGCTGCGTGCTATCACCTATAATGTTGCTTATATCAATTATATGTTGCTGTTACTGGTTGTAATTGATGCTTTTTACACCGGTTGTGCTAATTACGTGGTAGAGCCATGCTGCAGCTATATTATGGTTGTAACACGAGTGGGTCGGCTCGATCGGGGTGGGACCACGCTCTCACAGAATACCAGCGTAAAATAGCACCTTAATGCTGCTGTGTTTCGTATGGTGAGTCTAGAGAACCGCAGACCATTTTTACTGGAAACGAGGCACTCCATATTAGTCCTCGGGGGTGACAACGCATCTGTATTTTGATTCTTAATCGAGGCTAAATGTAGATGTCTATGGGCCACTGCATCCACTTACTATCAGGTGGACTGTGTGCTCGTTTGTCACCCTTATTCTATAAAAAAATATCTCTGAAATACGTCACTGGTTATCGGAACAAACTTGAATCTAGACAAGAGTCAAGTTTGATCCGATGGTTTAAACTTCAAAAGGAACAGGTTTGCGCGTTTACCGTAAATAAAAATCAATTGACTAGGAGTTTTCTTCCTCGGAAGACTTCTTTGTGGAATCATCAACCGGCCAATTTTTCGGACCGATACAACTTCAAGAAACGAGCTTACTCATTTTAAAAAGGGAAGCAACACACCCGCAATTTCCTTGGTGTTGCAGTTGTTCATGGGCGATGATCGACATTTATTGTCAGGAGAATTTTATTTAATGTGGGCGATACCGCGTATTGGAAAGCTAGAAAAATATAAAAATCTAGTAAAGGGGTGGGCAGGCACACACAGAATCGGTCGGTGTGTGGGGGGGGGGGGGGGGCATATTCATAGTTAGCCTAGAACTGTTGGAATCCTAAATCAGGCACTGTCTGCAGTGGCGTGGTAACAAAGTATCCACCAGTGGTATTGATGATGAGCCAAAGTATTAAATAGAATATATTAGAATATAATATTTTTATTCAATATAGGTCATGAATATTTCTTACTGAAATTAATTTTACCACTCTGGTGAAAGTTCCCCAATCCGCCACCTGTGGACGCGTGAAACTCCCAAAAAACACGGCGTTTATCATTGTACCCTGAGAATATTAAAATTTTACTAATTTAATGTCTTTTTGTTACAGGCAACACTACACTTATACTTTCTCAGCAAGACAAAAAGACGCTGTTCGCGTTTGAAGAAGCCATCGGATATATGTGTAGTGCAAAAATTCCCGATAAAGATGGCGTCTCAGCTGCTGTGCAAGTAATTATTTATATCTTATATATAGAAATAATAAAAAGCAAAATTAAAAATTTTGATAAAACTCAAGACGGATATAAAAATTATAATCGACAATTTAAGAAAAAAATGAGGTACACACAAAAAAACAGTCGAATTAAGTACCTCCTTCTATTTGGAGTTGGTTAAAAAGGAATAAATGAGAAAAAACCCCAACAAACAGAAAGTGAGTCACGACGATAAAAATAAAAACCGTTTTAAAAAGGGTCGATTTGTCGCGAGGTCCGTCATATTAAACAACTAATGATGACTTTTCTGAGTACTTCCTATCTTTGTGTACCTAATTCTTTGTCGTAGCGATAGACACAGCAATAACATCAAATATAGATACTACACACTACTGTCTACCTATTGGGTAATATAATTACAAACCCAAGTAATTCGTATCGTCACAACTAAATGTACTAAACAATAAACAAAAAAATTTATACAATACATATTTACGAAAAATCTTATCTATATAAACAGTGTTTAAAAAAACGCCAAACAGTGTTAAAAGTCGCTCGCCTAAAACGCGCTAGCCCTGACTACGTTCCGCGTGATTGTAGATATTTGCGTCGTGCAGGTAGCAAGAGTAATATAGGCCCGGCTATAGGTGTAAATTTAACTCAAGTAATCATGATTTAAAACTATAACAGCGCTAATTTTTGAACACTTAAGGATCTCTATAACAGACTGCTACTTGCCCGTACCTCTACGATCGCCAGCTGAGCGTATTTAACGTCTGATATTTATGAATCATTCTTAAATTTCGTGAATAAAACGTAAGTTTTTGTTTCCTTAAATATCAAGGAACTAAGTAACATTGTTTATGAGTCGTGTTGTTCAAATGTCCGTGTGTACCGATTTATTTTTCGAACTTACTACAGTTGATACCGAACTTAACAACAGTACAGTATCAATTGCGAAGAAAAGTTCGGCACGTACTCATAATGTTAAAACGAAAAATCAAAGTGTTGTCTCTAAATTATAAAATGCGTTTGACTGCGGAAAATGTTTCTTCTTGTAAGCATCTTTGTAAATTTTAATGAATAATGCCGATACAATACATATGTATGTTTATCACACATTTGCTATATTTTTTATAAACCTCTATAGGTGAGAAAAGCTACTCCTGTACCTCTATAAGCTAGAAACTCTGACTAGTTGAGAAACTTCCATAAGCGAAAAAGAGATCGCGTGAATGCACGCTTATCCAGGTTCGAATGTACAATGTTTATAAAATATAAGTTCAATTTCGCAGGTAGCATCGCTAGCTTCGCACCTGTACTCGCAGGGCTCGTCGCTGTCGGCTCACTTGCAGGCTCTTTACCGTCAGTACGGCTACCATGTGTCCTACAACTCCTACTACATGTGCCACGATCCTGCCACCATACAGAGAATATTCAGGAGGATCAGGAATTACCATGAATCCGGTGTGGTGAGTACTTTGCCTCTTAATAATAATTTTCTTTGTTTAAGTTTATTTTAACCTTAAATTGACTTCAATGAGAAAACCTATAGTAAGAAGTGCGTTGTGTAGGGTTTCACAGCTCGGTCGCTCCGCGGATAAGTGCCTGGTTGCGGGTTAGAATAATGCACGGAACAAGTGTTTGTACAAGTCGCTGCACGAAAATCTAGTGCTGAACAAAACTTGGAGGGGACGCGCACGAATTGAATTGCGCGAATGCGACTGGAGAGCCAATCAGCGTGTGCGAACGATCCGTACGAGCCAATCAGCGCGACTTATGCGCAATAAGCCAATCGCGTGATTTATGCGCAATAACGGTCACCGCTAGACTTTCATGCCGCTACTTATATGGTCTACAAATAATCGTTAAGCGTCTGGAGGTTTGCATTGTTCCTGCCATCCTGCTTATGAGGTAATCTATGGGAGAGGCCTATGTTAAGCAGTAGACTTTTATAGGCTGTAATGGAAGGGATGGATAGTATTTGATATGAAGCACAGGTACTTGGTGCCGTGCACTGGCGGCGTAAGAGAAACGTAGATATTTTTTTAAGTGGTAGAGCCTTCTTGCAGCTATATTACGGTTGTAGTACGAATGGGGCGGCTCTACCGGTTTCAGACCATGCTCTCACAGAATACCAGCGTAAAGTAACATCTTAATTCTGCTGTGCTTCGTATGGTGAGTGTAGAGAACCGGAGGCTCTTTTTACTGAAAACGAGGCTTTCTATCTTAGTCCTTAGGGATGGCAACGCATCTAGACGTCTATGGGGCATATACTTACCATGATATGGACTGTGCTCTTTTGTCATCCTTATCCTATATTAAAAAATCAGACAGAGTTCAATGAAACAAGTTCAGTAACATCTTCCTGATAACAATTCAACACAATCGTGGTAACTATGGCTCTTAACATATTATGTTCAGCCAATGACTTTTGATAGACTGTAATAGTTAAATTATTTGTGGTAATTCCCCGAAATGTCTTAATTCTGCAAACGCCAAAACGAGCATAATGTGACTTACGGAAATTCCTTTCATCTACCGCCAAAAGGCAAAACGCCGATACTACCAGACAAAGAAGCAATAAATTGCGGATTCGAACTAGTTGTAAAAGTAAAAAATTACTTAATAAGTGTTGCTGCTCAATATTACATAAAAAAATTCTATTTTTGTGCTGTAAAAACTATTATATATATAATAATAAACATATTATTAAAATATCAATGAACCAAACAGAAACAGGAAAATTAAAAATATATTTCTATGCTTGTTATGTATTTTAATAGTTCCATGGTTTTTTTTTTCAGTATCCGAAGAAAATAGGCTCCACAGAAATAGTACAGCTAAACGACTTTTCAGAAGGCGTTAAAATACCAGAAAAGGCTAACGGAGAGGCGCACCTGAGTAAGTATAAGTCCGCAGGCGGGTTAGATAATCTATGGTGAAATTATTAAGACGATATTCGGGCGTCTTTATGTCCATAAAAACCATAGACATAGAGAATGGACAGAGCGTTAGAGAATGGTCACTTTTGTGACCATTCTCTAGAAAGAGACAAAGCGACTGTGCGGCCAATACCTGTCTCTTTCCTACTAGCCTGATTGGTCCACGTTCTGCAAACCAGTGATGTGGACCAATCAGAATTCTAGAAAGAGACTACTACTGGCCGCACATTCGCTTTATCTCTCTCGCACTTTTCGGTCTGTATTCCTTGCACAACTGAATACGGAACGCACAGTCTATTCTCTCAATGTCTATGATAAAAACGTATTCCTCTATTTTCCTAAAAAAAATCTCACTGGCGAAAATTAATCGGGCAATACTGCCACGTTTGGAGACTGGTTGTGAATGGTTGTTTTGACTTGCAGCTGCAATCGGCACTGGTCTGGACCAGGAGTACAGGAGCGGTGAGATGATTGCCTTCCGCTGCGACAACGGCATGAGCGTCACCGTGAGGACCAGCGGCACCGAGCCCAAGCTCAAGTTCTACACCGAGCTGGTCTGCGACGCACCCACAGAACAGTTAGTTTTTTTTAAAATTAGTAATGGGCTCACACTTGACCTCCATCTGGCAAAGATCAGGTCTAAGATGTAGCTAGTTTGCCTAGGAGAAGCCTGTTCACGCGTACCTTGAAGAGGTTCTGGTTAGACGCATCCAGAAAAACAGACGCTGGCGGGTCATTCCACTCCTTGGCTATGTGCATTATAAAAGATTACTTATAGCGCTTAGTGCGAATGTTCGAAATGTCAACCAATTGTAGATGGTAACTTGTAGTACGTCTGGTACTCCGATATTAGAATGGAGATGGCGGTATGAGCTTATGAAGCTTATAGGCACACTCTCCGAAGTAGTCTGTAGAAGACCGACAAACAAGCAATTTGGTGGCGGTAAGTTAAGCTGCGAAGTTTCCACCAGCTTTTTGCCGCCGGTAATCCTCTTGGCTCTGCGGTTCACTGAGTCGAATGCAGCAAGTTGCATATATAGATATAATATTTAATATATATTTCATTAAATAATGAAATAATGGGATACCTAACTCTATAATTACAATCAAATCATCTTTAGTGAGTTCATCCTTATCACTAATACTGTTATGATAATGAGGGCTAATAATCTTTCGCTCACCAGATGTCGCTAGTTGACACTGAGGTGAAGTTTTTCTTTATTTATTTATTTAATTTTCTTTATTGCACACCATACATAAATTACAGAAATTATATATATAAAATAAGTATGCAATGGGTGGTCTTATTGCTGATAGCAATGTCATTTAATTGAGAAGTTAATTTTAAATAAAAGTTTATCATTTTTTAGAGTATTATATTAATACACAAAACAATGCCTCAGTTGTTTGTTCTTTTAATTTTTTGCACATTTGTAACACTTTTATTTTTTCTACTTTTATTAATATCTGTGGTTTGGTTTATTTAGTTTTAATTTAATTAATATAAAATATTAGTAATAGTACAGAAAGAAACATTGACCTTTACATTTTTCCAATAAATTAACTTCCCCGAAATGAAATCTGTCAAATATGCACAGCCTGTAATCCATCAGCTCGGAATTGCACTTGAATCCAGTTGGAGTTTTTTAAGGTTTAACAGTTGACTTATGGTATTCTGTAATGATGAATGAATGTTATTTTAAGAATGAGGGCATCCATGACTTTTTCTACCACCAGGGCGGCACCACTTTAAGATAATATTTTTTTTAAACTCCAACTGGATTCAAGTGCAATTCCGAGCTGATGAATTACAGGCTGCGAGGCATTCCATCTTATTCCTCTCCATCCATCTGTAGTCTTCTGTAATTGAAGTTGGTCGCTGGTGTCCATGAACTACAGTAGCCACTTACCATCCGGTGGACTGTCACTCGTCACGTAATTTTTATAAAAAAAAAAATACATATCAAAAATATAATTTATAATACAATAACAAGTTTGCTGTGTCGTGACAGCGTAGAATCTATCATCTCATGATAATTTGCACAGATTACAAAATATATTTTAATTGGCATGTCTATTAACTACCATTTTATTAATAACACCTTGTGACACGCACGCACACACGTACGGGCCGTTGATCTTTCAACGCAGATCTCAAATTTGAAATTTTTGTAAACACATTAATTGCCTCAGAAAATTGCCTCTTTGGCTTTTTCCCTTCGTGCATCCCTCTCTTCATATGCAAAAGTTCTAAGCTGTTGATTGCTGTACGTAGTGCTCTTATGCAATGGAGTTTGTGTAAAATAATTTATTAGTTTTATTATATACCTATATACCTTAATATCTTTTAGATAAAAAAATGCGTGAGTGTCGTGGAACACTCGGTTGGAACGAAGTTGCTTGCGTAGTATATTATTATGTATTGATAAACGTAGGTATTGTATTATTGATTAACAAATACAAATAAATGAATTACTAGCGTCTTATTAAAATGAAGCGTCATTTGAAATAAAATAATTTTTCTTTCATGGCAAGATAAGAAAAAGTGCGAGGGAGATGGATGTTATTCTATCTCACTTCCTTATTTCGCCGCCAAGGCTGTCTACACTAGGACACAAAGAGTCGTGACGAAAAAATCTTACACTTTTTGTCGCCTAGCTCCCAACCGCCAAACCCGTACCGTCCGATAAGGAACTTCGTTCCAATAACATGCGTGCGGTTCATACGCAGTAGAAGTGAATCCTTCAGAAAACTAAACTTTGAGAGAATGAGACGAATGCAAAGTATCAAGAATAGGATAATTGTAGGGTTTATTCATTATAATATTGTTACAAAGTTTAAAAAAATATTTAACCTTTTATTGTACATATATTACATTACATATTACACAGACTTTTAATTTTTAATTTCAAAGACAAGTTTTTAATTTCATCATCGTAACGTACTGCTACGTACTGCTCATAGATCACATGCATAATCTACACACATAAAAGGAAACACTTTATACTGTATTCTATCTCATTCTTTCGCAGGCTAAATACAATGGATGTATAATATGTTTATCTCTTTTTAGTGACGTTTTTTCGTTTCAACTGATTTCAAATTACAACGATTCTAAAGAAGCTTTCACTTCAAAATATTTTTAAATAATAAAAATCAATTTTTAAATATTATAAAAATCAATTTTTTTTTTCAGGGAGCAAGAAGAAATGAGGAAGAAACTCAAAACAATGGTCCAGGAGTTTATTGAAGAGTTACTGCAGCCAAAAGAAAATGGTCTTATTGGTTGATTCCATTATACTTAAAAATATTTTTTTTTAAATGACAATTATTGTTACAGTTACAAATCTCATTTATACGATTATTTCACATTATTTAAATAGATAATCTATGTTTCTTAAAAATATTAAACTTAGTAAATGTTTATTTCAATTTGAAAAAAAAATATTTCTTTCAATATAAAATATCAACTAACTTTGCTTATTACCAAATATCGAAATGGTTCATACAATCGTATAGTATACAAATATTTTTTCCGCAATCGTAGTTAATAACTCGCTTAAGTACTTAGTTAAATATGAAAATATAATTTAATAGTTAAATTAGTAAACGTTTTACTGTGAAAACGCTTCTATTGATATAAAATGTCAATTATTTTATAGAATTAAAACATTTTTTATTGAGATTTTTGACTTGGATACTTGTCCTTTAAGCTATGTCTTCATTTATCTCAGTATCAATTGATAATAATCCTTTTTAGTACACTGCTTCACAATATGTAGATGTGTCACATTGCGCAGCCCATTACATTGAGATTCACATCACTATTGGAGCACTTGTTTCACCGTTTCCACTAATACCACAGACATTTAATACACAAAATCGCACCATATTTACATATCAAAATCCATTTCAAAATATTATTTAAACAATAATACAGGAGCAGCAATCCACCGCCGATCAAGTTCCCGCCATAAACTCGAATTAAACTAAAATTATTTTATACTGCAGAGTGTAAAACATTTTACTTACAATTGTAACTTGCTTTAAAAATGAAAAAGGAAAAATATAATTTCACACTATTTCACACTACATATCGTTCCTGAATTTATAACTTAATACTTCTTTACTTTTTTATACCAATTTTTATTACAATTATTAGTAAGTATTCTTTTTGGAAACATCGACAAAAGAAACAGAAGAAAACATAATATGTTTTTGATATTTTTATTCTGTGGAATGTTAATTTATGTTTATATTTGTGTTTACTTAATTTCACGATGCCAAGCATTCAAAATTATTCCTTGTTAATGTAGGATTATTTTAAATAAATAATTTACTCATTTTATTTAAGACGGGCTTAAAAAATATTATATAGTTTGTCTGTGTAATTTCTATTACTTTTGTATTGTAATTTTATGCATTTCATTAAAAAAAAATACTATAAAAATAACATATTATGAGACAAACAATATAATGTATGTGACCACCCCCGTGTAATAGTGATAATGACTAAAGTGAGTTATGCACCTGTATGTGATAATTGCAATTCGTGCAAGTAAAACTTTTTCTTATGTTTTGTTTTATTAAAAAATAAAAATGTTCTATTGTTGTTTTCTTTGTAAGTGTAACAATGCAACTTTAGTTATATTATGTTATCGTACAGAGATCTGATAAACTGGTGATAGCAAAAATGTTATAGATAAATATGACTATGGTGATAGATAAAAAAATGTTTGTAAAGAATGCAAAAAAGAGAAAGAGATTTAGCACGATGTAAATATATCAGCGTATCACCGATACACTTAGATTTATTTATTTTATTTTATAGAATAAAGGTGGGAAACGGGCACACAGTCCACCTGATGGTAAGTGGATGCTGTGGCCCATAGATATTTACATCAGCTGACAGACAGCAGCTGCATTAAGCTGCTATTTTACACTGGTATTCTGTGAGAGCGTGGTTCTACCAAGGTCGAGCCGACACATTTGAGAGCCACAGCTTTACCACGTAATTTCTGTCGTTCAACAATCCTGTTCATCCAAAAGTCTGGAAGAAGTCTGCTTCTAACGATAACACCGCTCATTGCTACCTTTTAACATTTATTATTTTATTTCTGGTGTATGAAATGAGATCAGAACCATGCTCTCATGGTCATGCACCCCGGTCGAGCCGACATCGTGCTAAAAGAATAAAATAGCTGCAGCTTGACTCTACCTCGTAATTTCTATCGTATATCAACCCTGTTCACCCAAAAGTTGTCTGGAAAAAGTCTGCTTTTAGCGATAACACTGCTCATTCCACTACCCTTTAACATTTATTATTTTATTTCTCTCGGTACGACTTTCCATTGACGTCCGTCGAGTTAGGGGTTGATATTCACGTGCCTGCTGTGTTTGCGTGTGTGCTTATAATAATGTAACCTTTCTGTAAAAAAAAAAATAGCAACTCCCCACTTGTCGGACGTCAATGGGGATTGGCATACATATTGCAAAAATAATTGATTTTCAATAAAAAAAAAATTTCAAAAAGTACGCGTTTCCGCATGTTGAAACTTTGTGTATGCTTATAATAATGTAACCTTTCTGTAAAAAAAATATCAACCCCCAACTCGACGGACGTCAATGGAAAGCTAAGCCTCTCTCTCTCTCTCTCTCTTAATTTTCGTTTTGGTGTATGCAATAAATTATTTATTTAGAGTTCTTCTAAATCAAGCGGACTTTACTAGTTGTAACACATATCTGTAAACGTGTCAGTGTGCGTGAGACCAAAAGCGAGAATGGTTAGCGACGGCACGCTTGCAACTGATCACTCACGTTCGTACGCACGTACAAGTTCAACCACGAGTAAAGTCCGGTCGACTTCGTGAATTGTAAGAAATGTAAGAACGTATATGTCAATAAAACAATATAATTAAAATCATAAGGACAAAATTTATAGTAAAAAAAATATATAATGCGCTCAAGTTTCTTTCGCCGCGCCTTCAACCTCCAAACGCTTCCGTTCTCTCTCTTTCATGCTTTGTTCGATTAGTTTATCTAATTCTGGGCTTAGAAGAACCGATAGCCCGGCTGTTACTGGTACCTGGAAATAACGTTATACTTTTAATTAATTCAAAAATGCAATAAACTAATCTTAAGATGGCCTGTGGCCACATGGATGGTACGTGTTTATGTATAATCACGCAACTAAGAAATACAGCTTGCTTACTATGCAAACCTCAAAATTTTATGAATTACGATCGAATTTCCACATCTAGACTAAACCGTTTAAACAGATATGGCCATTACTTTTCAAATTTTGGTGGGCACTGGCAACTCAATATACTATAACGTAGGAAAAACTTACAAGATGATTTCCTATATTTACGCGAACACTACACATTTAATTAAAACTAGTTTTTACGGATTTGATCGCGTAGATTATTTTATATTCCCGACGTTACAAGGACTACAGCAACCATAGCCATGGGGCCACGGGGTACTGAGGTGTTTGATATCCCAGCCCAACGTCATAGTTAATCACGGCCACCTCCAGATAAAAAATATTAATTTTTGTTCCGAATTACGCAGTATGAACTTATACTGAACAGAGTTAGCCGTGATTAACTATGACATTGGGACGTCAAACACCTCAGTTCCTCCCGTGACCATGGGTGCTGTACAGTCCTCAAAATGTCGGGAAAATAAAATAAGTTAGTATACGCGATAAAATCCGTAAAAACTAGTTATAGTTAAATAACTTATAAGCTTATAGTTATAACTACCTTTAATATAAAATATAAGTACTTATCTTTCTAGTTCAATTAAATAACTGTTTTAAAAAATATAACGTGACCTAATCGTGGCAATTACGTCATATATTTCCTACAAAGTCCAGCTGTGCAATATTACTGATAAAGAAGAAAAATTAGTTGATATAATCTGAGTTTGTACCTCCGAAAACACATAAGTCGCCGCATCCCATTTCTCTACGTGGCTCTCAATTACCTTTAAACATGGCTGAGCTTTTGGAATGATTCTGCCAAGCATCCTGCGAAAATCAAAAGTATCATACCCTCTAGTGTTACGCCATTTTATGTTTTTACGCTTCAAGCGTCAGGGGCCGTTCGGGAGGTCGCGCGATACAGGTTACACAACAATATATTTTTTAATTTTGTATGCCTAAAACTTATACGTATCGATACGTTATGAATTAAGCTATTTAATTCTACTTTATAAATATTAAATTCTATTTTATAATATTGTCAATCTCATTTCAAAATTGTGTGACGTAATTTTGCCGATTTCTTGTACAGAAAGGGATTATGAAATGAAGGCATTATATAAAAAGGTGTTTGTTTTATTTGCATAACATTACAACATTATATCAAAAGAGATTTTAAAAAAATCACACTCCCTTAATACATTTTTTCACACAACAAACTTTTTAATATCTATACCTCCTTTTACGCGGCAATACAAAAACAGTTTAAAACAAATCGAAAACGTTCAATTCGAAAACTTTTGAAAACGTTACATTCGTTCAAAGATAAAAACAGCGCTTACTTTCTAATTTGATAGTGAATCGCGATTACTTGCCAAATGGGCACACCGGGTCGGCTAACGCACGGGCATGCATAAGCTGTCAACCCCCTACGGGCGCCATAACGCTTGAGGGGTTACTACATTGAAGTAAAATTATATACTACGTACTATTCTATTTACTATTCTGTATTAACTATTAACTATTAAAACGCAACCAAAGTTATTCAACAACACGTGTATGTCGCGTGACTTGTTGGCTAGAGCAGGGCCTAAGGTTAGGCCTTAGGCCCGGTTTACATTTTGAGAAGTGACAAGTGCAAGTGGCAAGTGGAACTGACAAATGACAAGTGCTTAGTGCATGTGAGCAGGCAATGTCAAGTACGAGTGAAAAGTGATAAGTGTGAAATTAATAGGGTAACAAGTGATAAGCAACCTGCTCTATTCTTTGACAAGTAGCTCTGCCCCGCGCTACCCTTGCTTTCCCCTCACTCTAGCCGACACGTCACGACATGCAAGTGTTGGTGAATAATTTTGGTAGCGTTTTAATAGTTAATTTTGGTTTGCGCTTAGGGTTACCATATCTCAGGATTTGTCCTGAGATTTCAGGATTTTTAGACTCTTCTCAGGATTGCGGCTGGATTTTGCAAATCTCATGAAATCTCAGGATTTTTAGAACTTTCAATACAGCTTACATTTTAAAAGATCTCTTAATAAAAAGTTAAACAAACTAAAAATAATTTTTCTTTGGTAATAATTCCACAATTAAAATCAAAACTTATTTATCCAAGTAGGTACTTAAACAGTTTTATCATACTTAATATGTGAAGATACCTTTTTAAGTAAGGTTTTCTTCTCAAACTGTAAAACAATCTCAGGATTTTTAAATGGAAATCAGGCCTCTTCTCCGGTCTTTTAATTTTTTCATCTGGTAACACTATTTGCGCTATTGTTTTAACAATGACGAAGTGGTCCACAGACATAATAATAGAGTAGTACTAGTTTATTATTATTATTACTCATATTATTATGTCTGTGAAGTGGTCAGAGAACGATAACATTAAAAATTTCCAGGAATTACTGAAACATGTTAAATAATATTAAATCTTCGAATTTAAAAACTAAAATGATGCGAGACGCCGCCGTGCGTTTCGGAATTCCACATAATAATGACCTTACTGCGTATCAGTGTCACCATATGTTTTTTTTTTTATAGGATAAAGGTTACAAACGAGCACACAGTCCACCTGATGGTAAGTGGTTGCTGTGGCCCATAGACATCTACATCTATCCTCGTTTGCGAATCAAAATGCAGATGAAAATAGTCTCCTAATAAAAAGGGTCTCCGGTTCTCTACACTCACCATACGAAACACAGCAACATTAAGCTGCTATTATACGCTGGTATTCTGTGAGAGCGTGGTCCGTCCCCGGTCGAGCCGACCCATTCGTGTTACAACTCTACCAGAAAAGAAATATAGCTGCAGCATGGCTCTACCACTTTTAAAAATATGTAAATCGAGAGTTACCGTGTTGCAAGTTTGCGAGGGTAAAACACGGTATGTCACTTGAATTAATTTGGACTTACTCAAACAGCGGCACACAGCAGCTCACGAGGAACTCTTTCTCTAGTTCGGGGATGAAACACTTCTCGCGGTCCATTATGCTAAGGGCCGGTATTCCGAAGCTTTTCTCCAAGTCGCCCTGCTTGAAAAACTCTGTCAAGACTGCGGCCTGGTTTTAAAACAATAAATTTTTAAGAATATATTAATCCCGTCAACTACCTACTGCATTACCGTACTTTATACCTACCTATACAAATAAATAAAATTGAAGTGTCTTTGTGTAATATCAAAATAACAGCTTATTGCTAAATGCGTATAAATGTACTTATAACATAAAACAAATTTAAAATTATTTCTTTCTGTTTGTTCCGGCACGGCACCGTAAAGCTGTACATATATATTAAATAAAATTGAGGTGTCTGTTTGTAATATCAAAATAACAGTTTTTTACTAAATGCATATGAAAGTACATGCGGTACCTATAACAAAAACACAATTTTTAAAACTTTTGTCTGTCTTTCTGTCTGTGTTTCTTCCGGCTAATCTCCGAAACGGCTGAACCGACTTTGACGAGAGTTTCAGTGGCAGATAGCTGATATTATAAGGAGGAACTTAGGCTACTTTTAATTTAGAAAAAGAATTAGGGTTCCGCGCAAAAAATTAAAACCCAAGAAATCCAATCGTTATAAATAACACGCGGGCGAAGTCGCGGGGAACAGCTAGTTGATAATAATAATACAATTCTGAAAAACTTATTTATTCACGTGTTGCCATAGCATATTATATCTATGCCAAATATCAATCATCTACGTCCAATAGTATTTGAGAATTCAAAAAATTGTTTGACAAACAGACATAGAGACACAGTCACAGACACCGACGTGACTCTAAAAGTGGTCGAATTTTGCTAAATTTGGCACGGAACAGCATTTAATGATGTTCCTAAATTGAAGGCCACGCGGGCGAAGCCGCAGGTAAAAACTAGTGAATAAATATAAATGTACAACTAGACGGATTTAGCAATAAGTTGTTCCGGGTCTGAATGTTTGTCCTTGTGAAATTTATGTATGTAAACTGCCTCCGCGATACTGAAGAAAATCTTAAGTGTGGGGGTAACGTTTTTATTTAATATTAAACTATGATCATGATGATGAAGATGACAAATCAGCAAATCATTTTAAACGATTTCTAGGAAACGAGCCCACACTCACAGCAGTCTTTTTAATGGTGGTCCAGTCTTTGAGCTGGTCGCTAAGGTCAGCCGCGTTCATCAGCAAAGCCTGCAGGACCTGCGTGTGCAGTCGGTTGCCTTTTTGATAGTCCAACGATATCAATTTGTATTCGCCAAGATTGCTTAAAACAGAAATTCATGAAAATGAAGCATTTATTAAAGATGCTTTCGTCATAGAACTGCTTTATATCTTTATATATAAAAATTACGTGTCACGTTGTTTGTCCGCGATGAACTCCTAAACTACTGAACTGATTTCAATGAAATTTGCACATTCTGTGCAGTTCGGCCCAACTTGAGAAATAGGATAGTTTTTATCCCGCTAAGTGACTCTCAAAATTTTTTTATTGTGAATTAACGCATTTTTTATAGGAAGAGTCGTCGAAAAGGGCAGATCAACGTCTGCCTGGCCAGCTAGTATACATATAATTCTTCTGTACGCGTGTCTATCACTGGACTTCTTCTTAATGGCTGGGCCAATTTTGATGAAATTTTTTGTGCGCATTTGAGCAGGTCCCTGGATGGTTTACATTCACAAGAGTACCCGGTAAGTAGCGCTGTTATCAAGATCCAAAAATCACCCGTGCAAAGCCGGGGTTAATTTAAACTGCCGTGTACTGGTTAGTGGCGGCGTCAGAAACAGAAACAGAAACTTTTTTTATTCAATATAGATTATAAATAATACTTATTGAAAGTCACTCTTTTGTATAATTACCACTGGTTCGAAAAAAAACCTCTGTCCTTGAAAGAACCTGCAAAAAACCCAGCGGGACTTTTTTTTAAATAACAGCTTACAATCATGTATTACACAAATTAACAACAAAACAAAAGATGTTTTATCTTTGAACAAAACAAATTAGAAATAGCTTGGTAGCGATCACCTCATTTCCAGGGGTTATTATCATCTATAAATTATTTAATATTATAATAACCCTTTTTATACAAACTTAGTTTAATAAAGTTTTTGAACTTTGAGCAGGTCAAATTTTGTATATTTTCTGGAATTTTGTTGTAAAAGCGTATACATCGCCCTAAGAATGAATTACTGACTACATGGAGTCGAATAACTGGTACTACTAGCTTGTGTCTGTTACTAGATTGTTAGAACATAGTTGTTAGAACATCCACTTTCCCATATCATTCCGTAAATATCGTAAGAGGCGAAAGAGAAGAACTGAAACAGGTGACGCGTAGCATTATCTCCCTGATAACAGCTCTAAATAATAATAAATTGCGGTTTTCAACTAGGCAGCGTGGTAGATATGGCAAAAATTCCTCCCTTTGCGAGAGCCCTATGTAGCAATGGGCATTTTACAGCCTTGAATTAATGAAGGCTGTTGTAAAGTAGTGTAAAAGAGCCTACTCCTTTTTAAAAGGCCGGCAACGCATCTGCAATTCCCCTGGTTGCCCTGATGTTGCAGTTGTTCATGGGCGGCGGTAGTTACTTACCATCAGGTGAGCCGCATGCTCGTTTGACCCCTCTCCTATAAAAAAAGTAATATCTTATACGTGCCCCATTTCTAGGCACTGACTTTCTCTTATTTCGTCTATTACCTTTATGAAACTTCAATTCTTCGAAGCTTTCCTATACTTTCACATTGATAAGGTATTTTTACATCGCTCTTACGCGGTCAGCTACCTTATTCCCTTATAAGGCTCTAAATCCCCCGAGCTCATACATTAATCTGATAAAAATTTCAAACAGATCATATGTTATATTGTTATTATTTTCTAATGATCTAATTACGATGAAATAATAACTTGAAATAGTTGGACAAGTCGGTCGCGAGGATGTAGTCGCGCAGCAACAAAATGGCGCGGTCGTATTCCAACCGCGGCAGGCCGGCCAGCAGGTCGCAGCCCTGCGCGTTGAGGACGCACATGGCCTGCGCCAGGTGGTGCCGCTCCATCACGCTACCCTCGCTGCTGTACAAAGCCGCCAAACTTGTCTCTATACAACAAACGAGTCAAATCTGTAGTCCCCCTTCGCTTGGAGACTTTCCACGTTGTAGCACGAATGTGTCAGCTCGACCGGGGTTGGATCACTCTCTCACAGAATACCGACGTAAAACAACAGCTTAATACTACTGGGTTTCGTATGGTGAGTGTAGAGACCCGTTTTACTGGAAACGAGGCAATCCATCTTAGTCCTCAGGGGTGATAATGCACCTTTTTTATAGGATAGGGTGACAAACGAGCACACAGGTCACCTGATGGTAAGTGGTTGCTGTAACCTATAGACATCCACATCTATTCTCAATAAAGAATCAAAATGCAGATGCGTCGTCACCCGTGAGGACTAAGATGGAATGCCTCTTTTCCAGTAAAAAGTATCTCCGGTTCTCTACACTCACCATACGAAACACAGCAGCGTTAAGCTGCTATTTTACGCTGGTATTTTGAGCGTGGTCCTTCCCCGGTTGAGCCGACCCATTCGTGCTACAACTATACTACTTATATAGCTACAGCATGGCTCTACCACGTAAAAACCTGGAATTCGATTCTTAGCTGAGAATAAATGTAGATGTCTATGGGCCGCAGCATCCACTCCATCAGACGGACTGTGTGCTCGTTTGTCTCCCGTATTCTATAAAAACAAGACGCGTATCTTTATTCAACAAACGAGCCAAATCCTAATTCTCTCTTCGCTTGGAGACTCGTCTCTATTCAACAAACTAGCCAAATCAGTATTCCCCTTGTTCGCGTGACAGCCTAGCAAAAGGCCTGAACATAGGCCACATTGTCTCATAGTAGGAACATTTGCCATAGTTGCCACGCTTCGAAGGCGGGTTGTTAACCGCAGCTTTCATTTTCAATTGTTATTAGAAAGACGTTTCTGCCCATGTCCTGTTGTGATTTCTTATATTTACGCGAACACTACACATTTAAATAAAACTAATTTTACGGATTATATCGCGTATATTAACTATAATAATTTTTAATCTGGAGGTAGCCGTGGTTAATTATGACATTGGGACGTCATACACCTCAGTCCCCCCCGTGACTATGACTATGGGTGCTGTAAAGTGGTCCAAACGTCGGGAATATAAAATAAGTTAATATACGCGATAAAATCCGTAAAATTAGTTTTATTTAAATCTCCTGTTGCGTTTCCTTCTGTCGCCTCTTACGACAGCCACGAGACGATATGGGGTATCTAGTTATTCTGTTATTTATTGTTATTATAGTCATTCTGGCACCGCCACTACTCGGTTACAGTTATATCTAATAAAAATAACATAGTACAACCGATCCACGTTACGCTTAGCAGGCTGTCAGCTACGTTTTGACTGCCTCGGGTCTTATGGTCATATGCGAACCAGTGAATATGTAGTCCCGAGTTCGATTACAGAGTCGGGCCTAATTATTTATTGGATGTTTCTGTCCAGAAACTGCACAAAAATTGTGGTGGTTTTTTTTATAGGATCGGGTGACAAACGAGCACACAGTCCACCTGATGGTAAGTGGTTACTGTGACCCATAGACATCTACATCTATCCTCAATAAAGACTCAAGATGCAGATGCGTTGTCACCCGTGAGGACTAAGATGGAATGTCTCTTTGCCAGTAAAAAGGGTCTCCGGTTCTCTACACTCACCATACGAAACACAGCAGCGTTAAGCTGCTATTTTACGCAGGTTTTCTGTGAGAGCGTGGTCCTTCCCCGACCCATTCGTGCTACAACCATAATATAGCAGGTGTTATAGTTTTCTAGTCTAAAGTATGGCTCCGTTTCGCTGACACCGCAACCGAACATTTTTTCCGATTTTCTAACTATCTACGCCTATGCTGGTTAGGTTATAACATGTTAAAAATTTACTTACGCCCTTGTATTTGGAATCTGTTGGTGGTTCCACGATGATCCATATCGTGTACGAGACAGGCTATTAAGTACATAAACGCTTGCAGATCACTGTACAGGCAAAAATATGTTTGTTATTGATGACGATATGTTACTGCAACTTTATTTGCCTAAGATAGACTGCCTGTAATTATACTATCTCACTATATGATTATGAAGATGATGGAGTGACGACCTGGTAAGACATGCAGGAAGTCGATGACTGCAGGTGACTCAAGATCATACTTTGTGGCATTCCTTGGGGGAGGCCTACGTTCAGCAGTGGACTTGTTATATATTTTTTTATATATTTGTTATAGTTATAATAATGATGATGATGCCCTTTAGATCGGAACACGACAGTACACGCATTGTTTTTTGGCGACAGAAATTGAGACGAGAGAGAGTATCTACCCATTACCCAGACGAACTCCCAGAAAGTAAATGAGTCCTTGTACTTTTGATTAAGTGGGGATCTCAGATCAAAAAATATATAATATGCTATAAAGTTCAATCGAAAGTATCGATACCAAATACCGAGTGGGAATCGAACTTAAAGTATACATATGGCTTGCTTATGAATACTCTAAGGCAGCGGTTCCCGAAAGGTGGTCCGCGGAACCCTGGGGTTCCGTGGAAAGGCCGCAAGGGTTCCGTAAAAAATATTATCACACGTTTCGTGACCAACGTTGTTCGCTCGCGCGCACCGACTTGTTTACGCACGAGATAGGGGCAGGGCGTGCGGGCGAAGTAGTACAGCGTCACAGATTACTAAATAGTGACAGCGCGCACAATGTCTCCATATGTAAATCGAGAGTTACCGTGTTGCAAGGGTAAAAATACCGTGTTTCTTGATAAAATTACGGTGGATTTACTAAAACTTTACCGTGTAAATTACCGTGTAACTTTTCTAAGAAAAATACAACATTATGAACCAAACCAAGTCCAAATATGTTTGCTTTTAATTAATTACTAATAAAATTTTAAAAAACCGGTAATTACCGTGTATATGGAGACACTGGCGCGCACAGCCCCCCACGCCCCGCGCGCCCGTGTTGCAGCGACGCGACGGCGCGGCGGGGCTGATTATACCGGTCTAGATCGCGATAAGAGCACACGTATTTCAATTATTGAATTAGTGAATAGCTGCAGTGAAAAAATACCTGTTGTTGGGTACCTATTGATCTGGAATTTTTTTACTGGTAAGTCACAATGTTTTTGTTTATTTGTAGACACATTTTCGAAATAAAATACGAGAGATATATTCACGTGTTATTTTTATTGTAGGTAGTTCAAAATGGAAAGTTGGCTCAAAACGGGGCGCCTCACAAGTGGCAAAAGGATTTCGGATTCTTCATTAAATTCAGAGCCACCAGCAGTGTGTATTGAAAATATTTCAGAAAATGTTCCTGGATCGTCGGTAAGAAAGTTATGCATAAGTTTTTTTTACAATTATTTGGGTAATTTACTGTGATACAAGTTATTTACTAAATTTACTAATTTTATTTATTGTCGATTATACGTATGGCTATGGTGGTTATCATTGTTTGTCAATTCTTTTCAGGGTTTGCTAAATACACAAGACCCTAGTGCCGGACTGAATATACAACATACAATCACCAAAAGAGTTGCAACCCAGGAGAAAACTTCTTCAAAAAAGAGAAGATACGACGAATCCTACTTGTCCTTTGGATTTGTTCCTGTGGGAATGACTGAGAACTCGGATGGACAATGTGTGATTTGCAACAAAATAATAAGTAATAGCTCACTGGTACCTGCAAAGCTTAAACGACATCTTGACACGAACCACCCAGAACTGAAAGATAAAAGCGTCAGCTTTTTTGAAAGACACAAAGAAGTGCGTAGAACTGGTGCAGCTGCTATACAAAAATTTGTAAAGACCGATAATGAAAATGCAACAGAGGCATCATTTCTGCTAAGTTACAAAATCGCTCGTGCTGGTAAACCACACACGATTGCAGAGGATTTAATAAAACCATGTATGACAGAAATTGTCACTTGTGTACTTGGAGAAGAAGCAGCAAAGAAAGTGTCAGCAGTGCAGTGTTCAAATAACGTCATTTCTGATCGAATTCATAAGATTTCTGACCATATTCAAGATGAATTAATTAGTAGATTGCAATACGAGCTCAAGACAGTTCTCGACCAAGCAGTACTAATTGTAAACTACGTTAAATCACGTCCACTCCAGTCGAGGCTTTTTAAAAAAGTGTGTGAGGATATAGGAAGTCAGCATCAATCACTTCTTCTTCACACGGAAGTAAGATGGCTTTCAAGAGGAAGAGTTCTATTAAGGCTGTTTGAATTGCACGACGAGCTTAAGATATTCTTTACCAAACAACCAGTTTCTGCACACGTTAATAAGCTTGTTGAACTGCTGCATGATGAGCAATGGTTGATGCAATTGGCTTATTTAGCTGATATATTCGATAAGCTCAACGTAATCTGCAAGGCATTACAGGGACGAGCTACAACAAAATTTACAGTAAATGATAAAATGTCTCCACTGAAAAACAAGCTTGCGTTCTGGATTGAATGTGTTGAAAAACATAATTACGAATGTTTCACAATATTAAATGACTTTCTAAAAGAAAATGAGCTGCGGGTATCTTCAGACGTGGAAAAGAATATACATGAGCATTTGACAAGCCTTACAAAATCTTTGCATGAGTATTTTCCGGAGCAGTTGCAGGACATGGACTGGGTGCAGAATCCGTTTGTAAATCACACCAAATCTTCGATGCTGTCGGTGTCAGAGTATGAGAATTTGATTAACATCAAATTTTCTTCAACGCTAAAACAAAAGTATGAAGAAGGAACTTTTGATTTAAACGCCTTTTGGATTGGACTCAAAGATGAATACCCAGAAATTGTTAATAGAGCCATCACATTACTGTTACCGTTTGTGACGACTTACCGATGCGAGACTGGTTTTTCCGCATATGCTTACACCAAAAGCAAGTACAGAAATAGACTGGATGCAGCTCCAGATCTTCGCGTTCAACTGTCGGACATTAAGCCTAATTTTAATGCTATTTTAAGAAAATATGTAAAAAAAATTCATTCGTCACATTAAATTCACAAACGTGTTTTTATGAATTTAATGTGACGAATGAAATTTTTTGTACGTTTTATTACTTTATGTACCTACCTACATATTCACAGTAAATGTACAAAAATAATTTCATAAAAACTTAATTGTTTTTCATTTATACCTTTTTCAAGGTAGGCAAATTTCCATTTATCAAGGTAGGGTTCCGCTAGGAAAAGTATAATCAATTAGGGTTCCTTGGCAAAAAAAAATTGGGAACCCCTGCTCTAAGGTATCGGTATCAATTGGAGATTGAATACCGAACACGGACTCGACACTAATGAGGGCATCCACAACTTTTTCTGCCACCAGGGCGGTGCCACTTAAAAGTGAAGTATAATATTTGACAGATTTCATAGCGGGGAAGTTAATTTTTTCGGAAAATGTAAAAGTTATTGTCTCTTTCTGTACTATTAGCTATATTTTATATTAATAAGATTAAAAATAAATAAACCAAATCACAGATATACATAAAAGTAGATTTTTTAAAAAAAAGTAATAAATATGCAAAAAAAATAAAGAGCAAACCACTGAGGCATTGTTTTATGTATTAATATAATACTATGCACATAGAGAAACGGATTCCATTTCGAGACACCAATAAATTAGTTATTGAGAGTACTTGCGTAATTTACTTTTCATTTTTTTTTCATTTATTCCAATTTTTTAAATATGTGACACGTAACCAATGACTGTCATTATTATGGAATAATGACAGCCATTGGTTACGTCGTTAACATGCGAAAATATTTTTTTTTATTTTATTTATTACTAGCTGATACCCATTCGCTTCGCTGGGGCCGACAATATTTTATTGCGGGACCTTGATATAAAATATCAAGATTGTTTTTTGATGGGTCTATCGGTATAATCCATTGTTAGTGAGCGTCTAGATTGCGAAATAAGTACTTATACTAAATTTCAATTCAATCGGGTGTATAGTTTTAGAGATCTCCTGATGTGTCTGTCATATATATAGATGACGATCCCAAGCGCGTTAAAAGTATGAAGGTCAAATTGGCATCATAATTCGTGTCGTGTAGTTATCACTTAAGCACTAGTAAGCGTGTCATTATGAAAGTAGATGCACATAATATTGTAGGAGCGCGCGTACACTGTAGTTGCTGCCCATAAATAGCATTCTATTTGGGATAATTTCAAATGACAGTAGAAGCCTTATTATACTCGTATTTTCAAAAACTGTCGAGACGGTAGACCAGTATTAATATATTATACAAGTTAAATGTTATGTTGCTAGGAAGGATTGGCCTTAATCGGAAGGTGACCAAACGCCTCAGGTTTGACACTGCTTCCCTCGCCAGCTTACTTAAAGCCTGGCGTGAACAAGATGGTTTTTCCCTTATCAATCGGTAGCCATGGGATTTCAGACATTTCCCTATTTCTCACAGACGTCTCTTACGCCTTCACTTCTTTTTCACTACATTTCTTTTTTTTAATTACTATAAGCCAGTGCTTGACCACAATGATAATAACGTAGTCTTAGAGTAACAAAAGTCTATATATGTACTTACTTTAGGTATCCATGTGCCACAAGCTTGAAGTTGATGAGGGCTGCGTAAGCCCATTGAGCCACGTTGAATGCGTGCAACCAATTGTGGTATGGAACGTCCCTGTAGCTCTTCTTCACGTGTAGGACGAACCGGGCGAGCTTGTCTCTTTTTATGTTGTACCTTACAAACAAAACTAACTGCATCACTCGACGTTGCTTAAGTGAAATCTTCGTGAAATAGGTATGAGTGTTAAAGGATGAGAAACTGACCGCTAAATGGACATTCCAAAACATTGTATAGACAATTCGAAAGTGGAATAAACAGGAAGTGTAGATTCCTCTAACGTTATAAATTTTCATTTAACTGTCGGGAGATCTTCGGTGACAGCCAAAATTTTTTTCTGACAAAAATATTAAAATTTATAAAATTATCATTGTCAGTCTCTTACAAATACGCTTAGGTATGTATAATATAAGTTACTTTGTCAAGTTGATTGCCTAGTGCACATCGTCGTTAATAAATTCATCAACTTCATCACCAACAGCCCGTAAGTCCCTCGTAAGAGGCCTTTCACGTTTTATGGAATATTAGCTTGTAGCAGCATTAAAGTTGCAAGATATTCTAGTACTCCGACAGCCAATCCACCGGCCGAGGGTGGGGATAGAGGCAAACCCTGCCTACAACGGGAAAGGTCCATGTTTTAGCGCGACGCGGGATCCATGCAGCTGACTGCGTCGCGTAAGTGTAATCTGTCACATTCGGCTCGAGATCGCCGGCGCCGGTTGACGCAGCGTCGCTTGTAGTACTTGACCACGTTCTTTTTTTTATAGAAGAGGGGACAAACGAGCCATTACCAACAGGTGAGCATGCAGTTCACCTGATAGTTAGTCACACAGAACTACCCGCCCGTTAACAACTACAACACCAGGGTATTCCAGGTGCGTTGCCAGCCTTTTAGAAAGGATAAGCTCTTTTCTTGAAGGTCCCTAAGTCGTATCGGTCCGGAAAAATCGCCGGTGTTAAACAATTTCACAAAGAAGTCGTACGAGGAAGAAAATTTCTAGTAAAACGCACAGTGGTAAACCGCCAGGTCCAGATGGTGTGGATGGTATCGTGAGTTTTATAGTGAAGTGCGATGGTGTAATTTGGCGGCTAGGATTAATCCGAACAATTCCTCAGAGCACTCCCTGCGGTAAATGCGATAGAAAATAGAAATGCAAATGCAAATGCGTGTGTACATTTAAGCCGTATATAGTGGACTATATCCATTACTTTATAATTGACTGGTATATTCTGAGATGAAAATGTTAATTCTGGTATTACGATTCCAAATTCACCTAAGTGTTCATACTACTGGTGTGCAATCATAAAGAATATAATTTCTATGGTTACTAAAACAAAGTTCGTGAACATTTTAGTGTAACATTGTAAGTGTGAATTAACACTTTTTCCTAAAAAATGATTCTACCGTCACGTATTTTCCTTATTTGTCATGGCAATTTTGTTTATTTTTGGGGAAGGTCTATGTTCAGCAGTGGACTTGTGAAGGGCTGTAATGATGTAATGACTAGCTTATTTTTACCTCCCATATGTTTGTCTCTGCTTACCCTAATGGTTGACTGGGAGAGATTGCCTTTAAGCATTAAGTCCGCCATATGTACGATTTTATTTTATGTGTATAAAAGTTTAAATAAATAAATGAAATGTTACTTCTTCTCATATCCGAGATCGGAGAACATCTTGACAACGTAGCAAGGCAGCTCGCGCAGCGGCAGAGCCCGGATGTTGAAGTGCAGGTTCGCGATGTGTGGGTGCTTGTGGAAGCCATTACATTCTAGTAGATTGTCCACTTCGGTATCATCCACCTACATTGATCACATAGTTCAGTTCAACTGCCTCGTTGGTCTGGAAGCCGTAAAGACGGTTGCTGATCGTGAGGTCCTCGGTTCGAATCCCTGATTCGGTCAAAATCAGATTTGTCAATAAGTTTTCATAGACAGCTCGGAGTCAGGAAGTTGGCGGTGCTTCTCTCCCTGCCTCGGAAATTATGTAAAGCCGTCCTGCTGATCTCTCTCCAGTCTTGTCGGATAATCGTCGGATAGGACTATGAGAGTAAGCGATACATGATAGATACGCATACAGATCAGTTAGCGTGCATATATTCAAGCACTATAATCATGTCCTACGTAGGTCCTGTCCGGTCCTGTCCTACGTATCCATGTCAGATAACCATCGTTACTTGTACTATTATCTATTCTGTGCCGTCGTTGAGACTGGCCGTCGTGACCGGAATTCGGTCTGGAGGACATTACACATATTTAGTGTTGCCCAAAATCGGTCTTGGTCTTGCAGTCTTGGTCTTGTTCTTGCATTTTCGCAAGACCAAGACCAAGATTGGCTGTGCAAGATTTGAGCAAGAACAACACTAAGCCTGCGAGACTCTTGCGTCTTGGAGTTAGGACTGAGTGTCGTTTCAGGGAGTATAGGAGTTCGGGTATACGCTTAGGGACTCTATGAGACGCAAGAAAATATAATAAAAAAATTTGGAAAATTCGACTTATGCGCATTACGGACAATACCATAAACATACATAGCGAATGAAAATATCCATTAAAAGAAATAAAGAGGGCATTCCTAGTTTAGACCATCGCTGGCTAAGTCTCGACTTGTTCTTGCATTTGGGCAACACTACTCATATCCCAGCAAAATATTTGTTTTGTCGAGACGATGGTTCATAGCTTTGCTAAGATTTGAAATGTGACGGGGTTATCGATTTATTAATAAGTTTTATATTTTTGTAAATAATTATCCGCTGTGAGTTCGGAGTAAATACTCATCGCGCCACCTACCGGAAAGCGCAGAACAACGTCGAAACATCGTTCGAAACACAACACGCAATTAGTGATTGAGTCTCTTGAGACACGTCTCAAACTCATATACAACATAGTTAAAAAGATATTTGTGGACGATAAACATGACACCTCCTTGGGGCAGATGGTCGCCCTCCCGGTAATAGAAAAAGTTGCTACATTCGAGCATCACCGTGTCCTCCCCTCTCTTCAGACCACAGATAATCCTGTAATATCCTAGAGCAACTTATCTATATATTTTTTCAGCGCCAGAATCCTCTCGTCAGTACTCAGGGTGCTGGCGTTAAATGTGGCCAGGTCGAGTTGACATAAACCACCGTGTAGAGGCGGTGTAAGAATATACAATACCCAAATAAGCCTACACAGTACCTACACGAGCAACCCGGGTACGATTTCCGCCGGCACCAATGAAATTGTTAATTGTAATTTTAAGTGCTGATTTACCACGTGCTCGGCGGTGAAGGAAAACATCGTGAGGAAACCTGCATGTCGAAGAAATAAGAAAAAAAATTCGAAGACACGTGAAGTTCGCCAACACGCATTGGGGCAGCGTGGCGGAACTTACCCTAAAACCCTCTCAGAAATGAGGGGAGGCCTGTGCCCAGCAGTGGGATGTATATAGGCTGTAGCTTTAACTTTTTTAACTTTAAAACAGCCAAAAGTTCGGTCAATCGGACGTAAAATACGAGAACGGAAAACAAAACAAGCGATGGGCAGCAGCATCTTCCTAATTGAAACTAGAAAAAAAAGTTGCGGTTGTCAGCCTACCTGCCAGTCGTGACAACTATGGCACACATTTCTCCATGAGTAACGACAGCAATAAGTCAAGCGTAAAGACAATAAAAAAATATTAGCTGCATATATTTTCTTATTGTAAAACAGGTTCCATCCAACTCCTAATATGATTCAAATCTTGAGTAATAGCGCAGAACATCTAACTGTACTTACACTAAGCAACGAAGCTACCGTTCTAATCTTATATCTTAACTTTTTTAATACAAGTGATAGTACAAAGTCAACCTTATGATAAATGGATGCTGTGCCATAAACGCCTACATATATTCTCAATTAAGAATAAAAATACAGATGCGTTGTTACCCATTAAAGACTAAGAAGGAATTATCTCGTTACCAGCCCAAAGCGTCTCCGGTTCTCACCACTTCCCGTAGGTAACACAGCATTATGCTGCTATTTAACGCTGTTATTCTGCTAGTATTTAAAGCCTACGCTAAATTACAACTGTGGAATGGCGGCACAGCCTAACTTCTTTAGACTAGAATAGTTTACCAACAGCGATTTTTCCGGACCGATACGACTTAGGGACCTCCAAGAAAAGAGCCTACTCCTTTTTAAAAGGCCGGCAACGCATCTGCAATTCCCCTGGTTCCCCTGGTGTTGCGGTTGTTCATGGGCGGCGGTAGTCACTTACCATCAGGTGAACCGCATGCTCGTTTGCCCACTCTCCTATAAAAAAAGACTGTAGACTGTCGTGGCGGTATAATAATATTCACTACCCCGTGTTTGAAGTAAGAGACGTCTTCTTCCTAATAACAACTAAAACGAAAAAACTACGGTTGCAACCCGCCCGCCAAGCGCGACAACTGTGACATATATGAGGCACTCTATGGGAGAGGTCTATGTTGAGCAGTGAATTTTTAATAAGCTGTGGAGGTACGGTAAGGTAAAAAATTACAAAATTAATGAAAGCTAGATGCCGCTAGTTATTAGGAGATGACGTTACAACCTTCATATGATACATCACAAGCTCATTTGCTAGAGCGTTTCTGATGTGCGCCTCCTGCATCTTCTGGTACACTACGGAATGGACAATACACACTCCGCAGTATACGCTGAACGCCAGCGCCATTTCCTCGTCCATGGCGTTGAAGTAAGGATCGTCAACTTTGTTGATGAGACACACTACACCAATGATACCGGACTGGTCGCGAATTGGGAAACATAGAAGTGACCTGAAATGTATTAAAGCTAATGGTTTCTTATGTTTACGCGAACACTACGCGTTTAAATTAAAATAGTTTTTACGGATTTTATCACGTATATTATTAAGTTAAGTATTTTGTCACACTTCCTCTATATATATAAAAAAAATTATACTCAGGTATAACCCAGGTCACTGGCAACACACATTGTTTTGAAATTTTGAGGTATGCCTGACGAGAAAATGTGTCATAATCCCCCGAACGCTGCCCAGCCGAGTTGAATCCGTCGATTGACCTCTCGGTCAAAGTTGGACTTACCTAGTCGGACTATTTGTCCTAGGTTTTATTACGTGGTAGAGCCATGTTGTAGCTATATTGTGGTTGCAGCACGAATGGGTCGGCTCGACCGGAGTAGGAACACGCTCTCACAGAATACCAGCGTAAAATAGCAGCTCAATGCTGCTGTGTTTCATATGGAAGGTGTAGAGAACTGGAGACCCTTTTTACTGGAAACGAGGCATTCCATCTCGGTCCTCAGGGGTGGCGGCGCATCTGTATTTTGATTCCTAATTGAGTATAAATGTAGATGTCTATGGGCCACAGCATCCACTTACCATCAGGTGGACTGTGTGCTCGTTTGTCACCCTTATTCTATAAAAAAAAGGTAAACATACTCGTCAACAACTTCGAGCTCAGTGCTCACAACAACTACCGATATATATGTGACATGGCCGTTACACATGACTTTTGTTTTGTCCATGCACTATTGAGGTTATTGAGCATAGTGCTTAGGTCCTCCATCGATTCTGCCATACGGGCTATATTGTTGGCAAATCGAAGGTGAGTGATGTACTCACCAATGATGTCAACACCGTATCCTTTTTAGTCTAGCTTCAAAACGTTTTCCAATGCAGCGGTAAAGAGTTTCGGGGATATAACGTCACCCTGTTTTACACCTCTCTGAAGTTGGATACTCTGGTTTTGTACTCGGATAGCTATCGTAGCCCTACAAACACTTCAGCACTTCGATTATATCGCCATTCAACTTGACTGTAGCACCGCCCAAATTTCGACGGAATCAAAGTTTTTCTCATAGTTCACATATATAAAGTGGCATTCAACTTGACTGTAGCACCGCCCAAATTTCGACGGAATCAAAGTTTTTCTCATAGTTCACATATATAAAGTGGCATTCAACTTGACTGTAGCACCGCCCAAATTTCGACGGAATCAAAGTTTTTCTCATAGTTCACATATATAAAGTGGCATTCAACTTGACTGTAGCACCGCCCAAATTTCGACGGAATCAAAGTTTTTCTCATAGTTCACATATATAAAGTGGCATTCAACTTGACTGTAGCACCGCCCAAATTTCGACGGAATCAAAGTTTTTCTCATAGTTCACATATATAAAGTGGCATTCAACTTGACTGTAGCACCGCCCAAATTTCGACGGAATCAAAGTTTTTCTCATAGTTCACATATATAAAGTGGCATTCAACTTGACTGTAGCACCGCCCAAATTTCGACGGAATCAAAGTTTTTCTCATAGTTCACATATATAAAGTGGCATTCAACTTGACTGTAGCACCGCCCAAATTTCGACGGAATCAAAGTTTTTCTCATAGTTCACATATATAAAGTGGCAGATTGTACTCTTCGGTCTTCAGTACAATTTGACGAAGGGTATGTATGTGGTCTATGTTATTAAAGCCTTTTCGGAAACAACCGGCTTGTTCGGGAGGCTGGAAGTCGTCGAGTCTGCGTGCGAGACGATACGTAATGACGCTCGAAAACAGGCTCAGGAATGAAATCGGTCGGTAGTTCTTCAAAAGAGCGTTGTCGCCTTTCTTGAAGAACAAGCCTAATACACTTCTGCTCCACGCCTCTGGAGTAGTGGCACAATGGAGCACGGAATTAAAGAGCTACTGAATGACTTCAAGTGGGTACCTACTGTGTAGTTTTCCACTCGCTTTCAGAAGCTCCACTGTAATTCCATCCACGTTCGGTACCTTGCCGTTTTTAAAGTTCTAGAGAGCCATTCTAATCTTGCTCAAACTGACGTCCGGGATATCATTGGAATATTATCGGATAAGACTTGGTCTTGGATCGATACTCACACTTGCGCCGTGGCTCCAATAATGACGGTGGAACCTCTCAATCTCCCTCAAAATCTCAGGTGTTCCAGAAACGATGCTACCACATTCAGTCTTTAGCTCTTTCTAGCAGACCGATCTCTGGGTCTCTGGCAAAGACTTTGGAGTCTTGTTTCCGCTCCTTCGCTTCCGCTTCTTCAATACGAGCTGTATTGAAGTTGCGTAAGTCCCGCGCCATGCACTTGGAGTAATGTCTGCTGAAGACTGCAGCTTCATTTCCCGTCTAACAGCCATGAGATTAAGAGTGTGATCGGAGTTTTGGGATTCTTCTCGACGGGTTTTGCAGAACTTAGCTCCGACCTCCGACCGATTTATTATAGGTACTCGTACTGTGTATTAAATTAGAAACTTAGAATACAATTTTTCTTTTGGTTTGTTTAAGATAAACTAATACTGAAAAGAATAAAAGAAACTACTGATATACATTATATATACTAATGTCAAAAATATAAATAAAAATAGACATACTAACTTGCACTCAATTCCTGGGTAAGAATCTATGTCATGTAAGAAATGTGGATGTTCCCGGGCATTTTTCGCGTTCACGAGCTTGCCGGTGCTGACAACGTGGCCTGCTATACCGACGTTCATTTTGAATCGCCTTTTCACGATCTCCTTTTTATTCTTACAAACAAAAGATTGTATTAAATTCACTGCATTACGTGGTAGAGCCATGCTGCAGCTATGCTGCATGCAGTAGTAGTATAGTTGTAGCACGAACGGGTCGGCTCGACCGGGGAGGACCACGCTCTCACAGAATACCAGCGTAAAATAGCAGCTTGACACTGCTGTGTTTCGTATGGTGAGTGTAGAACACCGTAGACCCTTTTTACTGGAAAAGAGGCATTTCATCTTAGTCCTCACGGGTGACAATGCATCTGCATTTTGATTCGCAAACGAGGATAAATGTAGACGTCTATGGGCCACAGCAACCACTTACCATCAGGTGGACTGCGTGCTCGTTTGTCACCCTATCCTATAAAAAAAACTTTATGTAGCTTTAATAATCAATTTAAATATTTTAATGTTATGAAATACCGATGACAGATTATGAATACTTTAGAATTAAAGAGGATTTTTATTGATATGAAACTTGGAGCCTTGGTAGCTAAGAGTCGTGGTAGCGTAGGTAGGGGCTAAGCGCTTGCTGTGAATTTCATGGTACGCGAGCAACCCGGGTTCGTTCCCCGCTGGCACCAATGAAATTGTTAATTGCAACTTTAAGTGCTGATTTACCACGTTCTCGGCGGTGAAGGCAAACATCGTGAGGACATGCATGTCTGAGAAATAACAAAAAATATTTAGACGACATGTTCGTCAACACACATAGGACAGCGCGGCGGGCATTTCTTTACCCTAAAACCCTCTCAGAAATGAGGAGAGGGCTGTGCCCAGCTGTGGGACGTATAGAGGCTGTAATTTTATTTTTATTGCGAGAACGTGGTCCCGTGTCGAGGCGACCCATTCAAGCTACAACCATAATATAGCTGCAGCATGTTTCTACCACGTATATCGTATAGTCCACTAGATGGTACCTACTCAGTATGTACTCCTAACTCGTAAAGTGTTCCTATCTCCTAGTAATAAGCCTGCTAAATTAATAGAATTTAGTACCAATCCTTGCTCCATAGAATAATAATTCTCGACCAGATCCATGTGATCAACGTCCACCAGCATCACGGTGCAGTATTCCGCCTTCATCAGTAGCTTCGCTTGTTCCATTGTGATATTTAGGAGGGCCTCCAAGGAATCCACCTGATGGCATATTTTTTTAATAGAATAAGGGTGACAAACGAGCACACAGTCACCTGATGGTAAATGGAAGCTGTGGCCCATAAACATCTACATATATCCTCGATTTAGAATCAAAATGCAGATACGCTGTCACCCCTGAGGACCAGTAGCATTAAGCTGCTATTTTACGCTGGTATTCTGTGAGAGCTTGCTCCTACCCCAGTCGAGCCGACCCATTCGTGTTTAAACCACAATATAACTGCAGCGTGGCTCTGTCACGTATACTATATGTGATGATGATTACCGTGTAGTGGCGGTGTAAGAATATCCACTACCAGATATCATACCATGGGTGTCGTAAGAGGCGACACAGGGAAACAAATCAGCAGATGGACAGTAGCGTTTTCCTAATAAATAATAAAAAACGATGGTAGTGTTGCCAGGTGTCTCAATATGTGCGCGATTTTCAGTTGTCTGGTGACACGTCCCGATTCACCCTTGATCGGGACGCCAAATGTCTCGAGTTTTCACTAAACTTAGTTTATAATTGTTAAAGTAAAAATTAATATATCTGTAAGCTACTAACTACTACATTATTACTTTGACATTCTCATATTTTCTCACAAAAGTTGGACTAAATCGGCGATTGAGGATAACTCATTGCGGCCAAAAGGCAACAAAAAAGTGAGCAGATTTTTCCTCGCAAAAAATAAATCTATATGACAACAGACATTTCTGTATCGGGAAAAAACGCTATAGCTTCTGACCTCCGGTCCACCGCGCCGGTGCACGGTGTTGCTCTATGTAAATTCGGTCTGGACGGCAATATTTTGACGACAGAATTTGCCGTGTAGTGGCGGTTAAGAATATCTACTACCCCATATCTTCCCGTGGGTATCGTAAAAGGCGACAAAGGGAAACAAGCAGGAGATGGGCAGCAGCATCTTCCTGATAACAGCAAAAATACAATAAAAAAAACTGCGGTTGCCAACCCGCACGCCAAGCGTAGCAGCTATGGCAAATACCCTCCTATGAATGTAACAAAGAGACGTCCCCCAGTCCCCGGCGGCCTCGCTATTCCTGGCTACGGTGGCTACCATGGTAACGGCGGGGCAGGGGGTGATAAGAATCTCCGGTGGAGGTTCGGTTGCCACCTAAGACGACTCGACCTGGCAACATACAACGCACACACCCTGAGGACTGACGAGAAGATTGTGGAGCTGGAAGAAGAGACAGACAAGTTACGCTGGCATATTATAGGATTATCAGAAGTCCGGAGAGAGGGGGAGGACACGGTAATCCTCGAATCCGGCAACTTGCTCTATCACCGGGAGGGCGACCATCTGTCCCAAGGAGGTGTCGGATTTATCGTCCACAAGTCTCTCGTTACCAACGTTGTAAAGATTGAGAGTGTATCGACGGGGGTTGCGTACCTTATACTCAGTATCACCAAACGATATTTGCTGAAAGTCATACAGGTTTACGCACCAACTTCGGCACACCCCGATGAGGAGGTGGAGGAAATGTATGAGGATATTACTAGAGTCATGCATTCCTCCAAAACCCACTATGCAGTGTGAATGGGAGACTTCAACTCAAAACTAGCCACAACAGAGAACGGTGAGCTGAAAGTAGGGAAATTTGGAATAGGGCAACGGAACCCAAGGGGCCAGCAGCTGGCCGACTTCATGGAGAAAAAGGGACTCTTTATGATGAACCCTTTCTTCCAGAAGCGGCCCCACAGGAAGTGGACCTGGTCGAGCCCCGACGGTTCGACAAAAAATGAGATTGACTTCCTTATGACGACCAGACGACAACTGTTCAGTGATGTCTCCGTGATCGCGAGGGTGAAAACTGGTAGCGATCACCGAATGGTCAGAGGCACACTGAACCTAAACGTTAAGTTGGAGGGGTCTCATCTAATGAAGTCAACGCTCCGTCCCCCTCGTGCTCTGTTCCAAAGTCCCGAAACCTTTCAGCTCGAGTTACAAAACCGTTTTCAGTGCCTAGAAGACTGCAATGAAGTGGACGATTTGAATGACAAGCTCGTGGAAACTGTCCATGCGGTCGGAGCTAAGTTCTGCAAGACCCGCCGCAGAAGAACACAAAAACTCTCCGATCACACTCTTAATCTCATAGCTGTTAGACGGGAGATGAAGCTGCATTCTTCAACAGATTTGACAGCATACAGGCAACTGAACAGACAGATCTCCAAATGCATGCGGCGGGACTTACGCAACTACAATACAGCTTGTATTGAAGAAGCGATCGAGCGGAACCAAGGCTCCTATGTCTTTGCCAGAGATCTGTCTGCCAGAAAGAGCCAACTATCAAAGCTGAAGACCAAGTGTGGCAGCATCGTTTCCGGGGCATCTGAGATTTTGAGTGACACTATTCCGAAGATATCCCGGACGTCAGTCTGAGCGAGATTAGAATGGCTCTCCAGCACCTTAAAAACGGCAAGGCCCCAGGCGAGGATGGAATTACAGCGGAGCTTCTGAAAGCGGGTGGAAAAGCGGTACTTGAAGTCCTTCAGAAGCTCTTTAATGCCGTACTCCATGGTGGCATTACACCGGAGGCGTGAAACAGAAGTGCGGTGGTCTTGTTCTTCAAGAAAGGTGACAACGCTCTCTTGAAGAACTACAGACCGATTTCCCTTCTGAGCCGCGTCTACGTGCTGTTTTCGAGAGTCATTACGAATCGTCTCGCGCGCAGACTTGACGACTTCCAGCTTCCCGAACAAGCCGGTTTCCGAAAGGGCTTTAGCACCATAGACCACATACATACCCTTCGGCAAGTTGTACAGAATTCACTATGTCTGGCGTATGTGGACTATGAGAAAGCCTTTGATTCCGTCGAAATTTGGGGGGTGCTGTAATCCCTTCAGCGGTGCCAAGTTGACTGCCGGTATGTCGAGGTGCTGAAGTGCTTGTACAGTAGGGCTACGATGGCTATCCGAGTACAGAACCTGAGTACGAAACCTATCCAATTGCAGAGAGGTGTAAGACAGGGTGACGTTATATCGCCGAAACTCTTCACGTGAAGACATTTTCAAGCTTTTGGACTGGAAAGGATACGGTATTAACATCAATGGCGAGTACATCACTCACCTTCGATTTGCCGACGATATAGTCTTTATGGCAGAATCGCTGGAGGAACTAAGCACCATGCTCAATGACCTTCGATAGTGTCTCCCAACGGATAGTATAAATATATATAATAAATAATAAATAGTGAAACGGGCAAGGTCAAACCGCGCAACTCGGATTTTCAATTGAATATTAACAATAATTTAACGCGATCTGATCAAGAAGTTGCTATGGCTTTTGAGAAACATTTTACTGATGTTCCTTTTTTGACAACAAAATCATTGAATTCTTCTCCTATTGTCGCCGAATCATTGCTCAAACAAAATGTAAAGGCTTGTTCAAATACTTTTTAATTCCATAGGGTACTGCCAAAAGATATCAATAAATATTTTAAAACTATTGATGTTAAGAAAACGGCAGACTTATGGGGGATTTCCGTTAAAGTTATTTTATCTATAATAGATACATTAGCACCTTATCTAGCCACTATATATAATATAAGCGTCGAATCTGGTGTGTTTCCTGATTTAATGAAACATAGTAAAGTCATACCTATATTTAAATCTGGTAGTACATTAGACCCCGCCAATTTTAGACCAATTTCTGTACTGTGTTGGTACATTAAGTAAAATTTTTGAAAAAATTGTTTTAGATCAGATGTTAAGTTTCTTTAATATTAATAAATTGCTACATAATAATCAATTCGGTTTTACAAGGGGTCGCTCGACAACTGACGCTGGAGTTGAGCTTATTAAACATATTTTTTGTGCATGGGAGAATTCAGAGGATGCTTTGGGTATATTTTGTGACCTTTCCAAGGCCTTCGACTGTGTTCACCATGAGACATTAATCAGGAAGCTACAGTACTATGGTGTCAAGAACACAGCGCTTAAACTTATTATTTCATATTTAAGTAATAGAAAACAGAAGGTTATTATCAATGGTAAAAGTTCTTCCGGGTCACCTGTACTAATGGGTGTACCTCAGGGCTCGATTCTCGCTGCGGGCTGTTCGAAAGAGATACCGCGGCTCCGGAACGTAAGGGCACTGAAGGAACACGGATGGTTTTTAGTCAGTAAAAGTCTGACACTCCCTTCCGCTCCACCCAGAGCGAAAGGCGTCATTTGATGATTTTCCATCCGCAAAAAAAAAAAAAAAAAGGGCTCGATTCTCGGCCCATTCCTGTTTCTGGTGTATATTAATGACTTACCTCACCTTGTAGGGGATAGTCATGATATAGTATTATTTGCTGATGATACTTCCTTGATTTTTAAACTTAAACGTCAATCATTTAAATGTGACGAAGTGAATAATGCTATATCAAAATTAGTGCATTGGTTTAACGTTAATAATCTGCATTTGAACGAAAATAAAACTAATTGTGTTAAATTTACAACAACGAATGTTCAAAATCTGAATACCAATGTGTTTTTAAATGGGGAGGAATTGAGCCCTGTTGTATCCACTGTTTTTCTTGGCATCACTCTTGACGCAAAGCTCCAGTGGGGCCCCCATATATCCAAATTAGCAAGCAGACTAAGTTCTGCAGCCTATGCTGTAAAAAAGATTAGAGGTCTCACTAGTGTCGAGACAGCTAGATTAGTTTATTTTAGTTATTTTCATAGCATATTGTCTTATGGGATTTTGCTATGGGGAAATGCGGCTGATTCAGAAACTATTTTTGTTTTACAGAAGAGGTCCATTAGAGCTATTTACAATCTAAAACCGAGAGAGTCTCTTAGAGATAAATTTAAAGAAATTAATATATTAACTTTGGCCTCTCAGTATATTTACGAAAATTTAATGTATGTTCACAAAAACAAAGATAGTTTTAGTAAAAGAAGTGATATACATTCTGTAAACACTAGGAACAAACACAAGCTAGTGATACCAGTTTCTCGACTCCACAGAGTCAGTAATTCATTCTTGGGGCAATGTATACGCTATTACAACAAGGTCCCGGAAAGTGTACAGGTTCTCTCTATTACCAAGTTTAAATGTTTTATTAAGCTGAAACTGTATAAAAAGGGTTATTATAGTATAAATGAATACATGGTTGATAATAACCCCTGGGAATGAGGTGATCGCTTCCAAGCAGTTTCTAAAATAAATTTTGTAAATAGTTCGTAATCATTTATATTGTAAAATTTATTTAAAAAAAAGTCCCGCTGGGTTTCTTGCTGGTTCTTCCCAGGACAGAGGGTTTTTTTCGAACCAGTGGTAAAGTAAAAAATGACTTTCAATAAGAATTACACATGTAATGTATATTGAATAAAAATATTCTATTCTATTCTATTCTATTCTATTCTATTCTATTCTATTCTATTCTATAGGTCTTAAGATGAACATCGACAAAACAAAGATCATGTTTAATGTCCATGTCACACCTATGCCGGTAGTTGTTGGGACCACTAAGCTCGAAGTTGTTGATGAGTATGTTTACCTGGGACATATAGTCCGACTAGGTAAGTCCAACTTCGACCAAGAGGTCAATCAACGGATTCAACTCGGCTGGGCAGTGTTCGGAAAGCTACGACACATCTTCTCGTCAGACATACCTCAAAACCTTAAAACGAAATTGTACAACCAGTACGTGTTGCCAGTGATGACTTACGGATCTGAGATGTGGTCCTTCACTGCTGGCCGTATGAGGAAGCTCAAGGTCGCTCAGCAAGCTATGGAGAGGGCTATGCTCGGGCTTTCTCTGCGTGATAAACTTAGAAATGAGGATAACCACAGTAGAACCAGAGTAACCGACATAGCCCAACGGATTAATAGGCTGAAGTGGCAGTGGGCCGGCCATATAGCTCCAAGAACTGACAACCGATGGGGAGGTAAGGTTCTCGAGTGGCAGTCTCTTACCGGTATGCGAAGTGTAGGGCGACCCCCCTCGAAATGGAGTGACGTCCTGGTAAGACATGCAGGATTTCGATGGATGCAGTTGGCTCAGGACCGTGCTTTGTGGCATTCCTTGGGGGAGGCCTATGTTCAGCAGTGGACTTATGAAAGGCTGTAAGGATGATGATGATGAAAGGAATTTGTATTTTAATTTATATTTATTATGAATTTTTATGAAACATGGCGATGTCACCTGAGCAAACAGGTGCCTGGCTACACGAAGCAACTGTTGACACTTTTCTTTCAGCGTGCATTCGTATTCCAGTGCGATGGATTTCTTCAGCACTGGCCAGAAAAACCTGCAAAGAAACAAAATTCAGAGTATATTCAAACCTCATTTTTTTAATAAAATTTAAGTGATAAACGAACTCACATTCCACCTGATGGTAAGTGGTTACTGCAGCTTACGTACACTTGCGAACAACTTCAAATGAAGAAGGCGATGCGAAGGCGAACTGGACGACTGTTGCGTTGTTTTGTAAAGTGTACAAAACCGCGCAAATAATTTTTATGATGAAAACATGGAACTGGAATGATGCGCTTCTATTGCTGGACTAACGTACGAGACTAAAGGTAAAGGTTCCTATTTTTGGGGGAATTACCTAAGCGTTGCAGCCTTCCTAATAATCCAACGGCTTTTTAACCGACTTCAAGGAAGAAGAGGGACTCAATTCAACAGCATTTTTATGTGTGTTACCTCATAACTTTTTTCTAGATGAACCGATTTAGATAATTCTTTTTTTATTTGAAAGCTGGTGCTACTCATGTGTTTCCTGAACAATTTGGTCTAGATCTGACAAGTAACTTTTGAGTTATGCTTAATAATGCGTATTTATTTATATTTTAGTCGGTTGTACAACATTTTAAATTTTATCACTTGCATAGAATTGGGGAGACACGAGCATGCGGCTCACCCAATGTTAAGTGTTGACCGACGCACATAAACAACAGCAACATCAGAGGAATTGAGGCTGCTCCCAAAATGTGCATATTCATTTATTGTACCTAATAACTCTCATCAATATTTGATTTTACATTACTTATTAAAGGACAATAATTTCTTATTATTATTACTTACAGAAAACACTCATAGATTATTAAAGCGACCCGTTCTTCCAGAATGTTCGGCGCGACAACACAAACGATCAAAGAAAACTGTTTGTCCTTGATTGGGAACATAACGATTCGCTTCTTCGTTTGATTTTCTGGCAAATGCTAAAACCAACCTTGACGTATTTAATAATGTAGATATTAAACGATTACTCCTTTACGGCTGCCTTATTGGCCTAGTGGTCATAAACGTGACAGCTAGTCATGGGATTCTAGATTCAAATTTCGGATCGGGCCAATCGGGGAATGAGTCAGCAAGTTGGCGATGTTGCACCCCCGTGCCTCAGAAAGCACGTAAAGCCGTTGGTCCTGCGCCTGACCTCTGCCCGGTCGTGTCAAATTGCTGTCTATGAGTATGAGTAAAAAATGAAATCAACTAAGATTGTTATTTAATACACTCAGGCCAACATAGAAAAAATAGATTTCAAGTGATTCCAAAACCATGCTCAACTTCTTCACACGCATTCACGCACACATCTTTCTTCTTTCTTTATTTATCAACACGTAAAAGCAACTGGACGCACACATATGCACCTAAAAATATGTTGTTGGTTGCAAATTATTTTAGGTGCATATATACACACGTACCTACGCGTTCTTATTTTTTTTTTATTGGATAGGGTGAGAAACGAGCACACAGTCCACCTGATGGTAAGTGGTTGCTGTGACCCATAGACATCTATATCTATACTAAATAAAGAATCAAAATGCAGATGCGTTGTCACCCGTGAGGACTAAGATGGAATACCTTTTTTCCAGTAAAAAGGGTCTCCGGGTCTCTACACTCACCATACGAAACATACGCTGGTATTCTGTGAGAGCGTGGTCCTCCCCGGTCGTGCCGACCCATTCGTGCTACAACTATACTACTAATATAGCCGCAGCATGGCTCTACCACATATAATAAGTTGTGGAAGCTTGGTTTTTGCATCACTCGAAACGTAGTCAACGCTCTGTTTGTGAGTTATTACTAACGAAGCATTCCATCTTAGTCATCAGGGGTGACAAACGCATTTGCATTTTGATTAAAAATTGTAAGCACTTACTCGTTCGTCACCCTTATTTCTAAACAGTTACTTCTAGTAAGTTTTGTTTTAAACCCAAAGAAATATTATATAAATAAAGCTAATTAAAACATCGTATGATTAAATCCGGCCAGCAGTGAAGGACCACTCGTCAGACATACCTCAAAACCTTAAAACGAAATTGTACAACCAGTGCGTGTTGCCAGTGATGACTTACGGATCTGAGATGTGGTCCTTCACTGCTGGCCGGATGAGGAAGCTCAAGGTCGCTCAGCGAGCTATGGAGAAGGCTATGCTCGGAGTTTCTCTGCGTGATAAACTCAGAAATGAGGATATCCGCAGTAGAACTAGAGTGACCGACATAGCCCAACGGATTAGTAAGCTGAAGTGGCAATGGGCCGGCCATATAGCTCGAAGAACCGACAACCGATGGGGAAGAAAGGTTCTCGAGTGGCAGCCTCGTACCGGCAGGCGAAGTGTAGGGCGTCCCCCCACTAGATGGAGTGACGACCTGGTAAGATATGCAGGAAGTCGATGGATGCAGGTGGCTCAGGACCGTGCTTTGTGGCATTCTTTGGGGGAGGCCTATGTTCAGCAGTGGACTTGTGAAGGGCTGTAATGTATGATTAAATATTTCTTTCTTTTATAACATCATATACTCAGAAGATGGTTGGCGCTCGCTATAAATTTCATAGTATGCGAGCAAACCGGGTTCGATCCCCGCCGGCACCAATGAAATTGTTAATTGCAATTTTAAGTGCTGATTTACCACGTGCTCGGCGGTGAAGGTAAACATCGTTAGAAAACCTGCATATCTGAGGAGTACGCCAAGTAACAAGCCAAAACGTGAAGTGGCGTACTTTTAGCCACACAAGTAATTTCTTTACTCAAATGCTTCAGCATCACGGCGGACTAATTTCTACATAAGCCTTAGCTATTAGATACGAAAGGAGGCTTGTGCCCAGCAGTGAGACGAATATGGGCTGTAACTTTAACTTACGCTGCACCCATTTCTCCTCTTTTCTGTTTTCGGTTTTCGGGGATTATGTTCCATTTTAGAAATTAGAACGTTTAAACATTAAAAAGAGAACCCAAGCCAAAAGGTAAAAAGAAGAACTCAAATCAGTTAACAAGATTTCTAACCGAGTTCAAAAAACGGCGCGCACACACAAATTAATAATTTATTTTTCACGGCACAAGCTTTGAAAAATAAATTATTAATTTGTTGGTTGGTTATTTTTTCGCCTTTATATTTTAAGATTTGTTAATTGTTCATTGTTTCACTAAAATTTTACGTCTTGTATAGAAGTACCGGGCCATATAGTGGGTTAAAGCGGTATGCAGGTGAAAGTCAACACTTACTGGTGCAACAATAGCTTTAAAATCTTCTCCCATGTTAATTAAATTTTCAGTCTGTTCCACGACAGATTTAAGTACATCATTGAATTTCTGAGAAAGCTGTAAAAAACTCAGATGTTATTACATTGTGGAGTCTACGAATTGTAATACATATATTTAAGGCACTAGCTTTTTACCCGCGGCTTCGCTCGCGTGCGCTTGAATTTAGGGACATCATTAAATGATGTTCCGTGTTAAATTTAGAAATATTCGATCACTTTTAGAGTCACCTTGGTGTCTATGTCTCTATGTCTGTCAGAGATTTTTTTTCATTCTAAAATACTATTAGACGTAGATGATTACAACAGGTAACATGGTACACGTGAATATATAATATGTCTAGAAACTCCTACTATTTTTTATATATGGCGTGTCTTCCGATTCCGATGTATCCATAAGAAAGGTAAATAATCTTGAAATCAAAATGTATTATTATTATTTACATTTTACTCTTTACATATATATATTCATAGTTAAAGTAAATTTAGTTTTAACAAAGTAATATAATGTTTATTTGAGAATTTTTTTTCATATCATTGGTCCTATTTAATATTGATTAGCACCATAAAAAGATATAGATATTTTTTTTACTTCGAGTAGACAGTGAAAATTTCAAATACAGTTCTATAATGATGAATACCACACAAGGATTAAAACTAATGTTACGGGTTTTTACGCATCTTGGCTCCTCACCGAATGAAAGCACCGAAGCTCCGGGAAGTCTAAAGTATGTAAACATGTTTACGTATCGTCCCAACCATTATATACAACAAATTCTTGCAATAGTACACCGAATCCTACCAATGATGATTCGCGAGGCTATTGAAATGAAAAATATCCTAATTTTAATAGGGAAGATGGCTGAGTGCTACTATCTGCTAAGGACTCCACGATTAATAAAATTGAATTCAAACTACAACTGCATTTTAACTATTTTATTTTAACTATGACACCAGGTCGTCAAACACCTCAGTTCTCCCACCCCTCCCGTGACCATGGGTACTGTAAATTGCCTAAACCATCGGGATTTTAAAAAGTTAAAATTAAACGCGATAAAATCCTTAAAATTACTTTTATTCCTTATAAATTTTATACACAGTGACGTCAGGAATACTACACCCATGAACGGGAGTAGAAAAATGTTCGCACTGTTGAGGCGGTGAAAGAAAATCCAACACCTCATATCGTCCCCTCGTAAGAGGCGACATAGGAAAAAAACAGTATATGGGATGATCTGCATCATCTTCTTGACAACAGATCAAAATAATAATAGCTGCGGTTGCCAACCCACCACTATAGCAAATATCCAGCTACTTGACAATTTATGGGGGAGGACTATGTTCATTTCAGTGGACTTTTGATAGGCTGACGATAATGAGTTCTACTCATCTTTGGAAGCCTTAATATTTACGGTAGAGTGAAAACAAAAATTAACATACCCGAAAACACGAATGAAATAAAAACTGCATATATTGCCCCATGAAAAGTAAAAAAGCAGCTTACATACATGTTACTACTGGGCTGTAGAGTTTTTGGCCAAAAAAGAGTTCGCTGCACTGATTCCAATGCGGGATGAACGTAATGTAAATGATTCAATTATTTACATCGTATAATCAATAGAATTGTATTTCATTTTATCAATGACTTGCCATTTTAATTTATTTAGAAGTAAGTAGGTGGCGCTAATATTACATGAAATAATGAAAGCCAAAACTATACCATCTAGTAATATCAGCAATAGAAACGAACATTTATTTATTTATTATTATTATAATTAATATTATTTATTATAAGGGATAAAGTGATGTCAATTCTCTTAAAAGTTCTGTTTCTGTTAAAAGTAAGCTATCAGCGCCGCTAGCGGTGAAAAACGATAATGATATCGTCATATGACCATGTTATGAAATATTATGTATGAAGTTATTAGTAATTAAACACAACGGTGCTACCGTTGTGTTTAATTACTACATTCATTTCAGTCATTTTTTCAGTCTTTTCACGAAGTGATAAGACTACTTTATGATATATGATAAATTCTACGATCTGGCCAGGACATACATAAAAATCTCTTTAATAAAACTATGATGATAATGAAAATTTTGCAACAATTGCAGACAGACCAGTTTTTACCACTTTACATATATATTAGTAATTGAAATAAATACCTTATCAATTTTCATATTTTTTATAGACATCACTATTATCTATTGAAATTATTACACTTATAAAATAAAATAAAAAAATACTAAAAAATTGAACGTTACAATTTTTTAATAATTTTAAAAATCTAATAATTTAATCATAACATAAATGTAAGTTATTTATATTATTTCATTTATTAGTAACTGAAGGCAAAATATACAACTTTTTACATTTGATGATAGATGGCGCTGTTTTGAATACGAAAACAGTGTAGTTTCAAATTATTTTACCAAGATTATAACTAAATTTTAAACTTTATTTACAAATATGGTAATTACTTGAAAAACACCCGTCATTCCGCCTATAACTAAGATACAACAAAAAATTAACATCTAAAGGAAATTAATATACTTAACCTTCCTTTTTTGAAGTTCCGTAATCGGATAAAAAGTAGCCTATAAGTTGCCCCGGGTCACTGACTACCTACATACAAAATTTCATGTATATCGGTTCAGTAGTTTTTGCGTGAATCCGGAATACATAGACAGACAGACAGACAGACAGACAGAAAGACAGACACACAGACAGACAAAAATTCTAAAAACCACTAATTTGGCTTCAGAACCCTTTATTTAGTCCCCTGGACTTGTTTTTTCAAGAATATATTAGAATTACAGACACGACTTTTCTACAGATTTATTATATGTATAGATATAGATTAACACGCTTAATAAATACTCTAAGCATGGACGTATAAAAAAGGTTCATGATTAAAAGGGTGGGGTGGGGGAATATTATTATTTTGCGTATAAAACACTGAAAAATTGTTGATGTAGAATATGTCAGGGTCAACGACTCTTATGGCTCCAGTACACGTTGGCCGAGCGCGCTCGCCGAGTGCACTCGGCCAACGTGTACTGGGCCGTTTTGTATATATTTGGCGTTTGCGGCCAACGCTCGCCGACGAGCCGTATAGTGTCGGTTTTCCGTGCACAAATCAAAGGAATTTGGCGTAAGCCGCAAGCAGTGTTCACACGTTGGCCGAGTGTTCAGTTCATAGTTACGCGTCGGAGTAAACTGTAGTGTCGGCTTGATAAAATTGTTTCAACATGACGACATGGACTAATGAGGAAATATTTATTTATTTATTTAACAGTTTATGTACACACATAATTCGATAGGAAAATGGTAAAAACATAATTATGTACAAAGGCACTGCCTATTCCATGATGAAATTTCTTCCAGCAGGCATATTGAAGGATAGTTGAAGGAAATAGAGGTAGTCAAAGTGTGCACTTACATAAATATACATATACAATACAAATATATACATATACATACACACACACACACATATATATATACGCATGTATATATATAAATAAATATCATATATTATGAAAAAATATATAATTCAATATAATATATTTTTAATGTTACTTATATGCATACCAACACATTACGATTTAATAATTATGGAGTAAATATTGATTCATTGTTCATTGATTGATCCTCACAATGAATCAGTTATATGGAACCCCAAACATGAGCAACATAAAAATAAAACCAGAGGAACTTGCCTAACTGCATTAAATAATACATGTTTAGTTGCGATTTCAGAGTACCTACCTAATGATAAATATTATTATAAATAATTATCTCTGCGTTTATGTTGTTCAGGGATAATGTAGCTTAGGGGCTTCTTTTGGGCTATCTTTTATTTTGAAAAAACCCCAGCGAAGCGGGCACGAGTAGCTAGTAAATCCTATAAAGGTTTCTTTTTTCCTTTTGAGGTCGGAACCCTAAAAAGGACACACTGGGATTATTGTTGTATGTGTAGTTTTTTTTCTTGTTCACTCTGAGAAGAGTGAAGCGCTGTATAAGTATATGACAGCGGCCGCGATTGCCGTAACGTCCATCATCATCTAGCTACCAACGCAGAATGAAACACGCCAACGTGTGAACGGCACCACGAAAATCTGCCGAGCGCGCTCGCCAAGCGCACTCGGCCAACGTGTACTGGAGCCATTATATATACTGCTAGACGGGCACGATCGTACTTAGACATTGCGCACTAAGTTGCGGTCAATTCTCCATAACTACTTTAATCTACTGCGAGCGATCGAGAATATTAGTTATTTGTTTTGTAAACCGTGAACGTTGTTTTCGACAATCTAATACTAATTTTGTTTAATGTGGCTAAGAAAACGCTGCCATTATTTGTGCGCACTTTGTCAACGTGATTTGAAATTTATTTCACATAAGTATGTAACTTTCTTTCGTATTTGTCAATAAACAGTAACTAATCTCACATCATAAATGAAAACACAACTTCGTGGCATATAATTATCGTTCCAGCTACGGCACCGGTTGGGCACGACCGCAGGTTCCACAGCTGTGAGTGACACGGTTTTTATTCTGAATTGCCGGTCGAGTTGTATACAAAGAAGTCTTTGATGTGGGTAGTGGTGTAAATGTGAAAAATGTGTTTTATAGACGGCCATTTCTTGCAGTAAGATGGACCGTGTGACTCGTTTACATTATGCTTTTGAAATAGTTATTCGCGCTGTCGTTTAAACTTCTCGGAATATTTCTGTAGCACCATCGAAGGCATTGAATGTTTACATGCTACAATTAGATACTTATTTCAAATAAAAATTCACGTAATGGCGGACAACAAAATAATTAAGGCATCGCGTTTTTTTCTTTTTGATAATTGTTTTGTTGTTGCTCTAATCCGCTTCCTTATTGGAAATACAGAATTAAAACAGTACGCAAGTACACTTTTCAGAGCTTGGCGGCAACTGAGCAATAAATGTAAACACTCTCTCGCACTCTTGCTGCCCTGTTTAGACTTCCGCAACGATAACAGTCAATTCTGAGAGCACACAGCCCATTTCCCTGGTCATTGTTGCGGGAATGGGTTGAATTTAAATGAGACTTAAGGCCTTTTAGTTGATTGTATTACAAACAGAGAGGAAGTAGAAAACCTTTTCCCAGATCATTGGCAATGCGCATATGAGTAACGGCTGATATCGAGAAACCAGGAAACATCGGAAAGCGAAAATAACTCTCGTGGGAAAAGATAAAATATTTTGAAGGCGACATAATTATGAACTTAAGAGCTGCTTTCCGATTTTTTGTACACATTATTCGCAATTTACACTCCGACTATTTAGCAAGCATTAGCAAAGTACAGATCGTCTAATTTAATACTGCTTTTATCACTTTTATTATGTCAAATATAGTCAAAATGTTAAGATCTACTAAAACACAAGAGAAAAGTGCACAGGTTTAGAGTTTATGATATAAGGTATGGCAAATGTGACAAAATCTATCAAAGTACAGGGGAGGCGTGTGCATTTTTAAATAAGACGATCTCAAACTTTGTTTTACCTTTCTTAAATATTAAACATGACATTTATTTGAAAAAACTTACAGATATTTTATGTTTACTTTGTAAAACCGAGTTACCGACGGCTTCTATGAAGGCCTCCGAGTATTCTCCATTTACTACCACTAATAACGCCAATTCAGCCTCGCATTCTTCACGTATCTGTGATACATACATACATATAAACGATCTAAGAACTTAATGCGAGTCAGTTATACCATACAAAAAAAAATCAGGAAAATATTTCTTTACATGACATATAAAAAGCAGTGATAGCACATTCGTTATAAATTTCACAGTAAGCGAGCAACCCAGGTTCCATCTCCACCGGCACCAATGAAACTGTTAATTGTAATTTTATGTCTTAGACGGTGAAAGAAAATATCGTGAGGAAATTTGAATATCAGATGAATAAAATATTTGAGGACATCTGAAGTCCGTCAACACGCGACGGTGAAGGAAAACTTCGTAAGGAAACCTGAGTCACAGAAATCAAAAACTATATTTCAAGGATATCTAAAGTCTGCCAACACGCATTGGGGAAACGCGGCGGACTTTGAATAACCAACCATCGAATATACGACTATAAGTACCGACATATTAATTGGAAATAATATTATAGATAAGTACTACTTAAAATAATAGTTTTTTGCGATTTTAAAAATTTTCAATTCTTTCCTTCCTTGTTTTTATTTCTAATTATTTTTTTATTTAATTAAGAATATATAAAGGACGGAGGGTAGTGTATAGATAGTCCTCATATCTCTCCCAAACTTTGCTGCAATTTTATTGAAACTTATTTGTGAAATGTGAGACAGATTCATTTTCATGTCCTATTTCGAGACTTACATACACACACAGATTAGTGAGTGTATAGAAGATGAAGAAAGACAATATTATTACTAAGACTGACATTTAATTGGGATGTATGGCACAGATTAGTGCGTGTATAGAAGATGTAAAAAAGATAATGTTATTACTAAGACTGATACGTAATTGGGACGTAGCCCCCATATCCCTGTGATACCGATGCAATTTTTAAGGTTTAAATGTTATTATAATAAATTAACTCCATCCCACTTGCCCGCAATACGGACATACTTAGATAAAATATATTTAATACATATTTATAATCAATTATGTCTTTAATTACGTATGTATTAATTTTTATTTGCAGCTGAGCACACTTATCATCTGTTAAATTCATAACCAAATCCATGATTTTCCCAGGGTCACTGTTCTGTATGCTCTTTCGCCTTTGTCTTTTTTGTGAAATCATATTTCTAAATTTCTCCTAATAATATTTTTTCTTTCAAAAACTTCAAACCATCAATTAAGACAATCAATGTCACCGTTATACTATACACAGTAATCTATGGTTATTTGATAAGTACATAGATTATTTTGTAATACAGAGTTACGTACAATGTTGCACAGCCGGTCTTACAGCATATGTAGCGCTTCGTTCTTCGTTGAAACGATATCTCGAAAGGCATGCATTCCTCCAAAACCCACTATACGGTGTTAATGGGAGACTTCAATGCAAAACTAGGTACAAGAGAGAACGGTGAGCTGAAGGTATGGAAATTCGGAATAGGGCAACGGAACCTAAGGGGCAAGCAGCTGGCCGACTTCATAGAGAAAGGGGGACACTTTATGATGAACTCTTTATTCCAGAAGTGGCATCACAGGAGGTGGACCTGGTTGAACACCAACGGTTAAGTTGGAGAGGTCCCGTCTAATGAAGTCAACGCTCCTTCTCTCTCGTGCTCTAACCCAAAGCCCTGAAACCTTCAGTTCGAGATACAAAACCGTTTTCAGTGCCTAGAAGACTGCAAATTTGACAGCAGATTTGACAGCATAGAGGCAACTGAACAGGCACAGTTCGTATTGAAGAAGCGATTGAGCGGAACCAAGACTTCAAAGTCTTTGCCAGATATATATCTGCCAGAAAGAGTCTACTGTCGAAACTGAAGACCGAATTTGGCAGCATTGTTTCCGAGGCACCTGAGATTTTGAGTGAGATTGAGAGTTCTAGCAGTTCGGGCGGCCGTACACGTCATCGTTTGAGCCACACGCAAGTATGAGCGGTGATCCAAGAGCAAGTCTTATCCGACACTATTCCGATGATATCCCGGACACCAGTCTGAGCGATAACTTAAAAACGGCAATGCCCCAGGCAAGAATGGAATTAAAGCGGATCTTCTGAAAACGGGTGGAAAGCCGGTACTTGAAATCCTTAAGAAGATCTTTAATTCTATCCTCCATGGTGGGACTACTCCGGAGGCGTGGAGCAGAAGTGCCACCGCCGTTGTTTTTCAAGAAAGGCGACAACGCTCTCTTGAAGAACTCAGACCGATTTCCCTTCTGAGCCGCATCTACGTGCTGATTTCAAGAGTCATTACGAATCGTCTCGCATGCAGACTCGACGATTTCCAGCCTCCCGAACAAGCCGGTTTCCGAAAAAGTTTTAGTACCATAGAACACATACATACCCTTCGGCAAATTGTACAGAAGACCGAAGAGTATAATTTGCCACTTTACCTTGCATTATGAGAAAGCCTTTGATTCCGTATAAATTTGGGCGATGCTACAGTCTCTTCAGCGGTGTCAAGTTGACTGTCGGTATAGCGAAGTCTGAATGTTTGTACAGTAAGGCTACGATGGCTATCCAAATACAGAATCAGAGTACGAAACCTATCTAACTGCAGAAAGATTTAAGACGGGGGTGACGTTATATCCCTGAAACTCTTTCTGCATTGGATGACGTTTTTAAGCTACTGAACTGGAAAGGATACGGTATTAACATATGGCGAGTACAACACTCACATTCGATTTGCTGACGATATAGTCCTTATGGCAGAATCGCTGGAGGACCTAAGCATTATGCTCAATGACCTCAATAATGTCTCTCAACGGATAGGTCTTAAGATGAACATGGACAAAACAAAGATCATGTGTAATGTCCATGTCACACCTATGCCTAGTACTAAGCTTGAATTTGTTGACGAGTATGTTTATCTGGGACAAATAATCCGACTAGGTAAGTCCAACTTCGACCGACAGGTCAATCGGCGGATTCAACTCGGCTGCGTGGGTGTTGCCAATAGTGACTTATGGATCTGAGTGGTCCTTCGCTGCTGGCCGTATGAGAACGCTCAAGGTCACTCAGCAAACTATTGAGAGGGCTAAGCTCGAGGTTTCTCTGTGTGATAAACTTAGAATTGAGGATATCCGCGGTAGAACTAGAATTACCGATATAACCCAACCGATTAGTAATATGTAGTGGCAATGGGCCGGTCATATAGCTCAAAGAACCGACAACCGATGGGCAAAAAAGGTTCTCGAGTGGCAGCCTCATATCGGTAGGAGAAGTGTAGGGCGACGCCCCACTAGAAGGAGTGACAACCCGGTGAGATATGCAGGAATTCGATGAAGGCAGGTGGCTTAGGACCGTGCTTTGTGACATTCCTTGGGGGAAGCCTATGTTCAACAGTGAACTTGTGAAGGGCTGTAATGTTGATGATGATGATACCTTCTTAAAGAGTACGTGATTGATAATAACCCCTGGAAATGAGGTGATCGCTACCACGTTGTTTTTAAAATGTTTTCGTACTCAATTACCTATATAAAATATTTAAATTTAAATTAATAATTTAAAAAGTCCCACTGGACTTCTTGCTGGTTCTTCCGAAGGCGGAAATTTTTCCGAAATATATAGTTGTAGAGCTTTTAAGACTTTCAATTCAGTGATTATTCAGAGTAGGCAAACGGAACCAAATAACTTGTGTTGTTTTATCTTTTTTTTTTATAGAATGTGGGTGAGCAACGAGCACACAGTCCACGTGATGGTAAATGGATGCTGTGGCCTATAGGCATCTACATTTATCCTCGATTAAGAATCAAAATGCAGATGCGTTGTCACCCCTGAGGACTAAGACGGAATGCCTCATTTTCAGTACAAAGGGTCTCCTGTTTTTACACTCACCATACGAAACAAAGCAGCATTAAGCTGTTATTTTAGGCTGGTATTCTGTGAGAGCGTGGTCCTACCCCGGTCGAGCCGACTCATTCGTGCTACAACCTTAATATAGCTGCAGCGTGACTCTACCACGTTGTTTCTGTTTATGGATATCAAAAACGCCTACCGCTACAGCCAATATCATATCACGTGAAAAATAATTTCAAAAAATAAATAATATTATGTCTTGTTTTGGGCTGAAGACCTCGTAGCCAATGCATAAATGAAAAAATATTTTATGTTGCCATAAATATAAATAAAATAATACTGGACCAAAACAGCTGATGCGATGAAGAGTGAATTTTCAATTTTTCAATTGTAGTTCAACACAAAACAAAGGTATACGGTATAAAATAGAATGGCGGAAATTCAAACACTTATAGAAATGGGCTTCCCCAAAGAACGAGCGTAAGTGCGAAATTTTATAAAAATAAAACTTAAATAATTGAAGGTTATCTCACAATATTAATGTTTTCAGGGAAAAAGCCTTAGCAGTCACAAATTACAAAGGTGTGGAACCTGCTATGGAATGGTTATTGGCACATGCTGATGAGCCCGATGTGCCTGCTGTGGGGCCTGGTCAAACATTAGGAGGAAACTCCAGCACGAATATTGAAGTTACTCCTGCACCTACTGAACCGAACACAGAAAGTTCAGAAGTTGCGAAGTCATTCAAATGTGATGAGTGTGGAAAGCTATTCAAAAATCAGGACGAGATGGAATTTCATGCGGCTAAGACCAATCACAGCAGCTTTTCGGAATCCACTGAAGAGAAGAAGCCTTTAACTGAAGAAGAGAAAAAAGCTCAGCTAGCATTGCTGGAGGAGCGAATGAAGCAGAAGAGAAAGGAGAGAGAAGAAAAAGAAAAGGTATTTTAAATTATATTTTACTTATTTATTTAAATATTTATACATATATAGTTACACAAAAATTATGTATAAGCAGCCTTCTACTCAATATTTGAGGCATTCTTTACCAGTCTATCATCTAGCATGGTGACCTGTTTGTTTTTATTAAATTTAACCTCGTAAGGCCCAATGAGATCAGAGAAGTACTTAATAATTTATGCGTTTCGGCCCAATACGAAAAATATTGTCATCAAAATTACCGCCCACCGTCATCCACTGAGGACAAATTATATTTTTGTTCCTAGATTAAAAAATTCGCGGGTATTGTATTTCTTATTAGACGTCATTGATTGGTCCTTTTGCTAGCAACATTTAGATCAAGATCAAGTAGGCAATCAACCACAGATTGCTCTTCATTTTAAACTGAATTGAGCCAACATGGAGTACACGCATCGTCATGGTGAGTTTTGATCTTGATTTATTTAATAAATCCGTTTATTTTTCCAACAAATCATTTATAATCATGAAATTTAGATTTTGTTTTTCATAAATATTGTATTATTTTTCCATATACTGCTGTGCATAAAAAATCATTTTGATTTAAAAAAATATGTGATTGAACAATCACACGGGGCGGTAGTTACAATTACAGTCATTTTTTATTTGGTATTATGTGAGGTCATTGGGTGTTAATCAGTTAAGTAATCGTTTTTCAGAAAATTGAAGAATTTTGTTTTTATAGTACTTATTTCTATATATTATAGTTTTGCGTGATGGAGATGTTTCTAAATTCTTAAACGAATTGGAGATTGAAGACTTCGCACCTAGTGATGAAGATTTGGATGACCATGACCCACCTTTTAGACTTGAGTTAGATCATTTATCTAGTTTGAGTGATTCTGAAAGATCAGAGCCAGAAACAATCCACGAAGAAAGAATAGTACAGCAAACTCCATCACGTGCTCGTCGTGGCTTTACTCGTGGAAATAATCGTGGTCGTAGCAGTAATATAACTTCCTCTGCCAGTAACTAAAACTTCACTACCTGGTTGGTCTGAGTAACTATTCTCACCGAAAGAAATGAAATTATCGCAGCTGACTTATTTACCACTTTTTTTTTGAAAAAGTTACATATTTTGAAAAATATATAGATGATAAGTTTATACAGTTACTTGTTGAAAGAACAAACCAAACTTCAGTAAAATTGCATAGAAGAAGCATGAATTTAGATATGAACGATTTTTACGTGTACATCGGGATTACGTTCGTTATGGATTCTGTAAACTATCCAGTAATAAGAATGTACTGGGAAAGTAAATGGAGAATGGCGATAATTGCGGATAATATGTCCCGTTACAGATTTATAGAAATCAAAGAAACTCTATCAAATTTGTAATTGATGACAATGTTAGTCAAGCTGAACGTGCGGAAGATAAGTTATGGAAAATCAGACCTTTGACACAGCGAATTAAAAAAGGATGTAGGGTATAAGAAAAAGAAAAAGACATGTCTCTTGACGAAATGATAGTGCCTTTACATGTGGAATTAAACAATATTGCCCCGGTAAACCAAACCCAGTTCGTATGAAAGCCTTTATTCTTGCAAATCCCAGTGAAATAGTGACAGATTTTCATATCTATCAAAGGTCAACCCCTTACAAAGAGTTAGAAGATTCAAACCATGGATTGGGAGAGAAAGCTGTAATCACTTTAGCTAATACACTTGTCCCAGGACACATACTTTACTTCGACCGATACTGCACCTCAATAAAACTGGCAAATGAACTTCTAAAGAGAGGAGTTAGTTGCACAGGCACTATCATGAAGAACAGAATTCCAGCTGCTGCACGCTTTAAGTTTATTATGTTAAATAAGGAGTAAAAGAAGTATAATGTTGAAATTTTTTATATTTTTTATTTATTACACTTAAAACCAATGTCATCATCTGATCACAAATAAAACTTTAGGTAAAATGCAATAACGACCCGATGTCTTCACATGAGAACAAAAATAATCGCCTTAAAAGTTCTAAAAATATGCTCAAAGGGGTGTTATATATGAGGCACATAAAGTGTTTAGTTCTACCTTTCCTAGAAATCTTTCTAATGAACTCGTTTCGGTCTGGGCGGTAAGCGTTATGTTTATTAAGTTCTCCACCGAGAACATTGGGCGGTATTTGGTTGCATCCTATTTTTGTCTTGGGCCTTACGAGGTTAATGTATATGTATATTGCATTAAATTGTAACCTACAATCATTATCATCAGCCTGCAGCAGTCTACTACAAGCTATAGGCAATGTTTGTTACATATAAGGTCGAGGAAAAAGTTTCTTCGTATTTTATATACAAATTCAAGACATTTTTTTTCTAATTTCAATTACATTTAATTACAATATATATATGTGAAATTTTGTTTGATAACTTGTTGCTATCTTGAAGGTCAAAAAACTGCAACAAATAGGTAGTTTGGACAGTCCTTTTTTGATGTTAACCTAACACTACCCAAAGAACTGAAGAGACCGAAACAGGTGAAAATCGGAGTGCAAGGTCAGGACTTTATGATGGATGCATAACACTTCTCAACCAAGCTCCCTTAATTTTTGCTGAGTAGCCAAAGATGTATGTGGTCTGGCATTATCATAATTTTAACAGTGGTAGAGCCACGTGGCAGTTTTAGCGGTCGCACGGATAGGCCGGCTCTAACCGGGGTGGTACCACAACCTCACAGAAAACCAGCGTGAAGTAGAGATTTACCTCTGCGTTTCGCTTGGTGAGTGCAGGTGACCGGAGGCCCTTTTTACTGGAAATGAGGCATTCCATCTTAGTCCTCACGGGTGACAACGCATCAACATTTTGATTTGTAATAGAGGATAGATGTAGATGTCTATGGGCCGCAGCAACCACTTACCATCAGGTGGACTGTGTGCACGTTTGTCACCCTTATCCTATAAAAAAAAATGAAAGACCACTCCTTTTCTGTTGATCAATTCCGGCCATTATTTTTCAATTTCTTGCTTGACTCTCATTAGTTGTTGGCAGTAGAGATTGGATTTGACGGTTTGCCCGGCTGTAAAAGTCGAACCGAAACGTCGGGAATATAAAATAACTTAATTAAACGTGATAAAATCCGTAAAAGTAGTTTTATTCAATTTATTAGATTTCTTTCAGTGAGATTGTATGGTACCCAAATATCGTGTTTTTTTGTATAGCCAGACCTTTTCAAATGTGTCAAAACTGTAATGTAGCCGACCTTGCTCCACTTATTCAAAATTGGCATCGACTTTATCCCTATGAGGGCGACCAGAGCAAGCTGCACCTTTGACATCAAAATTCCCGGACTGAAAATGCTTGAACCAACTTTGTGCTACTCTTACCAACACTGCATTAGGTCCATAAACGTCACTCATTTTTTTCGCGGCATGTGTCGTATTTTTCCCTTTTTGAATAAAACTATTGAATGTATCAAATTTCTTTGTTAGATTAATTTTGGTGGTCAGAAAAACTATTGAAAAATGACACGAAAGTGTATTTTACTTTTTATTTTTCTTTTTCTTAATATCCTATATTTATTGATATTAAAACCATCCAGATACAAACAGTACAAACAAAGAAATTTTTCTTCAATTTTATACTAACAAAATACGACGAAGCTTTTTGCCCAACCTATTATTATATATCTTTATATAGTTTGGTCCAACTCAAAAAAAATTATTACGAATTTAAGAATTTTTTATAGGAAGAGTCATCAGAAAGGGCAGAACAACGTCTGCCTGGCCAGCTAGTATATTATATATTATTATATGCAAATATTTTTTAATGTTTATGTACAATTTCTACTCATTTTAACATTTTTTAATACCTACCAACTTCTCAAATTCCCCCAGGGTTAACTGGTAGAGATTGCCATAAGGCATTAAATCCGCCCATGTAATCCTTAGATTAAGGTGTACCACAATAAAGATTAAATAAAAAAATATTACTACTACTAAGTGAAGTCTACCTCTTTAATAATTAATGAATACCTGATTAAATTCACTTTCAACTGATTCTTAACCTGAAATCTCATTATCTTTTAAATCCTTTCTGCACTTCATTTTTTATAAGAACTTCAATATCATCATTCAGTAATCTAAAAGGATGTTGATAATAGAGGCAGACCGATTTGCACCTGAACACATTTTTTATTTAATTGAACACACTTAAGAGGTTATTTGTACTCATTTAAAAACCATTACCTTATAGGCTGAAGCTTTAGAGCGAGAGCGTCTTCGAATCAAATCGGGTAAAGATCTGCAGGATGCCCGCCAGAGGCTGCAAGAGCAGGAAATGCAGAAATTGGTAGAACAGAGGCGCCGCGAAAAGATCGAAGACCAGAAGGCAAGAGAGAGGGTCCGAGCCCAAATTGAAGCTGATAAACAAGCCCGAAAGTATGTTATCCTACTATCATCATCATAATTGTATCTCATTACAAGCCCACCGGCTGCACTTTAGCACCGCCGCTCTATATATGAGTATATTGAGAGTTAAAAGTGAAATACAGCTTGCTTTATAAACACACTTAAAATGTAATGACAACTAGTATAATATAAATTTTTTTTTATATAGAATAAGGGCGACAAACAAGCAAACAGTCCAGCTGATGGTAAGTGGATGCTGTGGCCCATAGACATCTACATCTATTCTCAATAAATCAAAATGAGATGCGATGTCACCCCTCAGGACTAAGATAGACTGTCCCGTTTCCAGTAAAAAGGGTCGAGGGAAACTAATTTTACAGATTTTATCGTGTTTATTTTTAACTTTTTTAATTCCTGATGTTTCTGGCACTTTCCAGTGCCCATGGTGTCACGGGGGGACTGAGGTGTTTGACGTTCTTATGTCACAGTTAACTAAGGCTTCCTTCAACTGATAGTTATTAATTTTTGGTCCGATCTACGCAGAACTAGCTTACGGTATCTAAAAGTCTTGCAATACTAGGCTTGGGTTTGGTTTTAATTTTATTAATTATGGGATCCCAAGCAGATGGTAACACCCAGTCATCTTCTCTATTGAAATTAGGGTGTTTTTAAATTTCAATCGCCCCGCGAATCATCTTTGGTAAGAATTGATGTTCTTTTGCGAGGATTTGTCGTCTATCAAATTTGATATTATAATGATTGGAACGATCTTGAACATGTTGACATACTGCAGACTTTCTGGAGCGTTGGTGCTTCACTTCAGCGATGTTCTTTCACGCAGGTTTTTATGGATCTTTAGGTTTGTCCTATGTAAGAGACCACATTCAGAATGGACCTTGTACACTTCTGCATCTTGTAAAGGGATTTCTTGACGAATGGTAAAAACTGAATAATCTTCTTCAGTTAAAATCTGTAATATGTTCTTATGGAAGCCCGCTTCAAGATTTAGCCAATCTTGTCTGTGACTCCTCTGACATATGGTAGTACAGCAGGCACACGCTCGCCTGTGGCCGGTTTTATCCAGTCATTGTGATGGAGAGACTGTGCATATTTTGACGCTGGTATTCTGAGAAATGTAATGTAATGATAACTTTATCGTTAGGTTAGCGGCGCTGGGCCGCACGGAGGCTCCGGCGCCGGCGCCGGCGGCCGCGCCCCCCGCCGCCCCCGCAGCCCCCGCCGGGCCCGCGGTGGCGTACGAGCAGGCGCGCATACAGCTACGGCTGCCCGACGGCAACTCCCTCGCACACACCTTCGGCGCCAAGGAACAGCTAGCCGCCGTCAGGTATTCTACCTATTCTCATCTATATATAGCCTACACACTATTCGACATTAGAAGTCCGTTACCGTTACAGCCTATTAAAGTCCCCTGATGAATATAGGCCTCCCCTTAAAAGGAATTAAAGCCTTATGAGGCAATCTATGCCTCATAAGGCTTTAAGCCACGAAGGTAATTTAAGATTAAAGTACACATATAATTTATTTAAGTAAGATTTAAGTATTAAAATTAAATGAAAATCTTAACATTAAAATTGTGTATGTATGTGGGTGTCGATAATGTGTAGGATAAGAATAACTCAACATAATCAAAACCTTTGTAATGGCTAATGACTGTTACTAAATAAAGAAATGAAAAATAATATACTAATGGTTAAGTGTAAAAAGACCAAATTCAGCAAAATGGAACACTTGTGGAATCAGTTCGGTTATTGTCCTTACCAGGGATTATCACTGTTTCTGTTGTTTTGCCATAAGGCTGGTAATAAATAACTAAATTAGTAATTAGCAAAAAAATATCTCGCAGATAAAAGCTATCCTATTCTACCAATAACACTTATGGCTAAATACTCAAATGCTACTCAATTTTAAGATGTTGTTAAGTCTCGTGGTGTCACAGTCACTTTAACTTAAAGTGATAGAGACAGTACGAGAATTGGTATCCTAAAATTGAGCAGCGTTTGAGTATTTTGGAATTATACATTTAAAATGCATTATAATAACACTGAATGAACTAAAAATACTTTTCAGATTATACCTACAAATGCACGCCCAAGAGTTTGCTCAACAAGATAACTTCAAACTGATGACAACCTTCCCAAAGAAGGTATTTACTAGTGACGACTATGAGAAGCCTTTAGAATCATTGGGTATGTATTTAAAAAGTATAATTAATTTATGGATTTACTATAACCACGTAAAGGGTATAAATTAAATTTTTATTTATGGTTTATACCACGGAATATAAAAAACAAGTAGAAGTCCAAAGTGGGTGGGGCAGGCGTGTCACTAATAGGGACATTAGAGCTTAATTGACTGGTGAAACATGCGGTCTGCTCTCGGCCATATTCCCGCGAGATGGCGCTGAAGTCATCATTTTTTAGTTTATTTAGGATTTTGTGTAATTGGAACATTATTACGTCGTAGAAGTAGCTCTCGGACTCTCGGGTACATTATACTATACAACATTATACTTTATTGTACTAGGTCTTATCATTGCCTTAAAATCCACACAATTCGACACAAAGCACTAAAATAACATCTGTCATTGAATATAGTGTCGTTTACACACACAGACGTGGCTGAATTCCTAGTCCCTAGTACCTACGTTTACGAAGATTGAACACTAGAAGGCGTGAATGAAAAAATGTTTTTTTTTTCTGTATGGGTTCTATATAATATATTATGTACGATTCATCATCTGTCTAGCCTTTTTCCCAACTATATTGGGGTCGGCTCCATGAAGCAAATACAAAGAGGAGACGTTGTAATTCAATTTCACTATGAAACAACGCGTGACAATTTGCGGGGTGAGGGGATGCAAAGCTCCGCCCACTAAACTATCTATATCTACCGATAAATAGTAAAACTACTCGAATCTTTCCATATCAATGTTGCAATGTAGCTTAGCTACCTTGACGGTAGATGGCGGCATATCCACAAAATGTTATAAACTAAAAAAAATATTTTGGCGAATAAAATTTCTTTATGTCTGAATGCAAAACAAATTTTAGCACCTTCGTATGATTATTTTATCATTACTGAGCTCTAGGTACCTTTATATTTTTAGTTCACAGGACACAAAGTGTCGCCATCTAGTGTGGAATATATTTCATTATATTTGAAAGCCGACGCAAAGAGATTTTTCTAGAACTGTTTTAATAAATTAGGTGTAAAATTACTTACAAATGAAATGTGATGCCATCCATAGCATCGGAGCGTCTATCTCATGAAGCAAATACATTCAGACAAAGAAATTTTAATCGCCAAAATATATATTTTTATAGTTTTCATAATAATTTTGGGAACAGGCCGCCATCTATTGTCAAGTAAACCTCATAAAAAATTACAAAAAGACAGGGCCGCAATTAGAATTCAATTATTTTACCCAGTAACCCAACATTCAATATTAAAATGAAGGAAATTGTACTTGGCTGATTTTTACAAAATGTTTAAGTTATATTTAACTGACATTCTATATGCAAAGAATCACTTAAATACAATTTAAATATGTTTATCATTTCGTGAAAGTCAACCTTCAAAAAATATTTATTTTATCCATAAAATAAAGTCTCTTTGAAACTAAATATTCTATGTTCAATATTAAGTAGGATATTTAATTTGGAACTAAATATCCTATTTATCTCACTAATATTATAAAGGCGAAATTTTGTGTGTTCTTTCTGTCTCCTTGAGCTTATTCCACACTAAGTATGTACTGTGTATGTGTAATTTTTTCACGCAGAAACGGCTGGACTATTATTTATCTGTGGGTTATACTACTTAATATCTCTGAGGGAGAACAAATAATAGACATATTATTATAATTAATATAATTTTATTTACAAATCAATTAAAATATAAATATTTTATTCCAAATTAGGCATCCGAATGCACTTTTTGAATGCCAATCTAAGAACATTAAATTGTATTTAAGTGATTCTTTGCATATAGAATGTCACTTAAATATAACTTAAACATTTCGTGAAAATCAGCCTAAGTACAATTTCCTTCATTTTAATATTGAAAGTTGGATTAGTGAATAAAATAATTGAATTCTAATTACGGCAATGTCTTTTTGTTATCTTTATGAGGTTTACTTGACGATAGAATACGGCCTGTTCACATAATGATTATAAACTATAAAATAATATTTTGCGATTAAAATTACTTTATATCTGAATGCAAAACAAATTTCAGCACCTTCGTATGTTTATTTTACCAATACTAAGCTCTACGGACCTTTATATTTTTAGTTCACATGACACAAAGTGTCGCCAACTAGTGTCGAATATATTTCATTATATTTGAAAGCCAACAAATATATAAATCAGTGTAAAGCCATTTGTAAATAATTTTACACTGATTTATATATTTGTCGCTTTTTCGTTTCATTTGTTTTAAATCACAACGATGCTAAAGAAGTTTCCACTTAAAAAAATTGCACTGCATATAATTGACAATTTTTTATTTTTTCAGGTCTGGTGCCTTCTGCTGTGATTATAGTCTCAAGGGGCCAATAGGTATTTGAAAAATGATTGGAGGGAATAACATCCCCGGAACTGTTTACCATGGGTGTGGAGTAAATAAGTCCCAGTGAAATTAATTAACTATATTCAATTATTATAATGTAATACTATAAAAGAAGAAAGTATTCAATATTCCTTGTTAGATAATGTTTTTAATTTCACAGGATCGCTTTTGTGGGAATAAAGTTTGTGTAATTATTTTTCTTTTTTTAACCTGTTTAGCTAGTATTATACTAATGAGGGCTAGTAATCTTCAGCTCACCAGATGTCGCTAGTTGGGACCGAGGTGACATTTCTTGTTACAAAATGTCATTTAATTGACAATTTAGTTTTTAATAAAAGTTTATCGGTTTTTATAGTACTATATTAATACACAAAACAAAGTCGTATTTTTGTATTTTTTAATTTTTTTACACATATTTAACTTTGTTTTTAATTATTTTTTTTTTTAGGAATATCCGAAGTTTGGTTTATCCATTTCTAATTAAATTAATTAAAAATATAATTTCAGAAAGACACATGAATCTTTACATTTTTGCAAGAAATTAACTTTCCCCACAGAGAAATCTATTAAATATTTCACCTCATTCCTAAGTGACGCCGCTCTGGTGGCGGAAAAAGTTGTGGATGCACTCATTACTACAATATATTAAATAAAGTAAAAAACTAAAAATTTAAAAAAAAATTACATTGCACGCAAAAACGTGTTTTGACATTACGTGCATCGTAATCTTTATCGATTCTATACGCAATGAAAACGTGTTGTTGCAACCCTAGTAATACACTATAGTTTACGTATTATGCTGGCACTGCATAGATCGCCCAAGCCTCAAATAAATCGATGGTTAGTAGCTCTGCCGAGTTATACTGCGACTGCTGTTTTTACTGTAAATCGACATCACGTTAAAGGAGTTTGACAGAGTTCGTTAAAAATCGCCCCACTACATATCACGTTGTTTTATTAGTAGGTAGCTGAAGCCCTAGCATTAAATACAATTATGGCACAATAGGCACTTCTGCCTATTGTTGGTGTTTGGAGCTAGACAATTATGTAGTGACAGCATTATGACGACGATAAATAAATAAAAAAACTGATTTAAAACTTTTAGTGATGAAAATTATACATTGAAATAAAACAATTTATGTGTAGGGAGCTGGATTCATGCGAGCTAGCATTTATACAGTGTCATTTTATCGTTACCACAGCCGACACGGAGCTAACTCGACCTAACTACGTTGGATGATTTGTGTAGAGCCATTAAAATTGAATACATTCATAAGTGAAAATGAGTTATTTGTGTAATGTACAACAAAGTACTGAGATGTGATTTTATGGTTTGGTGTTTTACAATTGTTCGGTAGATGACTAGGCTATCTATATATGTCACTTATATGAAACATTGTAAAAGAACGTATTAAACAATAAATGTTTATTAAAATAATTGGCCTAATTGTATTTCAACACTGACTATGATTGATAAAAAAGGTGCCGTAAAAGGCAATTAAGGAAGTTTCTAGTAAATTTTTATGGCTTCTGTTATTTAGATTTATTTAAATATATAAAAAATCTACATCCCATTCCATCCCTGTCTTGGGAAGCCAACTAAGAGAAATGCGAGAAAAAACTCACATTGCTTCCGATAGATGGCGGTATACTATATCGATTACGACAGACTTAAAAAATAAAAATACCCACATCAGTAACGGGCAGTAGTTTCAAAGCACAGAGTACCCTTATATTGTTTCAAAGGTTACGACACTTCTAGTAGTGCGATTGTTAATCTGGATGCCAAGGGTGACGATTAAGGCAAATTCTATTCTTCATACGGATGCAGGCAACCAAACGTGTTGTAACTTCATTTCTTTATAGAATAAGGGTGACAAATGAGCACACAGTCCACCTGATAGTAAGTGGATGCTATGGCTCATAAACATCTAGGTACATCTGTCCTCGATTAAGAATTAAAATGCAGTAGCGTTATCATTCCTGAGGACTAAGATGAGATGCGTCGTTTCCGTAAAAAGGGTCTCTGGTTATCTACACTCGCCATACGGAAAATAGCAGCATTAAGCTGCTATTTTACGCGGATGTTCTGTGGAGCGTGGTTCTACCCCAGTCGAGTTGATCTATTTGTAGTACAACCATAATATAGCTGCAGCGTTTCTCTACCACGTGTATTATAATAAAAATAAATTTATTTATTGAATAAAACACTGACATTACAAAGTTGAAGACCTGACCATAGTCAGCATTGTCCAATATATCAGTAATCATTGCAAATTTTTTTTACGGTAATCTTGTATTAGCAAGCAGGTTAAATACCTATTATTATATAAATTTATTGATATTATTTATAAATGTTTTTTATTTTTAATAGATAGTAGCACTTCAGAAACAGAAACAAACTTTTTTATTCAATATAGATTATAAATAATACTTATTTAAAGTCACTCTTTTGTTTAATTACAACTGGTTCGAAAAAAATACCTGTCTTGGGAAGAACCAGCAAGAAACCCAGCGGGACTTTTTTTTAAATAACAGCTTACAATCATGTATGTTACACAAATTAACAATACAACAAATTAGAAATAGCTTGGTAGCGATCACCTCATTTCCAGGGGTTATTATCATCCATAAATTTCTTTTCTTCTTCTCTTCTTTTCTGTCTTTTTGTCTTTGTCTATTGTATAGAATGCGTAGGGCGTCGTAAGATTTTTTTGTGTACTTGACCCATATGCTGCACGTGTAGAATGATTGGCGGAATGCTCTGAACAACGTAGCCTTTACTTCTACAGTACAGCGCGCAAACCTACGTGCAACATATTGGCCCGAACCGAACCGAAGAAATAATGCACCGCAGTGTTTACGGTATCAAGGGTGTTATGAGCAAGTATGATTCAAGTCTGTGTGGCATTCCATCTTAGTCGACATAGACGACAACGCATCTGTAACATTCTTTGTTTGAAGTTTGCTGCTGGTGTACATTGGCTGCAGTAGCCAATTACAACGCAATTGAGGCCTTGTCAATAAGACATAGTTACAGCTTAAAAAGAACACACAGTCAGTCATCGCGTTTGATGTTGTCGGAAAAGCCGACATAAACAATAAATTGCTAGGGTTGCCAGAACGGGAAGTAATAGAAGAAATTATTTTATTTACGTTTAAATAAATTAACGTGCATATGGTAACTGGTGAAACTAATTCTTGTTATGATAAATTATGTTCTATAATAGATAAGGCTGTTAACAGATGTAACTGCAAGATTGATTTATTTATTTCCACAGTGTTGTCCTATGAGTTATTGTCGTGTGGATAAGCAACCAATATTAAAATATATATTAATACTACAGAAAAGAGTGCTGTTTACAACGTTAAACCTTTTTCAGAGACCTTTTTAAAGAAACAAACATCTTAACTGTTGCGTCACAATTCATTTTAGGACAATATTGTTTTTGTGACTATTTTAATACCTTTGACAAAATGTGCGATGCCTATCAAGATGCCTATAATTTTAACACGCACAGTATATTTAAACTTGTCGTTTCAAAATACACACTCCATAAAAAAGCATCCATAAAAAGGATATTATAAAATAAATGTCTAAATGATAAGAATGTGTGGATAGAATACTTCTGTTGGGAGGAAAATAGTCTACTTGTGAGTTTCTTCTCGCTTCTTCTCTCAATGTCTACGCAGCAGGGACTTGTTAAGCAAGCTGGACTTTCAAAAAGGGCTTGTAAAAGCCAACTTTTAATAAAAATATTTGACTTTACCATTAGGTGCACCGTTCGTTTCACACTTTAGTGTTTAAAAAAAACAACGAAATTAGCTACAACCTATAGAATGGACATCATAACATAGGCGATGTTACGATGTCTACGTTCGCTAAACGCGTTGTATACGGATGTTATATACATTCTTGTGGGCGTAGCAGTGAGTGCCGTGTATTTTTTACCGACTTCAAAAAGGAGACGGTACTCAATTCGACTGTATGTTATTTTTTATGTGTGTTACCTCATAACTTTTGGACTGGATGTACCGATTTTGATGATTATTTTTTCATTTGAAAGCTGGTGTTTCTCATCTAGTCCCATATAAACTTGATCTAGGTCTGACCAATTGTTTTTGAGTTATTCTTAATAATTTATATTGAAGTAGGCTGTACAAAATTTTTAATTAAAAAAAAAACGTGTGAGTGTCGTGGAACACTCGGTTGGAACGAAGTTCCTTATTATTGATAAACGTATTATATTACCGTCCGATATGGAACTTCGTTCTAGTTATTTCATACCTGATACGGAGGTACCATAAGCCGTTGTAGTGGGCCGGGCATTAACGCTGCAATTACCGATCCATGTGCCAAGCGTGGCAGATACACCCTCAAGTGGATATTGGCCACAACTAGATGCGTGAACGTGGAGGCTAAGGTCAGGCAAAATATCGTTCCTTGAGAGAGGCTTATTTTTAGTAGTTCTAAGCTGATAGTAAAATGGTTATACCGCCATCTATTGAAGGCCATTTGAACTATTTTTTTAGTTTTGGCTTTCAACTTCATCCAAGAAACGAGATTATATGATGGACCACATACGTAACCTTGCATAAGTTGTAGAGAATACCGACGAAATACAATCTGCCGGTTTGTATAGTGTATATCATGTAGATGTATAAATACCATGTGGTCGGTCGGTGTAGAGTGAAAATATTGAGAATTGTTTTGGCAAGAGAATAACCCTTTTTCTTAAATAGACAATGATGAGAAAAGAGACCATCTATTACAGTCTATAAAAAAAATTCCCGGCAGAACACGGGCTGCCTCCTTCTCTATATACTTACATAAATGAATTGCTGTCCGTTAAGTTTCGCAAAACCTCGAAAACGGCTGGACCGATTTTGATGATTTTTTTGTGTGTTTAAGTGGGTCCCTGGATGATCTAAAGGATTCACAATTGGATCCGGTAGATGACGCTGTTGTCGAGATACAGAAATCACCCGTGCGAAGCCGGGCAGATCGCTAGTATATAATATAATCTATGCCCCCATAGATTGCCTCAAATTGCCATAGTTGCCACGCTTGGCAACAGTATTTTTATAATTTTGTTTATACGAAAATGCTGATGACTTCAGTTTTTCTCTGTCACCTCTTACGACACCCACGGGACGATATGGGATAGTGGATATTCTTACACCACCAGCACCTATACGGTTAATTAGCGTGAATTCAAAATTTATCGAAAGCCTGATATAGGTTCTACTGATACGGTCCCTACGTTATTGTCTCATCCATGACAACATAAACTAGCCTCCTTTTATGATTATATTCAATGAGTGTCATGTTAGGTCCATGAACACATACTGGGTTGTGTTTTTTTTTATAGAATAAGCGTGAAAAACGAGCACACATGCGACCTGATGGTAAGTTAGGTTAGATCTGATTACAAGTCTATTTACACTGGTGTTCCACAAGGTTGCGTGCTATCATCAACGCTGTTTCTTCTGCATATCAATGATATTTTGCAAACCAGTAACATTCATTTCTATGCAGACGACAGCACTGGTGATGCTTTATACGCCGGCTGTGCCAATATTTCTCGGGAAAACATCGCCGAGTACCGAAACAAACTTGTGTCTGAAGTCGAGTCTTTGTTGAACACAGTCTCGGATTGGGGGCGACTAAATCTAGTCCAGTTCAATCCCTAGAAGACACTAGTTTGCGCGTTTACCGCTAAAAAGAACCCCTTTGTCGTATCTCCTCAGTTTCAAGGCTCTCCTATTGCCTCAGCCAGTATCGGAATCCTCGGTTTCGACATATCGAGTGATGTGCAGTTTCGTGGTCCTCTAAAAAGCTGCCGGCATGAAATACTGTGCTCAGCAGAGTAGGACAGTATTTCATGCCGGCAAACCGCTTGCAACTATACAAGGCGCAGGTTCGGCCCCACAAGGAATACTGTTCCTATCTCTGGGCAGGGGCTCCCCCGTACCAGCTCCTTCTACTTGACCGCATCCAGCGCAGAGCAATTCGAATCGTCGACGATCGAGTTCTTTCCGATCGGCTTGACTCACTGACTCTGCGAAGAGATATTGCATTTCTTTGCGTATTTTATTGCATCTACCACAGGGTGTGCTCTGAGGAATTGTTCGGACTAATTCCAGCCGCTCAATTTCACCATCACACATCGCGGTAAAACTCGATACCATCCATACCATCTGGATGATTGGCGGTCCACCACTGTACTATTTAGAAGTTTTCTTTCTCGCTCAACTTCCTTGTAGAATCTACTACCACCAGAGATTTTTCCGGACCGACTCAAGAAAAGAGCCTACTCTTTTTTAAAAGGCCGGCAGCGCATCTGCAATTCCCCTGGTGTTGGGCGGTGATAGTCACTTACCATCAGGTGAGCCGCATGCTCGTTTGCCCCCTATGCTATATAGAAAAGTGGATGTTGTGGCCCATAGACATCTATATTTATCCTCGCTTAAGAATCAATATGCAGATGAGTTGTCGGGTTATTCCGTTTATCCACCCTAGGGTAGATACCCCGAAACACGTGTTCATCTATCCACCCCAGACAGGGTGGATAATCGGAATTCGTATAATATATTATTTATCTTCCGATTTTCTCTGGCCTAAGATACTAAGTAGACATTACCTATAAAAATATTTACCTACATACTTCTTCTATGAAAGGTCAACGCTGAAATAAAAACAAATACCTCACAGGATTACAGACTCATTGGAATCTTGGCATAATATAAAATGAATCTAAAGACAAACATCCAATAGTAAAGTTTTTGGAATGCTTGCAAAAACGCCCAGTTCTTCGCTAACACAACTGTTGTAGCAAAGAAATTTAGAAAACAATTGCAAATGTAAGTACATTAAAAGTGACGAATTAATCCAGGATATCAAATTACGTCTACTCAATAATGAAATGACTATTAGTAATAGACTGGACATATTGCAGAATTTATAAATTACGCAACAATATTATTTAAATCGAGGAAGTTTAATTTGACTTAAACACAATACGTAATGCATGTAATTTAATAGACTGTAACGGTAATGGTAACGTAATATGGTTATGATTAGGTTTGTGATTATTAAAATTAATTAATAATCAAAGCGTATGTATTGAACTGTACTTGGGGTTGTGGCGGCGCTGTCGTCGCGCCACACATCGAAGCCTAAATCGCACTAACAAAGTTCCGAAGTTCAAGCAGTATATATAGAATAGCTCCGAACTACCACTCGGAGCGTTGGCCGTTCCCCGGGCAAAACACCTTGCCCGGCGGGAGATCTCCCCTTTTCCTACCACCCGCCACAGTGGTGACCCCGACGTGGTATGAACACGCAACCAACAACCTTAGGAAACTACAACTTCAAACCTTCGTCATCATCCTCAAGTACCCCATTCATTCGCTCCCGAGCAGATATTGTCTGCAGTCTTCACTTTCTGCAAGCCATCTAGCTTTACAAAAGTTCATCGCAGTACTGGAATAATAATGCTTCCTGTTCCTTCAAGCTTACTCTCTGCGCTACAGTGTTCGGCACGGCTCTGAGCTTTACTGCTCGCCTCTGCTTCACGGCACTTGCTTCGGCTCATCGTTGTCACCGGCATCACTTGCAAGTGCGTAGTACGGCATGCATTACACACCGGCATATCGCTCGCACCGGTGTCACTTGCCCTTACGCACACAGCATGCATTCCCCACCGGCAATCGGACTGCACTATCGACCTCCGGTCTGAGCAGGGGGGTGATGTGGCGGCGCTGTCGTCGCGCCACAAGCGAAACACATCGAAGCCTAAATCGCGCTAACAAAGTTCCGAAGTTAAAACAGTATATATACAATAGCTCCGAACTACCACTCAGAGCGTTGGCCGCTCCCCGGGCAGAACACCCTTGCCCGGCGGGAGGTCTCCCCTTTTCCTTCCACCTGGCCACAGGGTAAAAAGTCGTAAGGACAAATTGATCAAGTTAATTTCTATTGTTCATCCCGTCTGTCGTGGATAGATGAACACGCGTTTCCGAGTATCCACTCCAGAGTGGATTTTTTAGGGTGGATAAACGGAATAACCCGAGTTGTCACCCCTGAGAACTAAGAATGCCGCATTTCCAGTAAAAAGGGCCTCTGGTTAGAGAACCAGACAAATCCAGAAGCATTAAGCTGCTATTTAACGCTTGTATTGTGAGAGCGTGGTCCTATCCCAGTCGAGCCGACCCATTCGTGCTACAATTACTATAATATAACTGCACCGTACTCTACCACATACAAACACATTTGTGTGCTTGACTCTTGCCCGCAAATCTTCATAAATAAGAGGGGCCTAGTATAGCAGTATAATAACGATATAGGTTTTTACTTTGCATATTTTTACTTGGTAAAGCCACTCTGCATGAAGTCAGTAAAACGAATGAGCAACACTTGCACGGAATACAAGCATAATGCTTGTGCTTAAGGTCACCCTTCTGCATGATTATCATTTGAAGATAGGTGTAGCTTTCTTTTGACCACAGCATCCACTTACCGTCAAGTAGACTGTTCTCATTGGTCATAAAAATACCAGTGATCAAAGGAAGGTTTGAAGACGCATAGACATCAGGCTAGTAGGACTAATTTTTTTTATAGGATAGGATGACAAACGAGCACAGAGCAAGTGTTTGCTGTGACCTATAAACATCTACATTTATCCGTAATAAAGAATCAAAATGCAGATGCGTTGTCACCCGTGAGGACTAAGACAGAATGCCTCCTTTCTAGTAAAAGGGTCTCCGGTTCTCTACAGTCACCATACGAAACATAGCAGTGTTAAGCTGCTATTTTACGTTGTTTTTTTAGCTGCTGCATGGCTCTACCACGTTTAAATTATTTTTTAAAAAATTTTTTGTAGCAGATATTGACTACGGAATTTATATTGGGTAAAGAAATCACATAATTCGTTTTAAAATTTATTTATATACAAATATTAACAACACTGAATTCAAATGTTGTAAAAATGGAATACGTATAAACTACTAATTAATATTAAAAACGGTCCATCTCGAATTCATTATCGTATCAAATATTTCTTTTATTAACTATTATAATTGGCTTCAGATTACTCAAAAAAGTACAGAGTCATTGGTTAACAAGTTTATTAATAATAGTATGTAACTAAAAAACAGTATTTTAAGACTACACACATTTTATTTTACTTGGCGATTTCTATCTTTGACACTTGTGCTTATTGAACTTATTTTATAACATGTATTTATTTAAATACTGAAACTTGGCAACGAATGTTATTAAAACACTAAAATGATTTTTGTATGGAATAACTTAACTTAGTGTTGGCAGGTGTTTTTGGCTAATCTCTATTCAGATATAATGTCTTCCAAACAGAATTCTCTTTCGCAGGACACTATTATAGTAAAAATGTGTATTCAAAGTCAGAGGTGCACTTGCCATTCCCCGACTTTCATAGTCCGATGGGACAGCAATCTAACACGACCGAAGAGAGATCAGGCGCAGGCTCAACGGCTTTATGTGCTCAGGCACCGGGAGGAATCACCGCCAATTTCCTGACTACAGGTTGCTATATAGAATTTCTTAACAGAAAAAAAAAAACAATAAAACACATTGTCCCAACCCTAGATATATAGACCTATAATAATCAGCTATAGTGTGCACGACCACTAGACAATTCAGTTATAGATAATAAAAAAGTAATAAAATGTATGCGCGAAAGGGAAATGAGAATATTTTTCAGTGTTAAGTTTTAGTATGTGGCGGTGCTGATTATTGTCTTGAAAAACTATTTATTATCTATAGATTACAAATACCGACAAAATATTCAGTAATAAAAAATATAATTTATAGATTCACAAAAAATCTGACAAATTTAATTGGTATTGCATGAAGATTGTAAAAAAATATTAAAATATGTTGAAGTAAAATAATTTCATGTAATAAATTAATTTGTCATATAAATAAAGAAAATTCTAGTTCATATCATAAATTATACATACTATATTCTTTATAAATATATAAAGAAAAAAATATCGCATATACCATATCAATCCTTAAGTAAAAAAAATAAAAAATATTTATAAATGTCATGTTAAAACCTACAGAAATCAACAAATAAATATTAAGTAAAGTAAAAAAAAATTACAATGTCAATCATTGTAATCAAATAACCAATTTGTATAGTTGCTTAAATATAAAAAAGCCTCAGATAGATAAGTCCACTTAATATGAACTCCCTATCAATGATAGCACCTACTTTTCAAACCCAAAACATAAACCTATATAATATGCCCTTAAGTAAAAACAATATGAAGGGGTCAGGGGAAAAACAGCTTTTGTCACATTTTTTGTTTTTTTTCTGCTGGCAATGCAATGTTAATGAACATACCCGTCTCTATGTTTTGCCAAAAACAACCCGGACAATAACATTCATAGTCACTGATAAATCTTGCTTTTAAATTATAGGTACAGGGTAAAAACAAACTATGTCCATAGAGTTCAGGGAAAAAACATCCATTGTCCAACACCAAAAGATTAGAGAAAAGTAGTAACTGAGTCAAGGCTAAAACCTTCACCATTTCGAGTTATAGATATTGATCAGCCTTTAGTCAGATCTTGGACCAAGTTTTTGTCACCAAAATATAAAAAAACATGCCCATTTCTTTCTAGACCTATCCGTGAGATCAGAGTTGATATTTCACATCCCCGTCTCATTTTCTCAGAGATTCATATAATGGGCAGTGGACTTCATCTGTTATGCTGGATGCAAAGAGAAAAAGGGCAAACTCAACTCCCTGTGCAGATGCTTCTCATTCAACAGAATTTATTTTGCCTGACCAAGCTTACAAGGACATTCTACCAATCAGTAAAGCAAAATTCCTAGATGTACAGTCATTATCAAAATATTGCAGACCTGTAGCAAAAAAATATTATTCAGAACTTAAATACTATTCCACTACCTAAAACACATACATTAGTTTTAATTAAAGTAAGTACCTATGTGTCTTGGTGACATTGGTTGTTTTCCCCGGATTTTGATGGACATAGGATGATGTTTTCCTGATTATTCTGATTATGTCATAATTTTTTATTATAACTCTAAAGTAATGCAAAGTAAAAATAAAAAAAAATATAGAAAGACATTTTACAATAAATATATTTTCAACAAAATAAATTTTTGTCATTTATTTGTCCTTAAATAACCCTTTTTTTATGATCTTAACTTTTAATTAGTAATATCTCAGTTTGTTCATTAGGTGACAAAAGTTGTTTATCCCCTGACCCCTTCATATGTATATAATTTAATTCATTTAATTGGTATTGCATTAAGATTGTAAAAAATATTAAAATTTGTTTAAGTAAAAGAACTTCATGTAATAAATTCATTAGTCAAATAAATAAAGAAAAATATTTAAAAAAAAATCTAATTCACATCTCAAATTACCTAAGTGTAAATTATTAATAAGACTGAAATAAAAGTAAAGAAAAAATCTATTGCATATATACATCATATTAATCCTTAAGTAAAAAAAAAGAAAAAGTAAATGGCATGTCAAAAGCTATAAAAAGCCATAAATATAAATTAAGTAAAGTAAAAAAAAATACAATGTCAATCATTGTCACCAAATAACCAATTTGTATACATAATTGCTTAAATATAATAAAGCCTTGGATAGATAAGTCCATGTGACTCCCTACCAATTGTAGTACATTGCAAACCCAAAATATAAACCTATATATAACATTCCCTTGAGTAAAACAAATAGATAATGTAAAAGCCATAAATATAAGTTATTTGAAATTCATCAAATCTACAATGTCAACCATTGCAACCACGTAACCAATCTGTATAATTGAACATACATCTTGTTGCTTGGGTAGCGCAGATAAATCACTCCCTGAGTGGTTTTACAATTAGTTAATACAGACTCCCTACCAATTTTAGTTGATTTTAAACCCAAAACACCATCACAATTTTGCAGTTCTAGAGTTTTCGAGAAACAAATGCGTATTTCTCCTAAATAACTTTTCCCGTCTTCCTTCCTACATTCAATAACAGGGTTTACACCTAATCTGCCCTTGACCGCATTGTGTATATCTAGCACTGAATACTCGTGATCATTGGACGGAATGATGCTTGCTTCCATGAGAATGTCATGCATCATAAATTTACGCACCCAGTTAAGGCCCATACTGAAGTATTTGATTTGAGAATTAAGTGGTTCTAGTATTGCAGCGCATGTCCCATGTTTGTTCCACTCATGAGCCCAAAGAGCGTAAGTTGAAGTACCTGAAATATATTAAATTAGCAATTAACACAATAATATTATAAACTAGCTGTGCCCGCGGCGTAGCTCGCGTATACAGGTTTTACATAAAGAATTTGTCGTTTAGGTAAGAGAATATTAAAAGATTTATTTTATTACTGTATCAATAAGTGGTAACTAAATAAATCATTATCATCAAAGTTCTAAGTCGTTTATGAAAGAGCTTCTGTGTAAACGACGTTAGAAGTAGGCTTAGCCGGGGTGTACACAAAAAGGTTACGGGGGCTACTAACGCGGGAAAAAGCAACATAGAGTTGGCCATGTGCAAAACAGTCAGTACTGAGGTACACTCCTACAACGCGTAATGTTTGACCTTGCGCTTTATTTACGGTCATCGCATAACACACGTTCACTGTAACTGGGAACTGAACGCGCTTTAAACTGAAAGGAAAGTTACTTCTTAATAGAGGGTTTTTGGGCAGTGCTGCCAGCTAAAAAAAAAAACTCATTCAGCTCTAGGACAACACAAAAAGCGCTAGATTTAGAGTTTAGAAAACAGCGCTTTAAAAAAGCCCTAGATTTCGCGCTAAATTAACTACAAACAAAGTTTGTGTTTTTTTATATAATCATAATAAAGAAAACAACCTTAAGTTTTTTTTCTGGCAATATTTTTTTGATGTATCAATACTTCGTAGGACATCGACTTATAATTATGGCAATTGCTGTCAACAGTAGTTAGTACTGTACGAACAATAAAAATGTCATTAATTGTTTTAAAGTGCAATGTATTTCGCAACTTAGTTTCAGGTGTCAGCATCTGATTGCGGTTGCTACACAGTTTCTTTGTGTTATAACTTCTAAGTAACTTTTAACTTAGCTGTGCTCTAAGCAACTGACTGAAACTGAATAAAGCAAAATAAATGCTTTGCCAAAACCATGAACGAAAACTTTAATAAAGGGGATTTCCCCGCTTATAGTCGTCGGTAAAAAAATCAAGTTGATCATTCTAAAGGGGAAGCCAGGAGATCCATAGCACAGGGTATCCTAGTTTGGACTCGTCTCCCATGCAAAGAGCATGTGAAAAAGCTTTGTGGAAGAAATATATTTGAAAAAGATAAACTGCAATGTACTATTTGTGGGAAAAAATAATAAAGGTCATTATTATTATTATCGGTAATGTGGACTAACAGTGCTGCTATAAAAGAGTTAATAACCCGCTAGTCGCTAAAATATTGAAATGTGTGCTAAATACACCAAAAAGCGCTGGATTAAGCTAGGTGCTAAAATTACGAAATGCGCGCTATACATTCCAAAAAAGGGCTAAATCTAGTTCCCAAAGCGCTAAAATGGCAGTACTGATTTTGCGTATATTATAAATACAATATCACGACATTTCGTTGCAAAATTTTTATTTTTGGTCGGGTTCCGTTGTATGCCTTCGATGGTTACAAATTTCTTCAGTAAGTCTCAATACGATTCATAGGCGAAAAATCTCAACACAGCAATTCAGAAAAGTTTGTAATTTGTGCAACTCCATCTATTACGTCCTTTGTGTGAGAAAACATCCTTTTTAAATCTCTTTTTGTGTTTTAAGTATAAATATATTAATTATTATGGAACGTTTTTTTTTACACACAAATCTTTTTATTACTATTTCTGAGATTTTATAGCGCCATTGAACAAATTCGAACCTACATTTCTAAATAATAATCATTACTTTCTATAGAATTAACCAATTTTAATAAAACAAAGATTAAATGTAACTCGAAGATACGCTTTATGATTTTCTTAACGATTTCTTTGAAAATAAAAGATGTTTACTTTAGACGTGATGCGTTCATATAATAACAGACAAATAGACAGACAGACTAAAAATTATAAAATGTTCTTATTTAATTATTTTCAGTTCCCATAATGATTTTAGCCACCAATATATATATATATATATATAATGTACAGAAAGAGACACAAGATGTTATCATCATTTTTATTATATGTATATATTTAAAGAGAGATGGCGCTGCTAACATCAATTCTAAAAATAAAAGAGATTAATTGACGCGATTGATACATTATATAAAACGCAAGAGAACTTATAAATCAGAGCCTGCACAGTAAGCAAAAAATAAAGTTTGACTCTCGCCAAAACCAACGCAATTGTTAATAGCTCTTTTAAAATTTGATTTACCACATAGAGTACTCGGCGGTAAAGAATAAATTGAGTTTGTCAACATGCAGTAGGGCAGCGAGTAATATAATAAAGATTAGCAGTAAATATGAAAACTCATCTACAGGAAAAAACCACATTGCAATTGCATTGCATTTTCACAACACCACCATCTATCGAAGAAATGGGTTAACTATTGTGCTTCAGATTTAGTTAATAAGGTTAATATATTTTTGTAATACGTTCTTTAACACTTTTGTTTACTGCGTTTTAGATATACATAATTATATCATTATTTTACATAATTTAACTATAATTTATGATATGATATTAGTTTAAAATGCACTTGATGACTCAAACAAAGCCACCGTTGAGCAAATTCGTACCTATACTTCCCTACCCATACTTCAGAATATTTATCATAACTTTTGATAGAATGAACTGATTTTAATGAAATAAAGACTAAATGTAACCCGAAGATACACTTTATAATTTCCTTAACAATTCTTATGATATAAATTAGTACTTTATACGTGATACGTTAACAAACAAACAGACAGACAGACAGACAGACAGAAAATTCTAAAAATGGTAGAAATGTATTTAATTACTTATTTTTAGTACCCCTCAATCACTTTTATTACAAAAATATAAAATGTACAGACATCTGCTATTTACAGTTTTATTATATGTATAGATGTTAGTTTTCATCAAAATATTTATATACTTTCTGCTCTCTTCGGGCGGGCGTGTGTACGTCCGGGCGGGCGTGCGTGCGTCCGTCGTGCGCTTGTGCGTTTGTGTGTGTGTGTGTGTGTGTGTGTGCGCGTGTGTGTTTGTGTGTGTGTGTGTCTGCGTGCGTGCGTGCGTGCATGCATGCGGGCGTGCGGGCTTGTGTGTGTGTGTGTGTGTGTGTGTGTGTGTGTGTGTGTGTGTGTGTGTGTATGTGTGTGTGTATGTAGAATAAAATATTCAATATTGATTACATCTAATTCTTATTGAAAGTAATTTTTTACTTTACCACTGGTCCGAAAAAAATTCTCTGTCCCGGGAAGAACCAGTAAGAAATCCAGCGGGAATTTTTATTTAAAGTAAATTTTACAATGTAAATGATTACAAACTATTCTCTGTACAACATAGCTTGATCTATTTGACAGATGTCAAATTTGCGATCGACATAACTTTAAAATGACGAACCTAATATTTTAAAGTTTTAAAAATAGACATGTAAAAGTATTAAAGATTCAAGCATTTTCCGAAAATCTTAGTGGTTTTTATTGCTTTAAAGTAAAATTTAATAGAAAAACTGAAAACAATGGATGCTCGTACAATGTTACATCGGTCGGTCGGATGGGACACAAACGAGTTGAATGTAAATTCAAGAAAAACAACTTCCTTCTGCGTGAATCCCATATCTCTGGTGCCCTTTGACCTACAGGACCCAAATTCAAATTTGACTTACTTAGACCTACTATCTTAAGGTATCCACATACCAAATTTAAAGTCAATCGGTCCAGTGGAACGGAAGTTATCGTGTCGGCATACAGACTAACAGACTGCCTGCTAAAACCATTAACTTTCTTTCAATGCTACGCAGAAGGAAGTTAATAACAGGCAGTAACTGTTACAAATATCGGTTACAAAGAAGCCTTAATTAAAATGATTTTTATCGATTTAGTAACAACAACTGCAACAATGAAAATCTTGGTTGTGCTTCTCTTCCCATTTAAAAACCATGTATTAAACAGAAAATTTTATTTTATTTTTCAACCTTGATTTTAACTCAATATTATATAAATAATATAACCCATCATCGCTTATCTACCCAATGTTTTTATATGTTTCGTGCCATAAAGTTGATTGATGAATGAATGAATTTATTTTGAATAGTTTAAAACATACATACAGTCACATAATTTCATCACAGTTACAAGTACCTATATAAAAACATTATTTTTTGCAATACTAGATGTTTTCTGTTTCCCATCACTAGACCCATCTGTCAAAAAGATCAAACTATGTTGTACAGGGTATATTTACAAAATTTATTTTAGAAACGTATCAACCATGTATATATTTATATTATAATAACCATTTTTATACAGCTTTTGTTTAATTAAATATTTAAACTTGGTAATAGAGATACCTTGTATATTTTCTGGGACTTTGTTGTAATAGTGTATACATTGCTCCAAGAATGAATAACTGACTCTGTGGAGTTGAGAGACCGGTATCACTAGCTTGTGTTTGTGTGTGTGTGTGTGTGTGTGTGTGTGTGTGTGTGTGTGTGTGTGTGTGTGTGTGTGTGTGTGTGTGTGTGTGTGGGTGTGGGTGTGTGTCTATGTGTGTGTATATGTATATGTATGTATGTAAATAAGATTTTGTCATGCGATATCTTTAGAACAAACCAACCGATCGAAATGGGCAACACTCAAAAGTGTTCATTGAGACTTCTTTTCAAGTCAATCGGACGACAAACTTCTTCAAAAAATTAAAAACCAAAAAAACAAAAATTAAATAAATTTTCGAGTGTTGCGCTTGAAAATAAATGGGAAGTCCCAGGGATGGCCTGCATGGTCAACCGTTTTTCAGATTTTTATTAAATCATTTTAGTAATGCTATTAACATTAATAGTAAAGTCATGCACTCTAAGTTAACATAAAATAGGGGTAGTTTAAAACAGCAGTTGAATGGTGACTCACACCTTCACCATATTTAAAATGGCCATAACACAATACTTGAAATTTAAATACATCAATTTGTTATCCAAATCTTTTTGAGGGACCTTATCTTATTTTAATTATTAGTATGTAAATATTGTAATTCTGATATTATATGAGCCTATTATTATATACTAGCTGTGCCCGCGGCGTAGCTCGCGTATACAGGTTTTACATAAAGAATTTGTCGTTTAGGTAAGAGAATATTAAACGATTTATTTCATTACTGTATCAATAAGTGGTAACTAAATAAATCATTATCATCAAAGTTCTAAGTCGTTTATGATAGAGCTTCTGTGTAAACGACGTTAGAAGTAGGCTTAGCCGGGGTGTACACAAAAAGGTTACGGGGGCTACTAACGCGGGAAAAAGCAACATAGAGTTGGCCATGTGCAAAACAGTCAGTACTGAGGTACACTCCTACAACGCGTAAAGTTTGACCTTGCGCTTTATTTACGGTCATCGCATAACACACGCTCACTGTAACTGGGAACTGAACGCGCTTAAAACTGAAAGGAAAGTTACTTCTTAATAGAAGGTTTTTGGGCAGTGCTGCCAGATTAAAAAAAAACTCATTCAGCTCTAGGACAACACAAAAAGCGCTAAATTTCATGAAAACAGCGCTTTAAAAAGCCCTAGATTTCGCGCTAAATTAACTACAAACAAAGTTTGTGTCTTTTTATATAATCATAATAAAGAAAACAACATTAAGTTTTTCTTCTGGCAATATTTTTTTGATGTATCAATACTTCGCAGGACATCGACTTATAATTATGGCAATTGCTGTCAACAGTAGTTAGTACTGTACGACCAATAAAAATGTCATTAATTGTTTTAAAGTGCAATGTATTTCGCAACTTATGTTTCAGATGTCAGCATCTGATTGCGGTTGCTACACAGTTTCTTTGTGTTATAACTTCTAAGTAACTTTTAACTTAGCTGTGCTCTAAGCAACTGACTGAAACTGAATAAAGCAAAATAAATGCGTTGCCAAAACCATGAAGGAAAACTTTAATAAAGGGGATTTCCCCGCTTATAGTCGTCGGTAAAAAAATCAAGTTGATCATCCTAAAGGGGAAGCCAGGAGATCCATAGCACAGGGTATCCTAGTTTGGACTCGTCTCCCATGCTCTTTGTTTTGTGGAAAAAATATGTTTGAAAAAGATAAACTGCAATGTACTATTTGTGGGAAAAAATAATAAAGGTCATTATTATTATCATCGGTAATGTGGACTAACAGTGCTGCAGTAAAAGAGTTAATAACCCGCTAGTCGCTAAAATATTAAAATGTGTGCTAAATACACCAAAGAGCGCTGGATTAAGCTAGGTGCTAAAATTTCGAAATGCGCGCTATACATTCCAAAAAAGCGCTAAATCTAGTTCCCAAAGCGCTAAAATGGCAGTACTGATTTTGCATATTATATTATAAATACAATATCACGACATTTCGTTGCAAAATTTTTATTTTTGGTCGGATTCCGTTGTATGGCTTCGATGGATACAAATTTCTTTAGTAAGTCTCAATACGATTCATCGGCGAAAAATCTCAACACAGCAATTCAGAAAAGTTTGTAATTTGTACAACTCCATCTATTACGTCCTTTTTGTGAGAAAACATCCTTTTTAAATCTCTTTTTGTGTTTTAAGTATAAATATATTAATTATTATGGAACGTTTTTTTTACACACAAATCTTTTTATTACTATTTCTGAGATTTTATGGCGCCATTGAACAAATTCGAACCTACATTTCAAAATAATAATCATTAATTTCGATAGAATTAACCAATTTTAATAAAACAAAGATTAAATGTAACTCAAAGATACGCTTCATGATTTTCTTAACGATTTCTTTGAAAATAAAAGATGTTTACTTTAGACGTGATGCGTTCATATAATAACAGACAAATAGACAGACAGACAATTCTAAAAATTATAAAATGTTCTTATTTAATTATTTTCAGTTCCCCATAATGATTTTAGCCACCAAAATATATATACAATGTACAGAAAGAGACACAACATGTTATCATCATTTTTATTATATGTATATATTTAAAGAGAGATGGCGTTGCTAAGATCAATTATAAAAATAAAAGAGATTAATTGACGGGATTGATACATTATATAAAACGCAAGAGAACTTATAAATCAGTGCCTGCACAGTAAGCAAAAAATAAAGTTTGACTCTCACCAAAACCAACGCAATTGTTAATAGCTCTTTTAAAATTTGATTTACCACATAGAGTACTCGGCGGTAAAGAATAAATTGAGTTTGTCAACACGCAGTAGGGCAGCGAGTAATATAATAAAGATTAGCAGTAAATATGAAAACTCATCTACAGGAAAAAACCACATTGCAATTGCATTACATTTTCACAACACCACCATCTATCGAAGAAATGGGTTAACTATTGTGCTTCAGATTTAGTTAATAAGGTTAATATATTTTTGTATAATATATTTAATACGTTCTTTAATACTTTTGTTTACTGCGTTTTAGATATACATAATTATATCATTATTTTACATAATTCAACTATGATTTATGATATGATATTAGTTTAAAATGCACTTGATGACTCAAACAAAGTTACCGTTGAGCAAATTCGTACCTATACTTCCCTACCCATACTTCAGAATATTTATCGTAACTTTTGATGGAATGAACTGATTTTAATGAAATAAAGACTAAATGTAACACGAAGATACACTTTATAATTTCCTTAACAATTCTTATGATATAAATTAGTACTTTATACGTGATATGTTAACAAACAAACAGACACAGACAGACAGAAAATTCTAAAAATGGTAGAAATGTATTTAATTACTTATTTTTAGTACCCCTCAATCACTTTTATTACAAAAATATAAAATATACAGACATCTGCTATTTACAGTTTTATTATATGTATAGAAGATTATTGCTTGCATAAGCATTTTATAACAGTTTTAGCCTTAATTACTATAAAAATGCATAGCAGTAAAAAAAAGCTTAAAACAACACATTTAACTAACATAAATAATTCGGTAAAAATTTCCAATATGGACCATCAATTGAAATGCCCATATTTTTTTTTGTAGATAGTACTCACTAAAAGAAAGCGTTTTCGAAGTTTCAATATGCAGAAACGCGTACTTTTTGAGAAAAAAATTATTGAAAATATATGCAAATTTATGTCAATTCCTGTGGTAAAACTGACGCTATTTTGTATTGTCATTGTCATCGTCAGTAGGGATGTAGATTCTTTCCGAAAAAGATCGATTTTATAAATCGATTCGAATGGTAAGCTGATGTATCGATTCACAAAAAAATCGATTTCTAAAATTTCGATATTTTTTCATGTTTGCATTTATAATGAAAATATAAATCCATTTTATGAGAACAAAATCCCCTTCATCAGATATAAAATAGGGGGACTGATTAAAAGGGGTTTCTGTATCTATTTTGAGACTGCAAAGTCTCCGGCGCTGTAGGAAGAGCAGCCTCTACACCTTTGCATAACAAATCGCAGTAAACTCCGCCGTTGCCGGTCCCAAGCCCGGATGAGAAAGGAGGAGGGGACGAATCCGCCGGAGAGAGTGGGTGTATCCGGTGGACTAACACACCCACCTGCGCTAGGACCTGCGCAGTCGAGCGCCGTACGCGGGGATGAAGGAGTCCTGGAGGGTTGAGCCGATCGTCGCTGGGGTATATAGTGGCGAGAGGCAACACGCCCTCTTTGGTCCGGATTTCAAGCTAAACGGTGGCCCTATCTGCTAGCCACAGATAGGGAAATGGCCAAGCGCCCCGTCAGAGGGTCGCAGGCGAGGGATGTGGGGGCTGCCTAGTCTTCCTGAAAAGGGGGCTGGGTGGTGGTAAAGGCCATGCTGACGGAGCAAGTGACAATTTATTCGGGTGGTGGGGATGGGCCTTGTCAGCCCCATCTACCAGCTGGATCGAGCTCCCGATGTCGCGCTGTGAGCCAACTTCGCGTCCCTATATTCTCCCGGTAATCCTAACGCCTGAAATTCCTAAAGTAGGGCGTTCCCAAAGGTGCGGGCTCCATGGAGGGTGGGAAGCCGGGGGGATGAATTTTAAAAAACACAAATTATGGACAATTTAAGGCCCAATAAGAAGGAGGGAGAGGTGTCAGAGGTGCTTACCAGAGACACCAAAGAACAAAAGGGAACCGTCACTAAACCGACGGTTCCACGGACAGTACCGTCCAGCGTAGGTGCCCCCACCAAAGGGATAACCTCGCTGAACGTTTCCAAAACCAGTTCCAAGGAGCTGGAAGAGAAAAAGAAACAAGAGCCCGCAAGTGATAAAACTGCGGAGCCACTACGGACTGACGACCTTTTCTCTGCTGCCTGGCAAGTGGTGAGCCGTAAGGGGAAAGGCAAGGCACCCAAAAAGGTGACTTGCCGACCTGACGGACCATCAGGAGGGTCTATCCCTGCAGGCAGTAGTGGAAAGGCCAAAAAGAAGAACAAGAAGCAGCGGGAAAAAGGCCGTAGAGAACGAGCCGCATTGGCTGCTTCAGATACCAAAACCAAGGAGGCTGGGCAAGCTACTGCGACTGGGGTGCTTGGCGCTGGAACCAGTAGCCGCGCTGAAGCTGGGAAGGATAAAAATCCAGCCCAAGTGGAAGTCGCGGACGCGGGAACCAGCTCTAGGATATCCGCCAGGAAGCAGCGAGCGGCCAAGCGTCCTGGGAAGAAGGAAAGAGCAGCCAAAAGGATGCTGGAAGAGTCCACCTCGCCTAGAGGTGAACACAAAAAAGTGCGACTCGAACAGCAACCAAAGACTGCAAGAACGAGCTACGCTTCCGCTGCTAAAGCAGATTTGGGTGTGGCCTTAACGTGTGCGCGTTCAGGTCACATTACGAAGGAAGTAGCAGACGACATCCTCGTAGCAATACAGAGGAAGATGATCAGCGAGGCCTGGAGTAGCCAGGACCCTGATGCGTCGGGCCCAGTTTTTAGGGGCAAACCCGTTTATACGGAAGGTGTCCTGAAACTGTGGTGCGACGATCAGAAGGCTCTGGACTGGTTGAAGGGGAACATTGCTACCCTCGACCTTAAATCCAGCACCTTGCTGACAATAAAGAAACAGTCAGAGATACCACAAAGAGTCAAATGTGGTATCCTTATCCCTGATGCCCAGGGGACCTGGAAAGACTCACGCGACATTGGTCGCGTGTTGGCGTACCAGAACCGCTGGGTTAACATCAGGGACTGGCTGTTACTCAAGGCAGATAAGCAGACGGACGGGTGGTTCCTCGTTGTTTCGGTGCCGGAGGATCATATCCCGACCCTGATGAAGGCCGGACGCCGTCTCGCATGTGCATGCGGGGCGGTATACGTAAAATTCCAGGGTCGTGGAGGCAAATTCTTTGATACTCCACCGAGCAAAGAGGTAGAAAACAACCCGGAAGTTATGGATACCGGAGCCATAGTTACCGGTACAGCGGAATCACTGGAGGCCAAGTCCAGTGAAGAAACGGCCTGCACAATTGAGCCGAAGCCCCCAGTGGAGATTGGGCTCAGCGGCAGCTCACTGAGTGACGAGGAGGACTGCATTTTGCCGACCACCTCCGACTCGGTGGCTGACGATGAAACCCGAGATCTTCTGGCAGGCCTATTTTTGGGCGGGGACGGGGAGGACGCGATCAATGATGGCGTGCCCTTCGTCCAAAACTAGCCTAGTGCAGGCCAACCTCCACCACAGCGAAACTGCGTCGGCTCAATTACGCAAGTGGTTGGAGGTTCAAAGGACTGCCATAGCCTTAATCCAGGAGCCATGGGTTGGGGCTGGTAAAATTAAAGGCCTAAACAACCTAAAAGGTAAGTTATTCTACAGCTCTGAACACGATAAGCCTAGAGCGTGTATTTACACTACTAAAGATATCTGTGCACAACCTTTAACAGATTTCTGTTCTAGAGACATGTATGCCGTAGCAATACAGTACACACAGGAGAGTAGATTAGTCGTCGCCTCGGTCTACATGCCGGAGGAAGACACTCCTCCCCCTCATGACCTCAGCAGGCTGGTGAACTTCTGCGAGAGGACCGGACTAGAGGTTGTGATCGGGACGGACTCCAACGCACATCATCCCCTTTGGGGAATGGAAAAACCAAATGAACGAGGTAAAGTTTTAGTTGAATATTTATTTAGTACTAACCTAACCATTTTAAACATAGGTTCTGAACCTACTTTCATAAACAAACGCTGTCGCACTATAATCGACCTCACACTTGCAACAGAAGGAGCAGCCAAACTAATTACGGGATGGCATGTGTCGAGAGAGGCCTCATGCTCAGACCATAGATGGATCTGCTTCGCACTACAGGTCGATATCCCCTCTACACCACCATGGAGAAATCCCCGCAAGACAGATAAAACTAAATACCTAAATAGGCTGACGTATTTGCTAGCGGATTTTGAGGGGATAAATACTATAGCAGATCAGTCGCTCCTAGAAGAACAGGTAGCAGCTGTTACTAAGGCCATGATAGACAGCTACCATGAATCATGTCCAGAAATCACTCCACCAAGACATGCCGAGGTAAAACAACCGTGGTGGGGTAAAGAACTCGATAGAAAACGTAAGAAGGTAAGAAAAGCTCTAAATAGGGCCATGAATACCTCAATGGATGAAGACTGGCTATTATATAAGAAAGCTAAGTCTGAATACAAAAAATGTATCAGGTATCGACGCTCGATTGGGTGGCGTAAATTCTGTGGCAACATAGAAACCTGCAAACAAGCAAATAGGATTAGGAATATTCTAGCTAAACAGAACACGTCGGGATCCATGTCTCTAAAGAAACCCGACGGTAGCTACTCAACATCGCCGGATGAAGCCCAACGCATCCTAATTGAAACGCACTTCCCAGGTTGCTGCGTAACTCAGGAGGCAAACCGGCATGACGACATACTGACATCAACAGCAGAAGACTGGAATTTAGCACAGAGAGTGGTAACGATGGACAAAATCCATTGGGCCATTCACAGTTTCCTCCCCTATAAGGCGGCAGGACCCGACGGCATATTCCCGGCACTCCTACAGTGGGGGGGTAAAGCCCTAATAGTCAGACTTGCTGCCATAATGCGAGCCTGTCTTGCTCTTAAATATGTTCCTAGGGGATGGAGGGAAGTGAAAGTTACATTCATACCCAAACCAGGTAAGAGCGACTACACTGACCCTAAATCCTACAGGCCCATTAGCCTCACATCCTTTCTCCTAAAGACGATGGAGAGGATGTGTGAAAGGGAATTAAGGGGGTCGGCGCTAATGAACTTACCACTACACGACAAGCAACACGCCTACAGTCTAGGCAAATCAACAGAATCGGCCCTTCATAAGGTAATTACAAAGATTGAAGAGGCCATCCAAAACAAAGAAATATGTCTAGGTTCCTTCATAGATATAGAAGGTGCTTTTGACCGAACGAACTTCTCCAGCATAAAAGGTGCACTCGGTAGACACAAAGTTGAACCGGCAATGATCGACTGGATAGTTTACATGCTCAGTACACGAATAATAAAGATTGCTGGTGAATCTCAACCAATCCAAATTAAGAAAGGCTGCCCGCAGGGTGGGGTTCTCTCACCTCTCCTGTGGAATATGGTCATTAATGAACTCATCAGCAAATTAAATGACAATCACTTCTATACAGTAGGTTATGCTGATGACCTGACAATACTGGTCTCTGGAAAGACAGCAAGCATAGTGTGCGACCTGACCCAAGCGGCTCTCCGTATAGTGGAGAGATGGTGCAGGGAACACGACTTAACCGTCAATCCAAATAAAACGGTTTTAGTTATGTTCACACAAAAACGAAAGCTGAATAACTATCATCCTCCAAGTCTTTTTAGCACAAAACTCCAGCTATCCTCTGAGGTAAAATATTTAGGTCTTACCTTGGACAGCAAACTTAACTGGAATAAACACATAGAAAACAAAATCAACAAAGCTAGTATAACTTTCTGGCAATGCAGAAACATGATTGGCAAAAGATGGGGATTGACGCCAAAAATCATACTGTGGCTTTACAAAACTGTAATTCGGCCCATGATCACATACGGCGCTCTGGTATGGTGGACCAAGACAAATGAAGCCACCATAATTAAAAAGCTTCAGCGCTACCAGAGACTGGCATGTATGGCTGCTACAGGCTGCATGAGAACTACGCCAACAGCAGCCTTAGAAGCGATGCTGGAGCTAACTCCGCTTCATCTACATATACAACAAGAAGCGACTTTAGCTGCCATCAGACTCAAGACCCTAAATCTTTGGAGTAAGAATAGTGTCCCTCATACAGGCATAATTGATAGAATTCACTCAAAAATTCCTATCCTACAAGCCAAATACGATAGGATTCCTAAACAATTTGTTTTCGATAAGAAATACAAGATACAGTTGAATGAAAACAGCCAGCCGGAAGGATTAAGCCCAAAAGAGCTTAGAATTTTCACCGATGGTTCTAAAACAAATGAAGGTGTAGGTTGTGGAGCTTTCTCTGAAGACCTCAATATTCACATATGCACACCGCTGGGTACCTATAACACGGTCTTTCAGGCGGAATGTATGGGTATCATTCAAGCGGCCATAGCAATAGATGCTAGGAAGGTTAATGACTTCCCCATCAGAATACTGACCGACAGTAGGGCGGTACTCCAAGCCCTGAGATGCAATGTGGTGAACTCGGGACTAATATATGAATGCCATCAACGATTAAATGAGGTATGTAAAAACAACAATGTGACCCTGCAATGGATAAAGGAACACAGTGGATCCAGAGGCAACGATGCAGCAGACGAACTTGCCAGAAGAGGATCGGCTTTGGCCACTATAGGGCCGGAACCAATCATACCAATCCCCTTTGGTAACGTTTGTTCACTGGTACGTAGACACTTCACTAATCAACACGCTCAGCTTTGGAAAAATCTAGTAGACTGTAGACAAGCTAGGGATGCCCTGCCTGAAATTAACAGTCGCTTAACAAAAGTTTTAATGAGACTGAACAAGCCGCAGATTAGGATAGTAACAAGTGCTATCACAGGACACGGCACCTTTAACAAACATTTATTTACTATAGGTGTTACAGATAGTCCCCTGTGCAGGGCATGTATGGGGGAGGAAGAAACGGCGGCCCACGTGCTACTGAAATGTCCGGAGGTCGCTACATACAGGGCTAAACATCTCGGCATGCCGGGATCACTCCCCGAAGTTGCATGCAACATCAAGGGCCTGTTGAGCTTCTTCGGAGAGATCTCATGGCTCGAATAATCACATTATTCCTGCCCACACGCAAAATACGCGCATAGACGTGGAGTTGCGGAAAACAGCCCGTCGTAAACTAAACTAAACTAAACAAATCGCAGACATCCCTCCTCTCCTCCGCAGCAGGCGGAGGCTGCTCCCCATACGTGCCTCCGGCTCTATATAACCACTCTAGGGGTAGGACAGACGCGTACCAGGTGGAGTCGGGGTCAATCAATTCAATTCTTTGACATAAGTTGAACCTAACCTATTTTATTTGTTATCTGGCCTAATTATAATAAAACCAATTTCAATAAGAGATTATTTACTATGGTATCTTTTTGGTTTTTCATAAAATGGATTTATATTTACATTATAAATGCAAACATGAAAAAATATCCATATTTTAGAAATCAATTTTTTTGTGAATCGATACATCAGCTTATGATTTGAATCGATTTAAAAATCGACATCCCTACCGATGATGACAATAACAATACAAAATAGTGTCAGTTTTACTGTAGGAATTGACATAAATATTGAAAAAATAATTGATTTTCAATAATTTTTTTCACAAAAAGTATGCGTTTCCGCATATTGAAACTTTGCAAAACACTTTCTTTTAGTGAGTACTATCTACAAAAAAATATGGGCATTTAAATCGATGGTCCATATTGGAAAGTTTATCCAACAATTCCTACATATAATTTTAAAAAAAAAATTACCTGACTCAACATTTGTCCACAACTGTTCCAGTGGTTTTTCAATAGGCCTAACTTCTTCAGGATCAAATAACCACGTTCTGTTACAAAAAGCTGGACCCATTGTGCCTAGTTTAGTGGGCCAGATGCCATGAATTGTCCAAGAACCTTGGTTAGTCGGCATATTGCAAGTATGGGTGTTATCATGTTCTTTCCACTCTTTGCAAACGGTTGCAGGCCAACTTTGAGTAAAAATTAATAAATCCCATTGAGGCACAGCCACTTGCCCTACATCTTTCAGTTGTACTCCGTTAACCCTGAAATATTCAGATGTTTTAATTGTGCTCTTTGTTTGATTAAGATCAAAGTAAATTTCAAGGTGCAAGCATACCATACGTATGGCAAAAATAAAGCATATAACAACGAGTTCTTCATATTTTCTTCTGTAAAATAGCATGTAGTATAAATTATTGGTTATTGCACATATTTATTATACGCCGAAATGTTTCTTCGTCGTCAAATTACAAGCATTTGTGTATAATTGCGTTTGTGATTGTGTAAAATGTAAATGCAAAATATCGATTTGGCAATGGTCAGTTTTCATTGTCATTTGTCAAATCAAATTGAAATTATGACACTGACACTGACAGTGACATTTACGGCAATATTTTCGTTCGGTAACATACCTAGACTTAGCTTGTGACTTTGTCCATAAAATGTGTATACATGGGAAAATTATAGGGACTTTGAAAAACCCAAGGAGGTTATAATATAATATAGGGAGTGAGCGCTTGGTACATTGTAACCGTTCCTCATTTTTCTTAGAAACAGAAGCACCGAGTTTTGTATTTTATCTCCTTCTAGCATTGAATAATAGAAACATTACCAACGTTTAGACACTTATTGATTTAAAATTATATTTTAGACGTATGCTAGAACGATAATCTTACATTTTTTATCGCTAAGTATAGTTGGTATATTCCATATTGTATTTCAATTAAGCATATTATTAACACGAAAAAAAACCCTAAAACACGAATGTTCTTTCCCTAAAAACTAGGGGGTGCATTTTATGCTTAGACGACAACACTATTTTAAAATTTGATGTTGTGAAATGAATGAAGCGTTGTTTTTTTTTAAAGGATAGGTGACAAACGAGCACACAGTCCAACGGATGGTAAGTGGTTATTGTGGCCCATAGACACCTACATCTATCCTCGTTTGCGAATCAGAATGTAGATGCGTTGTCACCCGTGAGGACTAAAATGGAATGCCGCTTTTCCAGTAAAAAGGGTCTTTGGTTCTCTACACTCACCATTCGAAACACAGCGGCTTTAAGCTGCTATTTTACGCGGTATTCTGTGAGAGTGTGGTCATTCCCCGGTCGAGCCGACCCATTCGTACTACAACTATACTACTAATATAGCTGCATTTTTCTTCAAAGCCAACGTATTCAACTAATGGAAAAAGCTATTTCCTACGTAACAAAAAATGTAAGAATGTGTACATTTCGATTGAAGGAAGAAGAGGAATGAGGAGATTTCAAAAACGTTCACCAGGAGAAATGACCCGATATGCTGGACTAACATTGCCAGAGGAGCTGCAGAGAGCTATTTTAGAATGTCATGACATATTTTACGAGGAACTAGCCCATCGCTACAGAACAATGGATGATATTCTCGTAACATTTAGTGTTGTTCAGCCTTACACTCTGCTAACGTCACCAGATGAAGATCTTCCTTTAATAGTTCACAATCTGACAAAAATCTAATTTTGGAAATTTTACTATTTGAAAGCTGACAGAATTTCTTCCCAAGAAGCGGTTCATTAGAAACAGAAACAGAAACTTTTTTTATTCAATATAGATTATAAATAATACTTATTGAAAGTCACTCTTTTGTTTGATTACCACTGGTTCGGAAAAAACCTCTGTCCTGGGAAGAACCAGCAAGAAACCCAGCGGGACTTTTTTTTAAATAACAGCTTACAATCATGATGTTACATAAATTAACAACACAACAAATTAGAAATACCTTGGTAGCGATCACCTCATTTCCAGGGGTTATTATCATCTATAAATTCCTTAATATTATAATAACCCAGTTAAACAGTGGTAGAGCCACGCGGCAGCTTTTGCTGTCGCACGGATGGGCCGGCTCGAACCGGGGTAGTACCACGACCTCACAGAATACCAGCGTGAAGTAGAGGTTTACCTCTGCGTTTCGCTTGGTGAGTGCAGGTGGCCGGAGGCCCTTTTTACTGGAAATGAGGCATTCCATCTTAGTCCTCACGGGTGACAACGCATCTACATTTTTATTTGTAACAGAGGATAGATGTAGATGTCTATGGGCCGCAGCAACCACTTACCATCAGGTGGACTGTGTGCTCGTTTGTCACCCTTATCCTATAAAAAAAAAACCCTTTTTATACAAACTTAGTTTAATAAAGTTTTTGAACTTTGAGCAGGTCAAACTTTGTATATTTTCTGGAATTTTGTTGTAAAAGCGTATATCGGCCCAAGAATTTATTACTGACTCGATGGAGTCGAGTAACTGGTACTACTAGCTTGTGTCTGTTCCTAGTATTTACAGAATGAATATTACTTATTTTTGTAATTAATGTAATTAATTTGAGCTTTTCTCGTAAAATTGGGTTATTTTGAATCTGTTCCGAATCTAGCGCTGTGTCTAAGATTTTTTTTACTATTAAGTTTCATGTGAAGGAAACTTTTCAAAACTCAGGTTTTTTTTTATAGGATAGGGTGACAAACGAGCACACAGTCCACCTGATGGTAGGTGGTTGCTGTGGCCCATAGACATCTACATTTATCCTTGTTTGTGAATCAAAATGCAGATGCGTTGTCACCCGTGAGGACTAAGATGGAATGCCTCATTTCCGGTAAAAAGGGTACCGGTTCTCTACACTCACCATACGAAACATAGCAGTGTTTAGCTGCTATTTTACGCTGGTATTCTGTGAGAGCGTGGTCCTTCCCCGGTCGAGCCGACCCATTCGTGCTACAACTATACTACTAATTTAGCTGCAGCACGGATCTACCACGTAAAAAGTTAATAAAATCTTAATTAATGTCCACAATGAGCCAAGCGCGACTAACCAATCTTTCTATTTTATTTATCGAATATGACAAGAAAGTAAATTTTGATAATATATTAGAATATTTTAGCAAAATAAAGTCCAGTTAGCATGTATAGCATTTTTTGTTTTATTTTGGGGGGAGCTTGATAGAAAACCGCCCTGGGTGCCAAGCCACGCTACACAATTCAGCACTTTCCATATTGAAAAAAAAAATGCATTTCGTTTTCCGTAATGCTGTATATACCATTAATATCCTCAAAATATTGTGTCATGGACGTATTAGAAAGAAATGGAACGCTTAACTCGGTGCCTTTCATTCATTTCAAGGCACTGATTTAGGAACGTTTCTCTAGTACTCGAATGAATTGCACTCCCTATATTTTACAACCTCCTTGGAAAAACCTTACATACTAGGCAACACTATTAAAAGTGTATAGTACTACTGACCAATCTATATACTTGATCTGAAGATTTTTTATTCATATTTTTTTTTATTTTTAATATATATAAATTATGCTACGAACTGGGAATAATCAAGAAGATTATGTGGTTTGAGATGCAATTAGTCTAAGAAAAAAGAAGACAAAAATAAAAGAACTATTTATTAACTCGTAATAAATAGTTCTTTGATTTTTGTCTTAGTGTAAATCACTTTCTAAATATTCAACACCTGACAATGTATCCCTGAACGAAAAGGTGCTTAATTCAAAGTCGTCACTACTGTCGTTTCTACTGTTTTCAACTTGTATAATAAATTGAGGCAAGTCTTGTGTAAATCTCTCCTGTCCTATCTCTTCGAAATGGTATGTCTTGTTTTAGTTTTTTCAGTAGTTGACGTAATTTACCTGTTTACGGACTACGTAACTCCCATTATAACCTGAGATACAGGTTTATCCTAGTTCAGGTACCTGTTATTGTAAACTATTTTAAATCAAGACATTATTTGAATTAATTGTACAGTTTCTTGAAAAAAAAAAAATTATTATTATTATACTAAATTAGTGGTGTTTAGGCCATCTAGTGTCTATTTTACGGACTACCTTGACAGTCAATCAATTTTTGTTCTATATTATTTTACCTATAGAATGAAGTAGACGTTGTTATTACAAAGCAATTTTAGTCAAAAGAAAATATTCTTTTGATTTAATACACTAAAATTTAAGCTCTTCATGTCTAAAAATAATGATTGTAACTTTTGTTTGCTATAAAATTAAACTTTTATCTGATATTCTAAGCTGCAGTTGTGGTTGAAAATTATCAAATTAAATAAATCATTAATTTTAAGAAGTATTGCACGTTTGTCAAAATCGTTAATAAGCCTTTTTCCTCTGCCTGGGGTCTACCATATGCCTTGATTCATCTGTATTTTCTTTTTATGGCTACACGAGTAAGACCTAAAAAGATATTAATATGAAATATATAAGTGTATAATATATAAGTGAAATATATAATAAGTATCAAAATGTTACAGTTGAAACACGAATCCAGTCATCAGTCAGTTGCCAGTATCTGATTTCAAAAAGCCACTGAGCATGCCATGTAAACACATTTAATCGAAAGAGTATTAAAGTTGAATTTTGGGCTTTCTAGATTTAATATTGACGTACTTGTGAGTGCTTTCCGGAATTAGGTTACTTTCCTGTTATTTTCTTTACATTTTGTGGTAGTGGATTTCTTTATGTTGTAAGAAGATAGAATTAACTTTTATAATATGTAGTTTCATCTAATAATATACCCAATAATGGGTGACGACTTGTGAGAAAGCAGAATAAAGCATAATAAAGACTATAGATCCTAGAATAGGGATAAATGTAAAACATCGATCAATTAAAATAAATTTGTCATAAATAATATTCAAAACATTAAGAGGAGGGGAGTTAAAAGCGTCGGCAGAACTCGCATCTCTATTGGATTCTGCTCAGCAGATGAGGTTAACAAATTCTTTAACAACTCAATGCTTGCAAAAGGAAAATTGATTGCATCCATGCCATCTTATAATTTTTTTTCCAATGGGTGTCATTCGCGGTGTCACTGTTGGTTGGTTAATGGAAGAACTAGCGGAAGCTATTGAGCTTCCCCCTGGTTGTGATAAAATCCTAAAAGCTCACCGTTTTCAAAGAAAGAGTTTTGCTGAAGTGTCATCATCCCCAATATTGATTCCTACTCAGTGTATTGTTCTGAATTTTAAAGGTCATATACACCCCAAATATGAATATGCATACTTCACATCCCTTGTCGTTGAAACTTATGAACTCCCTACCATCCCTTTGCAAACAGTGCTGTCAATTTGGTCATGTAGCAGAACAATACCGCTCTAAACCACGCTGCTTTCGATGTGCCAAAGAATATACTGCAGTAAGCTGTTCTGTTTAAAAAAATTGTCCCGAACACAATCGACATAAATCTATCAAAGTGATGATGTCAGAACAAAATATATCTTATATAGAAGATTCAGCCAAAGTTCAATTTGTCCGTTTGAACTACCTTTTAAGTAATAGTTTGAAGTGACCTCTTCTCAGCTTTCACCTACTTCAACTACATACTTCAACCTCCCCATCATATCGCAAGGATATAGAAAAAACATTCTTAAATCTCCCCATCCCATTCCTAAAATCTCCATGGGGTATGGCCCAACAGAATAGTTGCAGACTGTTCATCCACTCTTCCAAATGGGTGTGCATTATCCAATCCCCACAAAGAAATGTCTCCAAATGAAGATCTTATTGAATGCCTACTTTCTCTCCTCAATAATTTCATTTTAAAAATGTCAGACTCACTACTGAACAACGTTGTAAAAAATCTTTCATTTAACTAGTATAATAAAAAACCAAAGGTCTCCCTCCATCTTCTATAGTGGAACTGTAGAAGCTTGTACCTGAAAAAATCAGATCTTATCTCCCTAATAAATAAACATTCAGTTTATGTTGCATCAATATCAGATACATGATTTTTACTTGGTTCCAAATTCAAAACGTTTTACCTGCCTCCATGATGATAGAAATGATTGTAATGGTGGTTGTTGCTTACTTATAAAAAAAATCGTTACATTTTTCTTAAATTACATTTCCTCTTCATAGCCAAAACATTAATGCCGTAACTGCAAAAATAGTACGAATGAACGTTATTTCAGTATGTATCCCACATCCAAATACCCACTTAATTCAAGAATTAGAAGTTGTTACCTTCTCCTTTTTCTTATTACCGGTGATTTTAATTCCCATCATGTATCTTGGGAGTCACGTTTTTGTGACCGGACTTATCCAAAATTTAAAGGCATTAATCATCAACAACGGTTGCCCCACTCATGGAGTATATCCAGGACTAGATACTGGGTCCAGGTCTGCTATAGACCTGACAGCATGTTATTTTATTCTAGGTCCTCAGCTTTCTTGGAAAATTCTTAGTCAAACATACTTAAGTGATCATTTTCTCATCCTCATTACCAAATCCACTGCTGTTACTTATTTAGCTTCTACTACTGCCCTTCTTAGATATAAGCTCCAAAACTCCATAAGATGCAGATTGGGCAAATTCTTTTAATTTTTAGATACGAAATTTGCCCAAATGGAGGTTGAGTCTTCAACCAACCCACTAAATTCTTACTCTTTATTGGTCCTATATAAAATAGAAGCAGCTGACTTATTTATCTTAATTAAACAGCCTTACAGCAAAAACCTCCATGGTGGGATGCTGAATGCACCGCTATGATTAAAAGAAGAAAAACTGCAGAAAAGCTACATAATCACTGCATTTAACAATTGATAATTTTATACAATTTGAAAAAACCTCTGCTCAAACATAGAGACTTTATTCCAAAGAGAAAAAAATGGATGGAAATTTTTTTGATTATATTAAAAAAATATCTGCTCTTTTATCCTGATAGCAACATTTCTGATAACTCTCTCCCATGTTAGCTCCTAATGATTTCTTATATTTACGCCGACGCCTTAGTGAGTTTTTTAACGCTAACTTTCAGTTCTTGCCCCCCCCCTGCCTACTGGCGGGGAGGTTTGACTGATCACTGTTTGCTTGTTAATTTTCTTTTATTTTATTGTTAATTATTTGTTAATTTTTTTTGTTACTTACTTACTTATCTTCACGCACAATCCCTGACAGGGTAGCCAGAGAGAACAGATCGCCAAGTGTCACGATCCTTACATACCTCTTTCGCTTCTTTCAGATTCATTATCTTCTTCATACATGCACGTCTAGGTATCCGAGTACTCTTGACCCTCCCCTCTTCGAGCAATTTGCTCACATGGTCTTCGAAAGTTAGTCTCGGTCTACCTTGACACCTTCTAATATTTACTTTCGCGCTATATATTTTCTTCACCATTCGGTCTTCACTCATTCGCTCAACGTGCCCAAACCATCGAAGCACGCCCTTATCAATTTTTGTGATAAGGTCATCTTTCAAACCTGCCATATTGCGAATCTCTTTGTTTCGCTTTCGGTTGGCCATCGTAACGCCGCACATTTTACGAAGAGATCGCATCTCCACTGCATTCAACTTACTTTTATGCTTCTTCTGGCATACCCATGTTTCGCTGCCATATAACAAAGTCGGTACCAACACTGCGTTATGTATTGCAAGGCGTGCACTCTTCACTACGCCTTGCCTTTTGACTAACGCAGTCAGGGCACCATTGACTTTGTTCCCGGCAGCGACACGCCTGTCCACATGTAAATCACATCTTCCATCCCGGCTAAAAGCACTCCCCAAGTATACAATTTCATTTACCTGTTCTAGACATTCCTGATTTACCCATATTTCACACTTCGTTCTCTCTTCGTCCCTTTCAAATACCAGAACCTTAGTTTTATTAGCATTCAAACGGAGACCTTTAATTTCGCATTCCTCTTTCATACACGTGACTAATGTAAGTAATGTAAGTTCTGCCTCTGATGGTGCAATAAGCACTGCATCATCAGCATACAGCAGACAATTTACTTTTATGTCACCCAATTTCACACCCAAACAGCTATCTTTCAGCTTCTGTAAACAGCTGTCGAGATACAGTATGAACAGCCAGGAAGACATGACACAACCCTGTTTTACGCCCGTTTGGACGCTAAATATGGGTGACAGGTCATGCCCTACCCGCACACAGGCTTTACAGTCACAGTAAAGTGACTGCTAAGGGTTGCTAAGGGCTGTCCTTAGCAATCGACCATCCACACCATACCCCGGCAACAGTTCCCACATTTTCTTCCTTACAACCTTATCAAATGCTTTCTCAAGATCCACAAAAGCACAGAAAATCTTCTGGTTAGCAGCCAGAAGCTTTTCCGTGATCATGCGGAGAGAAAACATTTGATCCGTGCATCCTCTTCCAGGTCTAAATCCGCATTGTGCCTCCCATAGAAATCTTTCCGATTTCTCTTGCATCCTACGTGTCAAAACTTTTGAGTAAACTTTACTTGCTAAACTGGTCAAGCTGATCGCCCGATAGCACCCGCAGTCAAAATGTGAACCTTTACCTTTATATAAAGGCACAATGACTGCGGATCGCCAATCATCCGGGACATCCCCCGTCCGCCAGCACAAATTGCACAGCAGATGAAAGCTGTCCCAGACGCGAGGCCCACCATACTTGACCATTTCAGCAGTAACTCTGTCTAGTTCCGCAGCCTTACCACATTTCAAACTTCGAATCGCACGTTCAATCTCTTTCATACTGATGACCTCAGTGTCATCGAGGTCCGGGTCTGGCGTACCAGTCACGGCGTCATCCCCGGATCCCTCACTAAGATCATCACACGCATACATTTCTCTATAAAATTCACTCCATCGCTGCATGACGTCCGATTTTTCTGAGAGGACGTCATTAGTTCTCGAAAGCACTTTGTTCATTCTTAAAGCCGTCGCACCACGTCGGGTCCTTCCAACCTCTTTCCAGAAGAGTTTGGAGTTCTCCTTGAAGTTGTGTGACAACCTTTCGTCCGCTTCCATTCTACACCTTTCACGCACTTCCTCAATCAATGCTTTCGTGTGAACTTTCTGCAGCTTATATCTTTCTTTCATCTTCTCTCTCATATCCTTATCATTACTAGAGGCCAAGTAGCCTAACCATGCTTTCTTCTTCTTTTTACAGCTTCTTTCACTTCATCATTCCACCATGCATCTCTTCTTTTACTACTGCCTCTTTTTATTGTTCCACACACTTCTTCTGCTGCACATACCATATTTTTTGTTGTTGTTATTGCTTATTGTTATACCGTGTATATTGTTTCTCGGAATACGTCACTTGCTCATTTCAAAGCAAGACCCTGTTCTTTTGAGAACAGGGGCTTGCCCTTACTACTTAGAATAAAACGATTTTGTTCTTTTGAGAACAGTGATCCCTTCCCTTACAGTTTTACCGAAAAACGTTGTTCCCATCCCCCATCATGTCCGCATAAGACCTTATTGGGTCTATCATCGCTAACTTGAGTAACCTAGATGTGCCGGCTCTTGCCGCAATCCTAGCCTCTATTGCCCCTCTTGCCCCTCAGGCATATCAACCACCACCCTCCGTCGCGGCATATCTAGCAACCAAATCGGCTGTCCCGCAGTGGAACTATTTCACGCCCCTGGAAATGGAGTGCTCGTGCTCCGAGTCCGGGTCCACGGCGTCGGCCTTCCGGAAGAGGCTCGCCTCCGAGGCTAAGTCTGGCACCGGTTCATCGAAGTCCTCGGACTCCGACGGAACCGGCGAATCTTCGTTTACCACGGTGACCTCAAAGCGCGGCAGTAAACGCGCCGCGAAAAACCACACCCGCCCCGTCTCAGAGGCCCCTGCCGCTCCCCCAACCCCCGCAGCCCCCGCCACTGCCTCAACCCCCACAGCTGCGCGCTGCCGTCTCTGCCCCTGCAGCCCCCGCCGCTGCTTCAGTCCCACTAATGTTGCTAGACATCCCCCCGCCGTCCAAGCCAGCCTCTCGCTGCGCTCCAGTCCTAGATAAAAAGCAAGTCCTGCCCCCTGTCTTTTTAAGAGACAAGGTCAGTTTTATCCGTCTTTCAAAAACCTGTTACGACACAGGTATTAAGTATGACCAGGCCACCAACATGGATGAAGCCATTAAAATAGTCCCGAGTCGATTGACGACTTTCGCCGCCTTACCAGGCTATTTACTTTCGAACGTGTGTCCTACCACACGTACGCTCTTTCGGAAAAGCGTAAAGCCAGTGCCGTGATCCGCGGCGTCACCTTTGAACTCGACCTTAAGTCCCAAGGATTCCTTGTAGAGGCCGTGCACAAAATGCACAGTAACAAGGGCAAGAGGTTCCCGTTTGCCCTTGTGATTCTAACCAACGAACGTGCCGGAGGCAAAAGCCGCACAGCGTGCGGCCTGTCGAGAGTAAGGGTTGAGCCCCCACATAGGTGCGGTTTCCCGGCGCAGTGCCAACGCTGCCAACTCTATGGTCACGCGGCAGCCAACTGCTCCGACCCACCCAGGTGCGTTAAGTGCCTAGATCTTCACCACTCGAAAGAGTGTCCTCGGCCCCAAAATGCCGAATCCCCACCCGCGTGCGTCCTGTGCCAGCAGACAGGCCACCCTGCGAATTATAGATGTTGCCCTTGCGCACGTCATCCTCGCCCCAGTAGGCAAGCTCCACCGCCGGTCAATGATATAATAATATGTTACTACCCTCTGTGAAGGAAACATCTGTGCAAGTTTGCTCCGTAAATAAACTGTTAAAATTCGTGTTTAAAGTTGTTCTCTAAAGTTGTGTGTATATAATTCACAACGCTGTTGTAGTGACGATTCTAGTGGTGAAACCAAAATTCATTTCCATCCAGTAATTTCGAAGATATAAGCAATAACATTTCAAAATTATTTGTTAACCATCTTGAACCCTGACCTACGACAACCCGCGTGACGCCCGCTGCTCCACTGAGTCATCGCTACCGGCCAGCGCTGTGTGCGCGGCATTGCAATATCTAAGTTCAGCGGACTGCACTACGATGGCAAGTCGGACGGCACCGTGCGCGGGCTGCCGCACCGAGGTGAGCGGAGACGGTCCATATATGAAATGTGCAAAATGTAAGCAGATTTTTGATATTATTTGTGCAAACATTACTACTGATGTGTTTAAAAATATGTCGGTGGAATTAAAGATGTCTTGGATATGTGGAGAATGTCGCTGTAGGCAACCAAAACGAGATAATTCTCATACTCCAGTGCGGCCACACGTTATGCAGGATTTAAATACCACCTCTACTGCTTCGTGCCTTGACGTATCCATGCAGACTTCTGATAACGTGACTGTACGAGCTAAGCCGCGATACGCCCAAACTACTATGGGAAGCACAGGCGAAAGTATTATAGGAAAAGATTTAAAAGATTCTGTTGTGCGTGAATTAAAAAAACCTGCAAATTGAATTCGAAGCACAGCTAATGACCAAAATTAACACTGCTTATTGAACAATTTTTGGCGTTCAAAACTGAATTCTTAGATAGGGTTAATTTGATAACGAACAAGGTTTTACAATTAGAGGAACACTATTTATCGAGCATTAATAAGGCCTGCGAACCGACGCCAATATCCAAAATCTTGAAAACTAGCGGTACTCAAACCAGTCCAACCCTTGAAAATATACCCACTACACAAAATAAGCCTCCGAAACGGAAACCTCAACCTCAACCTCAACCAAATATCGAACATCTCGGAACTGATAAGGATCAGTCTGCGTTTACTGTCCCCAGAACAAATAAAGTCTCATCTGTGGCTCCAGTTATCAGTGCTCAAAAGATGATGCACGCAGAATATTCCGAGTCTTCCGTCTCTTTAAATAATAGCCAGGACTGCGAGCGGATTGATGACAACTGGCAAGAAGTATCACGCAAACGGGCACGCCCCTCACTTCCCGGGTTGCTTCGAGGTACCGCTGCGCCTGTCTCTACGATGTTGCATGCTGCTGAAAGGCGAAGATACCTGCATCTATACTACGTACGAGAAGGCACCACAGTAGAGCAAGTACACGAACATCTTAACTCAATATGTGGGAACGGCGAATGCATGGTTGAAAAATTGAAACCACGTGGACATTATGCATCGTTCAAAATCGGAGTTCCATTGAAGCAGGCCGGAAATATAATGTCATCTGAAAACTGGGCTGAAGATATTTGTATTAAACCATGGCGGCAGAACTTTCTTGCCAAAGACAAAAACAATCAAACGTCAACCGCGATTCCATGAAATGCAAATATGTTACCAAATGTTCGTGGCCTAAGAACAAAAACTAATATGTTTCTTAATAATGTTATGGAAAGTGAATATGATATGATAGCATTAACTGAGACCTTTCTTACGAGTTCAGTGTCCAATGGTGAACTCTTTCCTCCGGGTTTTCATGTGGTTCGTAAAGATAGACCTGGTGATTGTGGATGGGGAGGAGTTTTGCTCGCGATTCGTGATCGTTATAATGTTAAAATAGTTACGGATATTGTTAGTATGACTGATGACAAAGAATTAATATTTGCAATTGTGACATTTAAAAATGTAAAAGTTTTATGTTGTGTCGTATATCTGCCACCAAATTATAAGGATGAGCAATATTTGAATGTTTTGACATGTATAGAAAATGTGATTTGTACTTACCCTGACCTAAATGTTCTAATCCTAGGTGACTTTAATTTAAACTCTTGCAGTACCAATATAAAGACTTCTTTTGACTTTTTTTGTGAATTCTGCTCGCTTAAGCAATATAATACAGTCTTAAATTATCGCGGTGGTATGCTGGATCTGGTGCTGGGTAATTTTGAAGCTAAACAGATAGTGGTATCTCTCAGTGAAGATCCTCTGGTAAATATCGATCAGTACCATCCTATGCTCGATATAAATATTACATTTCCGGGCTTTTGGATAGCATCGAGCGTGTCATCTTTGCAGCAAGTGACACCTCGCTCGAATACCAATACAGATTGGAACTGGCGTAAGGCAGATTTTCAGGGTTCTATATAGAACTTTGATTGAAATAGACTGGTCTGATTTGTTAACAATAAGCGATATTAACTGTGCTGTACAGCTGTTCTATGATAAGCTATACGAAATTATAAATCTGTTTGTGCCTATTAAAAAACAATTATCAAACAATCAGCGATACATATATCCAAACTGGTACAACGTAGAAATAATAAAAAATATAAAAAACAAACACTTTCATCATAAGCAATTCAAAAAAGAGGGCAAAGAATTTAATAAGGCTATGTTTATATATTATAGAAAAAAAGTTAAGAAATTGATTGACTGCTAATACCGGAAATATATGACTGTACTACAAAAAAATATCATTGACGATCCTGTGCAATTCTGGAAATATGTAAAGGAGAAGAAAAACAATAGAAGGTACATAGATACATATATATATATATGAAAATACTGCAGTGACAGATCAAACCGCAGCCGATGCCTTTGCTAAATATTTTGCGTCCGTATTTCATGCAGAGAAACCCGTGCTAAGCCCGGATACTGCTGCAAAAGCTGCATATGCACATATACATCGAGATGTGACCTCAGTTTCCATCACGACAGTTGATGAAAACGATCTGAAGAAGGTAGTGAGACGCCTTAAGCCACGATCGGCTGGTGGGCCGGATGGCATTCCTGTCTTCTTAGTTAAGGACTGTATATCAGTCCATGGGCGGCCTCTTCTGTATTTGTATAATCTTTCATTGACCCAGTCAAGATATCCTGAGAGCTGGAAGCTATCTCGAGTCACTCCTGTTCCTAAAGGAGACGGAGGCACAAATGTTACTTCATTCAGACCTATAGCTGTCCTATCCGTTTTTGGTAAGATCTTTGAAGCAATTCTAAGTGATTCCATCAAATGCCAAATCGGTCAACAGTTGCATAATGGTCAACATGGGTTTCGTACAGCTCGCTCCACCGTCACCAACTTGGTCGCGCATGTAGACTATATCTGCTCACAAATGGATAAGCGAAGGCAAGTTGATGCGGCTTACTTTGACTTCCAGAAAGCCTTCGACCTTGTGGATAACGATGTACTATTGAAAAAGTTGGCGATTGTTGGATTCGAACCAAAGCTCCTCAATTTTTTTTCTTGTTACCTTAATAATCGACGTCAATATGTGAGGCTCAGTGGATATAACTGTGGAGACTACTTTACTAGGTCAGGAGTGAGTCAAGGTAGTACATTAGGACCTTTGCTATTCGTGATATTTATCAACGATTTGCCAGATGTTGTTTTGACTGCAGAGTGTCTCCTATTTGCGGATGACCTGAAACTAACTCTGGGTATTGAAACTGAGGCTGATGCCGTGACATTACAAAGAGATATTGATGCTGTGTCTATATGGAGTCAAGAAAACCACCTTCCGTTCAATAATCTCAAATGTAAAATAATAACTTTCACGAGAAAATCACAGCCCATTATTTTTAATTATAAGTTGACTGACGATCCTTTGGAAAGAGTTAAAGAGATTAGGGACTTAGGATTACTATTAGATTGCAAATTAGATTTTCACACGCATATCAACAAAATTTGTAAGTCAGCGCATAAAATGTTAGGGTTTGCCATAAGGACTGCGTCACAGTTTGATAATACACGGGTCGCAAAAGTATTATATAATGCTTATATGCGCAGTAAACTAGAGTACGGAGCTGTTATCTGGAATCCTTACGAAGAGAAATACGTTCTAATGATTGAAAAAATACAACGTAAATTTGCTCGATGGATATATAAGAAACAGTACGGATACTATCCCTACTTATACCCTTCCTTATTCGTGTCTGGTATGGTGGACATTGAAACTTTGAAACTTAGAAGAGCAGTGTCTCAAATCATGCAATATCTGTCCATAATTCATAATAGGATTGATAGTCCCCAAATACTAGAGCGTGTCCGCATCTTGGTCCCTGGGAACGTGTCAGCAAACTCGCAGGGACAGGTGGCACCGCGGCGCCGCCCGCGACTGCTGGAGCCACCCCGCGCACGTACCGAGCGCGCTCGTCAAGCGCCCACCAACCGCGCACTCCGCATTATTGGGGACATACTTGCACAGCACAACGAGCTAGACTTATTTGCCGATGGATTAGGACATTTGTATAAAGAAATTCAAATAATTTTAAATAAATTCTAGCCATCAAACTTACGTATAATAATCAATTATTATAATTGCTTTTCTTATTTTTTTATTTTTTTTTATTATTATTATTGCTATTTTATTTTAATATTAATGTATTTATGGACTCAGATTGTATTTTTTATGATTTCTTTTCTATGATATTATTGATGTATTGTTAATTAGGATATTGTAAAATAATTTTGCTATTACCTATATAATGACGAGGATGTGTAATACCGAATTGTTAATCTTATAAGCGTTTTGGATGTGTCATCTGTTAGCTTGTAAGATGAAATGAAATAAATAAATAAAATGAAAAAATGATAGATCATTCCCGGTCCTCTACCCAAGAATGCCCCGTCAGGGCCTTTCTCAGCCCCTTCAGGGCCCCTCTCGACCATCTCAGGGTCCCCCAAGGGCCCACTCAGGGCCCTCTTCGGCCCCCTCCGGGCTTCTCACAGCCTTCGCAGCCCCAAAAAGGCCAACCCACCGCGGACATCCTCCGCCCCTCAACAGTCACAGCCCACAATGGTTGATGACCTAAAAACGGTATATTCCGCTATTAGGAACATCAACGTTGGGGAAATTGCCGTCTTAGCACGCAAATTGCGCGCTGCTCAGTCCCCACATGACCGTCTCCTCGCTCTTGCAGAGCATCACAATCTTTTGTGCTCATTGTAGCTTGAATTCATCGAATTTAAGTTAAATTAAATTGAATAAATTAAAGTTGCATTTTATAATGGCAGAGCACTCTGCTCTTTCAAAATCTCACGGTCGTATTAAGACTAAGAGTCTATCGCTTGTTTCTTTTAACATTCGCGGTTTGCGAAATAACCTCCCAGAGCTTAAGCTCTTTCTTCGAGATCGCGAAGCCGATTTTCTCCTCCTCTAGGAAACTAATCTCAAAATTAAGGACATTAAAGGCCTTTCCATTCAAAAGTTTTCTCTTCTTCGTAATGACAGATCCGACCGCCAAGGCGGCAGTACGGCCATTTATTACAAGAAGACACTTCATTGCTCTCACATTTCTACCAACATGGAAGCCACGGTATGCAGGCTAGCTATGACTGGACATTAGTCCATCGTCATAGCCTCCTGTTACATCCTCAGTGGAACCCTCCCCCTCAAAAAAGATTTTGAGGCTATTTTATCTCTAGGCAATTCAGTCATTATGTTTGGAGATTTTAACTCCAAGCATACTGAATTGGCATGCCGTACTACCTCCCATAGTGGCAAGAAACTGCTTGATATCACGCAGTCTTTAGACCTTACCGTCCACAGGCCCCTTGGTGTTACTCACTTATCCCGATAACACCGACCACGCTCCCGATGTGCTAGACTTTGCGTTAGTCAAAGAAGTTTCTCTCAACCTCAGGGCAATCGAGACACTAGACCATCTAGGATCCGACCACCGACCGGTCTCACTCATTCTTGGCCATCAGCCACCTCCCTCTACACCCTCCACGAATACCTTGACTAATTGGAAGGGCTTCAAGGAGTCCCTAGCTAAAACTCTGGACTCACAGGACTCCCCCATCTCCCTCTCGTCGGACTTAGACAGTCCCGAAAAAATCGACACCGCGGTCGATTTACTCTCCACCCTTATTAAATCCTCCCTTAAGGAGAATGAAAGGGTCGTCCCGGTTGCTAATAATGATGAGCCTCTCCTACATATTAGCAACCTATTGAAAGCTAAGAAAGCTGCTTTCCGGAGAGCAGCAATATATCCCACCACCGAATATAAGTGCACTACTGTTTTCAACGGGAACTCCGTTTCCGCCTCTCTGAACTTCGAGACTTCAAAAAGAGTAAGCTCATGGAGAATATCTCTCCCTCTCATACAGCGTACTATCAGATGGCAAGAGCCCTCCGCATAGACGCTATCATCCTCAATCCCCCTCTCTCCCGTCCCGACGGTACGGTTGCCTTCAAAGACAGGGAAAAGGCTGAGTGCTTTGCAGACAGCATTGCCACCCCATGCTCTCCTAGCTTTCAACCCATAGACCCCTCACACATCCAGGCAGTGGAGGATGAGGTCCGCTGCTGGAACTCACCCCCCACAGCCTCTGACCCTATCACTGTGACCAATGTTGAGATTTCATCCCTCATCAAAGGACTTAAGCCCAAAAAGGCTCCGGGCGCGGATCGCATCTCCAACCATGCCCTTAAACACTTTCCTGAGCAGGTGTTAACCCTTTTAACTATTCTCTTCAACGCCTGCTTCAATCCTAGTTACTTTACCGCTACGTGAAAAGAGGCAACTGTCATTGGTATTCCCAAGCCAGGAAAGCCTCTCAACTTCCCCTCCAATCATCGTCCCATTAGCCTCCTCAAGGCCATGGGCAAATTCTTCCAAAGAGTCATCCTCACTCGCATGAGGCTCCATCTGTTTCCCACAGACGGTTACCCTCTTGTCATCCCCCATGAAGTTGGTTTCCGAACAAAACATTCTTGTCCACAACAAGTTCACCGTATTGTGGAATATATCCTCAGCGGTTTTTATCCTCGTCGACATAAGGCCATCGCGGTCTTTTTGGACATTGCTAAAGCTTTCGATAGAGTCTGGCATGAAGGCCTTATCTACAAACTATACAGAATATGTCTCCCCGATTGTCTAATACGTCTCGTGGCCTCTTACCTGAAGCATCGTACCTTTCGTTTTAGACACGAAGGCACGCTCTCCTCTCATCGCCCCATCAAAGCTGGTGTCCCTCAGGGCTCAGTACTTGCTCTTCTCCTGTATATCCTGTTCACCAACGACATTCCCATCCCGTCGAAAGGTATTCAGCTCTCCTTCTTCGCAGACGATACTGCCCTCTACTGTAAAGGTACCTCGCTACCTTTCATACGGAACAAGATCCAAAAGTCAGTTGATGACCTAGTAGCTTGGTTCCAAAAATGGCAGCTCCGCCTTTCACTTCGATTATAAACGACGCCGCCTCAAAAACACACCACCAATACGTATGCTAGGGACCCTGTCCCCTGGCATACATCTGCCAAATATTTAGGCGTCACACTTGACACGAGGCTCACATTCGGGCCCCATGTCAAAAGAGTAACCCGTCACGCACTTTTTTATCTGAGTAGGCTCAACAGTATGCTGAACCGACACAGTAAAATGTCCCTCCGTAACAAGCGAACCCTTTATAAGGTCTGTACACTACCTGTCATGTCATACGCGGGCCCTTTATTTGCTCACGCTGACCCCAAAATTATTAATGAACTCCAAGTAGTTCAAAACCTCTTCTGTCGTCGAGCTACGAACGCACCCTGGTACGTCCGTAACGCCGACCTCCATCGGGACTTAGAGCTCCCTACAATCCAACAACTTCTAAAAACACTCTCTGAGAACTTTTTCAGTCTCAGAGTCTCACTCCAATCAATTCATTCGTGAGGCAGCTACTTATGCAGCCCCACTCCCCTCTCGCTATCGAGTCCGCAGGCCGAGAAACTCTCTCTTGAACCCGCCAAATAAACTTTCTACCGACCTGAACTGCCTCCTGGCGGCTCAGGCCGTTTGCCCTAGTAGGCTCTCTCTCAGCGGCTCGTAGCCGCCTGCGCCCTCTTTTCCCAAAAAAGGGTCGCTTCCGATTTGACAGAGAGGCTTCAAAGGCCATTGCCATTCCCCACAGGCAGTGTTTAGTGGGTACACTTAGGGTGTAGGATAGTTAGTCACAGTGAGTCCTACATAACCACGACAGACCGGCTGTCGTGGTATGCATAAAGCATTCACCGCCTCCTCGCTTTTACGGAGTAACCCTTTTCAATTGCTTCTGGGCGCAAAAAAAGTCTCGATGATTCAAGCACTTTACAGCACACATGGTCAGGGACAGTAAGTGACTTAAAATTCACTTCTCCAGGAGGAGATGGCGTCCCCTATGCATGTTTATGTAGATCAAGTTTTAGGGGCAAATTGATTCTACTGCAAATTCTGAACAAGATCTATATTTCTTCTAATATTCCTTTGTCTTGGTCAAACCAAATTGTTATCCCTATCCTAAAATCTGAAAAAGATCCCAAAGAAGCTTCTTCATACCACCCAACTGCTCTTTAATCTACTTTGCAAAATTTTAGAACACTTAAGAATAGACTTGAATGGTTTTTGGAACGTAATAACTCGCAAAAAGCCAATTTGGATTCCGCAAAGGGAAAAGCACATTAGATAGCTTGAGTGTTTTGACTACAGATATATTAGGCCGGCTCTTCCAAAAAATTAATATTTAGGGGGGTGTTTCCTGGACATAATTTATTCTGCCTATGACAGTGTTCTTCTTCCAATGCTCATAAAATGCTTTATCTGAACATCCATGCGAAGACTGTACACTTAATTTACAATCCGTTAATGGGAAGACCTATCAAAATTCGCATTAAAGGAACATTGAGCTCTCCCAGAATAATTTGGAAAGGTCTACTTTAACCCTTATTCTTTATAACATTTAAGTACACATTTGACCTAGAGCATTTGATTTCGCCTTTCTGTGACATATTACACTATGCAGATGATCTTGCTATCTATGTAACAGCACCTGATACCCTAACTGCCTCCTATCATCTATCAACTATCAACAGAAGCTTATATTACCATAACCAATGGCTCACTGACCATGGCCTCTCTCTCTCTCTCTCTCTCTCTCTCTCTCTCAGTTCCTAAAATCAAAATAACTTTTAGTATAATACGTATCATTCCTTCTATAGATATCTCATATAATGATGAATCTATCCCAACTGTTAATACAGTAAAATTTTTAGGTGTTTACTTTGATTCTCATATGACCGGTACAGCTCACTTTACATTATTATTTACATCAGTGACAAATGTGAAAAAGGCATAAACATTCTAAGATCTCTTTCAGGGATATGGCGGGATTCTCATCCAATGTGTCAGAAAGTCCTATACAAGCTATCATCCGCAGTCACTTCGATTATGGTTCTTTCCTCCCAGAGCCCTGCAATAAATCGGCCCTTAGTAGGCTTCAACTTTAACCAAACAAGATGTTTGCGTGTTATCACAGGCGCGATGAAATCAACTCCTAAAAATTACAAGTAGAATGTGTCGATCTTCTTCGGTCTCTTCCCCTTTTTCTTTACGAGACAGTTTCTAGCTGTTAGATTTCTTTCAAAAACATTACAATTATCATCTCACCCATTCCATCGTAAAATCTATGCTATCGTCAATTGTTAACAACTGTAATTGGTCTAATAAAAACTGGCCCCCTATTCTCAAATCTCTAAATATATAAAAAGATATAGGTTAGCCTTGTGTAACATCCTATTTTGTAACCAGTTCCATTTATAATTCCTAAGTAAGTTATATCATTGATTCAAAAAGCTGTCTAATGTTTGTACAGACAAATATTTTTAAAATTTAATCCATCTCCCCATTAATACGGTATTCAGTGGCAGCTTTTGCTGTCGCACGGATGGGCCGGCTCGAACCGGGGTGGTACCACGACCTCACAGAAAACCAGCGTGAAGTAGAGGTTTACCTCTGCGTTTCGCTTGGTGAGTGCAGGTGGCCGGAGGCCCTTTTTACTGGAAATGAGGCATTCCATCTTAGTCCTCACGGGTGACAACGCATCTACATTTTGATTTGTAATAGATAGATGTAGATGTCTATGGGCCGCAGCAACCACTTACCATCAGGTGGACTGTGTGCTCGTTTGTCACCCTTATCCTATAAAAAAAAATACGGAAAATTATAGAACTCGTACTAAACTGTAATATGAGTGGGCTTAAAGGTGCAGATTGTGTGATTTCCTAGTCACTGTGGCATAAAGAGAAATAAAGAGGCTGGCTTCTGGGCCCAAAAAGCTGTAGATACTGGCAGTCCTTCTCATTTCATGAAATACTCTCAAGATCAGGTCATTAGCACAAATTGAATTAAAGAATTCTTAGGACAGAGAATAAAATATCTCCAGACATATTAAAGGTTGTTACTATGGCAAAATTCAAACCTAAATACCATCAAAACCTTGGTTTTTTAAATTTAGCTTTTTAAACAAACAAGTCACATCTATATATCCCTGTCTAAGACGATCCCGTGTCTTTGTTACCTTCTGTCATAAGTCTTTTAGCACTCCTTGATCTGTGAAGCTCATGGGAGATATCTATATTTCTATTCTATTGCAGGCTATAAACATCCACTTCTGAACACAGGCCTCCCCCATAGATTGCCTCATATGAAAATGAAAAAAATGAAAAATTGTTTATTTCTTTAAAAAGATCATACATTATATAGGTATGGGCGTAAGTGGAACATCCCTTTAAGTAAATATATACTTGTGGCAGGATGTCCCGCTCTTCTATAGCAAGAATTAAATAAACACAAAATAAATTAAGAACAGAAATACAAGAAACTAAGCTTACATTTATTTAATGAGGGTTTTATATAAGTGTGCGAGTTTATGTGAGTGTTTGATATGTTTTACCATAGTTGACGCGCCTGACGAGCGGGTTGTGAACCGCAGTTTTTATTATTATTATGATTTGTTATCAGGAAGATGCTGCTGCACGTCACCTGTTTGAAGTTTAGTTTCCTCTGTCGCTTCTTAAGACACCCACGGGCGATGTGGGGTAGTGGATATTCTTACACCGTCACTACACGGTCACGAGAACTAGGGTAACAATTTTAAGTAAAGACACACTTGCGTTAAAATATTTTTTATTTATATTTTACAGGGTTATTTTTAGAGTAGCCAAATTTTAAACTTAAGTTCAAACATATAAATGATGATACACTGTTATTGAAAATTTGCAGTTTTTGAAAATACGAGTAAATAAGGTTTCTAATTTTATTTCAAATTATCCCAAATTGAATGTGATTTATGCGCAAAACGTTTTTCCTACCGGTCGACCCTTACGAATGTGTGAATGCACAGTAAAATCAGTTAAAATAATGCATTATCACGCATTTCGAATTTAAAAGATAAAAATACTTTAATTAATGTTTCTTCACCATTTTCCTATATTACTTATTCTGAACCTTCTCTGCAAATGTGGCCGGTTATTGCAAAAGAACCCTAGCAAAGCACACAGCTATACCTCCGCTATGTGTTCATCACCTGTTCCATCTCACGGTAAATAGATATAGCATAGTATGTAGTACTAATTTAAATCTGATGTACCTACCTAATGAAAATTTAAACAAAAAAGGAAGTCAGGAACAAAATTGTCATGCAATCCGAATTCGCATATGGTGAAATTTACCAGTTTGATGATATCTTTTTACGACTCCGTCTCTATCACACGATTTCTACAATCCCAAAACTAGATGGTAAGTGAACGCTGTGGACTTTTGACCGCTAAAACCGTAATCTAGCTGTAGCGGGGCTCTACCACGTATAAAAAATACTCTACAAATATATAAGAATAAACGAAAACTTTTCCAAAAGAATCCTTAAAATGACTTTGAAAACCACATAAAAATCTATTAAGTACTTATAATTAAGATACAGACAGACGTGTTTAAGTGACTTTGTTTCGAGGTAGGAAGGTATAAAGATACTTCTTATGGCTTAAGCAGATTGAAAATATACCAGTAACCTGTGCTTCAAAATGTAAGCTGAAAGCCGATGACCCATACGCTTTTTCCTGTGATATTACCGTTCTCATGTAACCTCATTCTGCGTTTTTCCTCACCCATCACTCACTCGCGTGTTCCTGCAAAAAAGCTATCGCGTGCGTTACGTTACGATGCCCAGGTATCTCCAGCGATTTCTTTAATATGCTTTATGAACCCTCTATATGATCGCAATGGCATAAATACATATACAGTTAGTACAGAGAAAAATTTATTCATAATAATAATAATAATAATAATTTATTTGTCAGAAATATGGTACTAGGTACTAGACATATTTCGCCAGTGGCATGCAAATACATAATTTTATAAAATGTGCATGATTCTATTAAAAAAATTGTTTAGTTCTAATTCTTTGATTCAAGTCAATAATTATTTAACAAAAAAAAATGCAAAGATTTATCCAGTCCTAAATTAAAAATATGTATCTATATTATATCAAATTTTACACGAAATGTCTTATAAAATACTTATCATTTTGGTTTATAACAATAAAAATCATCTACAGTATAAAACAATTTTCGATGAGCTGATTAATGGAAGTTCTCGAATTTAAACAGGAAATTTATTATATACTTTTAATGCACACAATGGGACAATTTTAATAAAAAACGGCAGTTTTACATAATCTAAAATTTAATCTTGTTACGTCACTATGAAGAAATATTTTATCTGTATTATCAACACACTTCTGAAATACATGGAATACAGTGTCATAATTTTTAACTGCATAAAGAGTGGCCTACAAGAATCGAGAGGTCCATATCTGCAGATTGCCCTTATACTTTTCTTTTGCATTAGGAATGTCTCTTGAAAATACTTGTTCGGTATGTTGATAATAGAGATAAAAGATTTCCACATATACTTAATTCATTATATTGAATTAATTATTCTCATTATATATACATTTCTGCAATCTCGAGTGTATAGGGAATAGACGTGTAAGAAAAATCATCCTCCATTTACATGTATGAGAAGTACCTATTCAAAAAAAAATGTTTTTTAAGAATTTATTACACAATTTTCTAGGCATGATTAATATCTATAACTATGCCAAATTGCAAAAAATGCACCTAGAGTGTCTGATCAAAACCACAGAAAGACGGACGGACGGTCGGTTACTTGTTGTGTAACTACGGAACCTTAAAATGCACAGTGTGCTCGTTCGTCGTATCCTCTGCAAACTCAACATTGATATTACCAGCTGACCATGCTGTATTAGAACACGTATACGTAAATTACTTTTATTTTTAAGGTCTCCATGGTTAACTCAAATACTGAATATAAAATAATTAAAAGCCAAAAGCCAATAGAATGTAATAAAGTTTTTGAATTTAGAAGGTTATAGTTTTTATGTAAAAATTTTACGAATCTTGAACCGTGCAGGTTTTATTTTAATCCAAAGTAGGTACGTCATTAAAACGGCAACTTAGTACTTTATCCCCCCTATTATATTGCCGATATTCTAGATAATTGTGGAGTAAAATTTGTTTTTAATACGAATTCAAATTTCGTGGCCTTTGAAGATCAGGCAGGATTGTAAGTAGATTATATATACTATACTTAATTGAGATAAGTACTTTGTGTTAGCAACTGAGACTGAGACGACCTTTAACGTAGACATAACATATAAAAGTACTCCGTAACATAGCAACTGGCCTACGCCAATTGACCTTTAATTTCACACAGCCTTCAAGGGCGGTTCGCAAAGTGGCCATAAAATATTCAATAAATAAATAAGAGAAAGTAATACAGTGACTATGTTTGTTTAAGCTGTGTTTTCGCAAGAAATTATAACTAAATTGAGCTTAGTGTATGAGACATTAAACGAGATATATAGAGAGGAGGGCATTTCGCAAAGTCGAAAGGGCGACGACACGCGTCCTGGCACGGTAAGGTCGTCATAAGTGACACTTACGTTGCTTATTGCTTACTATGTGAGGGCCAGCTGTCTTGGATACAGTGAGGGAAAAATAGTATCGAAATCTGTACCTATACAGGGTTATTTTTCAAAGAGTAGTAAATTTGAAACATAAGTTCAAATATATACCTACCGTTATTGCGGTTTTTGAAATAACGAGTAAATAAAGTGGCAGAGCCATGCTGCAGCTATATTAATAGTATAGTTGTAGCACGAATGGGTCGGCTCAACTGGGGAAGGACCACGCTTTCACAGAATACCAGCATAAAATAGCAGCTTAATGCTGCTGTGTTTCGTATCGTGAGTGTAGAGAACCGGCGATCCTTTTTACTGGAAACGAGGCATTCCATCTTAGTCCTCATGGGTGACAAGGCATCTGCATTTTGATTCGCAAACATGAATATATGTAGATGTCTATGGGTAACAGCAACCACTTACCATCAGGTGGACTGTGTCCTCGTTTGTCACCCTTATACTATAAAAAATATGGCTTCTACTTTTATTTGAAATTATCTCAAATTATATGTGATTTTTGGACAACAACGTTTTTGCATACCGATCGACCCTTACGAATGTGTGCGTGCGCAGTAAAATCAGTTAAAAATGCATTACCACGAATTTTGAATTTAAAAGACAAAAAGGACTGAAAATTTGAGATGTTTTTTAATTACTGTTTCTTCACCATTCGCCTAATTTAATTCTCTGCAAATTTGGCCGGTTATTGCAAAATTACCCTGTATAATTGAAGGAAAGATCGGATGTAATGAGTATATAATCGAAGGATTGAATCTCTGCACCAACGCGACGAATCCTTGCTCTGTGAGATTGTAAGTGGCCATGAGCTACTGGCCAGGGCTTCTTACCATAACGTGGACAGTTACATCTTTTTTCATTCTAATATTCTCTTCATCATCCCGGAAGTCTCTCGTTACAGGGAGGATTTACCTTAAACGTCAAGTTTGGTAGGCGTATTGATGATCGCAGTACTACACTTTTTTATATGTGGTAGAGCCATGCTGCAGCTATATTAGTAGTATAGTTGTAGCACAAATGGGTCAGCACGACCGAGGAGGACCACGCTCTCAAGGAATACCAGCGTGAAGTAACAGCTTTACGCTGCTGTGTTTCGTATGGTGATTATAGACTGCGCATCTGCATTTCGATTAGTAATCGAGGATACATGTAGATGTCTATGGGCCACAGCATCCACTTACCATCAGGTGGACTGTGTGCTCGTTTGTCACCCTTATCCTATAAAAAATACTTCTCGCAACTTGGAGCCTGCTGCTTATCTTCGGTATATATATATATATATAAGTATATATATATATATATTTTACGTCTGCTGTAAACGAGATAGTCTGCAATTATCTATCAGAAGCCATAAGATTTTTCTGGTCTTTTGCATAGTCGCCTTAAGAGACTACTATGCAAAAGGCTAGAAAAAAAGTCGAGGTACAAACCGGATTGCGCCGGCTCAGTCAGAGTATGAATGAAAGGGCTGTTTGTCGTGTTGGTGGTAGTGGTGCTGGTTGACGGTGATGCTGATCGTGCTGGTGTCATAATGATGTCAATGGTGGTGGCGGTGCTGGTAGTATAATTGGTGGTGGTGGTGGACAGTGGACCATTACTGGCACCACCACCACCACCACCGCATTACTACCACCAATACTATCAACACCGCCACCGACAGTGCCCACTACCACCATCACAGTCATTACCACCACCACCACCTGATTTTTTGTACTCATGAATAGGTAAGTTATCTGACGAAAATGATATTGATAGAAATATACAATGTGAAGCTTTTTTGAGAATACCTTTATTTACAGCGAGCGCTTAACCCCTGAGCTACCACTGCTTATGCCATAAGACACTATACCATGAAAATATGTATATTTTGCTTGTTTAGTAGTCGGTAGTTTCAATTTAAGTTACAAATAATAGACATGGTGTTATATTAACGTAAGTTACAATGAATACACATATTGTTTTATACTATATAATTTTTTTTTCTTTAAATTTTTCACACGCAACAGGTGATAACCCTATGAGAATAGGTATACATTTTCGACTTTGTTAGGAAGCTTCCCCTCTGATCCTTAATCTTTACTCTGTGGTAAAACTGTCACATATCGGAGGCACAGGCTCAGAAGGGCTAGAACCCAAAGCCGTAAAGCCAGTTTAAAAAAATATCGGAGACCATGAGATCGTTGTTGCATTTCGCTTCTTCTCACACCCACGGGACGATATGTAGTGATAAAATCTCTTATGTTATCATCATCACCCTGCTATCATTATGATTACTATTCCTGAGATTTACCATTGTCACAGTTACCATCTTAACAAGTGACACTTGCTCTAGTTTCACATTTATTAATTTAATAAGTTCCTCATTTTAAGTTTACTATGTAACTTCCTTGATTAAAATACAAAATAAAAGTTGTGAATGAAAATTTGACAACATTTTGCAGGTGAAAGTCAGGTCGTTATTTTAAAAGGTAACACCGCTTTATCTAAAAGCTGACTTTAATTTTCAAAATGTCACCCCTAAATTTCAAATTCAAAAAAACCCTAATTTTCAAAATGTGCCCCTAAAGTCTGCCGCCACAGGCCTCTCCTCTGCCCAACACTGCACTCAAACAGCCCAAAAATTGTCCAGCAATTGAAAGTCGTGGTCACTGGATACATTAATTACTAGGGGTAACATACCTTTAGCACACTACTCTGTGCCGTGAGCACAATTATTACTGCTGGTAATAAACACGCTATACGATTGATTTATTTGGAATAAATTTGTAAGAAGTTACTACATTAATGTTTTTTTTTCTTTTTAAATATATACAAAATTAAAAAATAGACTAAGGTACTTGAGGGTAATTGGCCACCTTAAGCTTTGCCGCCCTATAAAACCAAAACTAGGAGGAGGACACAGACAAATACACAATGCTGTAAGTATACTATAACTAATATATTAAGAAAAAAATAGCAAACAAGGCCTTGGCAATAATTAGGAACACTTCGTAAAATCAACTTTAAGAAAACTAAATACACTACCCAATACTGAATTTGACTAAAATATTTACTACTAGTATAAAATTTAAACTTTTTTTAAAAAATTTGTTTCAGACCAGGACTTTCGACTGAATGCGCAATTATGTCTCTCAAGCAGACTGTTAGGTACTATACGGATAGGAACACGCCTGTGTATGCAGCCTTTCTTGATCTCACTAAGGCATTTGACCTGGTTAGATATGATATTCTTTGGCGTAAATTAAAAGACACAGGTTTGCCGGGTGGGTTGATTAATATTTTTAAATATTGGTATGAACACCAAACTAACCGGGTTAGATGGCTTGGTGAGCTTTCTGACGAGTACGAGTTGGAGTGTGGAGTGAGACAGGGAGGGCTAACTTCTCCTTCTCCCTTCAACTTGTATGTGAATAGGTTGATTGTAGAGCTGAGCAACACAGGGGTCGGCTGCTCGATTAATGGTCACTGCATCAACAGTATCAGTTGTGCAGATGACATGGTTTTGCTAAGCCCATCAATCGCTGGTCTCAGAAAACTAATAGGTGTATGTGAGAGGTACGCTTTGTCACACGGACTCCTGTACAATGTTAAAAAGAGCGAGCTCTTGATCTTTCAAGCTAGGCGTCGTAAGCTGAGAGATGTGCCACGTGTGCTGCTAATTGGCATCGCTCTAGACAGGGTAAATGCGTTTAAATATCTTGGCCATGTGGTTACCGAGGATTTAAAAGACGATGCTGACATCGAAAGGGAAAGGAGGGCGATGGCGGTCCGCTGTAATATGCTGGCACGTAGATTCGCGCGGTGTAGCTTTGGAGTAAAGATAACTCTCTTTAAAGCATTTTGCCAAACTCTATACACTTGCAATCTGTGGGTCAACTACACGCAGCGGGCCATCAACGCTCTCTGAGTACAATATAATAACGCATTCAGGGAGCTGGTGGCGCTCCCGCGCTGCTGTAGTGCGTCTGCGATGTTTGCGCACCCGCACACGGACGGCTTCCACGCCGTGCTGCGACGCCGCATCGCCTCGCTGATGCTCCGTACGCGGGGGAGCGCCAACACCATCCTGAACGTGCTCAGCGATAAGTCTGACTGCCCCCTTCTGCGGCACTGAGTACAAAGGCGTGTGCCTGGTGCCCCAGACGGTGGCAGATACAGGAATTAAGGTATAGATTAATTTTATTCAAGTAATTAATATGTTAAACAATCGAATTAAGTTATATTGAATTGATTTAAATTGAATAAGATTAAATTAAATTAAAAAGATTAGATAGAATTATATAAAATTAAATTAGATGAGATTAAATTTATAATAATGTAAAAATGTTACTTGTATGGACTCAGTCTGAAATAAATTGTTTTTTTTTAAAAATAATATCAACTGTCAAAATGGCGTCGATAAAGCAGCGCACTTTTGACCCTTTATTATTTGAATGACTAATGAACAGCTATCGTATCACAAAGCCATCTATGCAATTAAGGCTGTAGTTTTTGTGTTATAAGATTCAAGTAATTAATATGTTAAACAATCGAATTAAGTTATATTGAATTGATTTAAATTGAATAAGATTAAATTAAATTAAAAAGATCAGATAGAATTATATAAAATTAAATTAGATGAAATTAAATTTACAATAATGTAAATGTTACTTGTATGGACTCAGTCTGAAATAAATTGTTTTTTTATAATATCAACTGTCAAAATGGCGTCGATAAAGCAGCTCACTGTTGACCCTTTATTATTTGAATGACTGATGAACAGCTATCGTATCACAAAGCCATCTATGTAAATAAGGCTGCAGTTTTTGTGTTATAAGAAAGTGACTATATTGACCGGATGATTATATTATTACCCTCACGTACTACATTAGTTATCTTTATACTTATAGGTGATTCTTCTGTCTGTGTGTATCTCCTAAACGGATAAACGGATTATTTTTCAAGAGTAGCCAAATTTTAAACTTAAGTTCAAAATATTAATAATGATATACCGTTATTGCACTTTTGCAAATACGAGTAGAATAGAATAGAATAGAATAGCATAATTTTTTATTCAATATTGATTATTACATAATTCTTATTGAAAGTCATTTTTATCTACCACTGGTTCGGAAAATACCTCTGTCCTGGGAAGAACCAGCAAGAAACCCAGCGGGACTTTTTTTTTTCAAACAATTTCGTTCATACAATTTTTAAATAATTTTTCATAGAACCAGTATGGTGGCGATCACCTTATTCCCAGGGGTTATTTTCATTCATGTATTCCTTGATATTATAATAACCCTTTTTGTACAGTTTTTCTTTAATAAAACTTTTAAACTTGTTTATTGACAAACTTTGAATATGTTCTGGGATTTTGTTGTAAAAGCGTATACATTGCCCCATAAATGAATTACTGATTCTGTGGAGTCTAGTGACTGGTATTACAAGCTTATGTTTGTTCCTAGTGTTTAAAGTATGCACATCCTTATTCTTATTAAAGCTATTTATGTTTTTATGTACATACATTACATTTTCATAAATATATTGCGATGCCAAAGTTAATATGTTTATTTCTTTAAATTTTAGTCTGAGGGACTCTTTACAATTTAGGTTGTAAATCGCCCGAACGGCTCTCTTTTGCAAAACAAATATAGCTTCAATATCAGTCGCATTACCCCATAGCAAAATTCCATAAGACATTAGCTATGAAAGTAACTAAAATACACTAATCTAGCTGTCTCAACATCTGTGAGACTTCTAATCTTTCTTACAGCATATGCTGCAGAACTAAGTCTGCTTGCTAATTTAGATATATGGGGGCCCCATTGAAGTTTCGCGTCAATAGTAATACCGAGAAAAACAGTGGTATCCACGAGACTCAACTCCTTCCCATTTAACAGCACATTGGTATTCGAATGTTTTACATTAGGTATTGTAAATTTAATACACTTTGTCTTATTGCCGTTCAAGAGCATATTGTTAGCGTTAAACCAATGTACTAATTTCGATAGAGCATTATTATTATTACTTATTCGATAGAGTAAAGAAGGCTTTTACTTTTATTTGAAATCATCCCAAATTGAATGTGATTTAAGACCAACAACGTTTTTGCCTACCGATCGACCCTTACGAATGTGTGCGTGCGCAGTAAAATCAGTTAAAATAATGCATTACCACGCATTTTGAATTTAAAAGACAAAAAGTACCTACTACTGAATGTGATTTTTTTTTAATTCTCTTCACCACTTGCCTATATTGCTTATTCTGTACCTACCTTCTCTGCAAATTTGATCAGTTATTGCAATATAACCCTGTATATATGAAATTTTGTGTGTGTGTGTGTGATTAAGTTGATTTGAGAAAGGTTTAGATTTACAATTAGACCCGGTAGGTGGCGCTGTTGTCCAGATCCAGAAATCACCCATGCGAAGCCGGGGCGGATCGCTTGTTATTTTATAAAACAAATCATATTAAATACTTATTAAATATGTTGAATCACAGTTACGCGATGTGCAGTTGTTGATGAACTACTGAAGATCGTTGACACTGTCCTTCTTAGTCTCCGTATAGTTCCGGTGCGTTATGAATCAGACAGTCCTATCACAACCACGCAATCACAAAATAAACGAAATGCTACTACGATAGATTAATGATCAATTAACAATAGCTGCGGCCATTGCTCTCTGCATTAAAAGTTATGTGATGCGAAAAAAAAAAACGGCCGTTCGTGTTGCTTCCGAACGGTCATGTATTTGTAAAAACGCGCGCGCGCCGCTCTTTCCTCCGTGACGCGTTTTTCTTATTAATTAGCGGTAGAGTGCGCACGCGTGTAATATGATCATTGCAATGTGAGCGATTCGCGTTTAGGAAAACTCGTATATTATGTCAAATAAACGAGGCAATGCCCTCTTTGTTTGTGCTATTTGAAAGCATTTTAGCGATCTACTTTGCGTTACTAAGTAGTTGTCGCCCAGAAGTCCATATTATTAAGTTTTTACACTGAGCAAGCTGTATTTCATCACTCAGATTGTATATTATTTTTTTACTGCGCTTTGTTTCTTGTTTGTGTTTAATAGTAAGTGCCTATGAAATTTTTAAATTACCCTCTGTCTTTTTTATATTTTGTGCAAGATTTTTATACTTATGAAAGTCTACAGGTATTTTATACCTACTCAAAGCAATGTTAGTTTTTTTTCCTTTGTGTTTCTCAGTAAGGGAGTGTATACTCTTTTGGAAAATAAATTTCTTAAACCTCATTATTTATACTTTCAATTGATAAAAATATATAAACACAGTTATTTAATATACAAAACAAACGCTCTTCTGCTTTGACATATACTTCACAGACTATTGAAAAAAGAACATTAGAAGTTATAAATAAAACTTCATGGAAATCACACAAAATTCACAGTTCATCTGTCAATCTGTTAGTAATTATTTTGCTGGCAACATTTTAAAATTCTGTTCTATAGTCTACGCCCTTGTTTGACCATAGCCTATTATGTGTTTGACAATTGACATTAGCTATATGAACGTAAACGATGAATGTTTTATTTTATGTACCTATTTGTGGCGTATTATATATAAAAAATGTAGATTTCTCGACTCCTTTTATATAATATAAACTTTAAAAATGCCAAATCTCACACTTCTCTGGCCGTCCAATATGCTTTAAAAGGAGAACAAAGATTTCTCTTAACGTATTGATGTACAGAGAAGATATAGATTAACAACAACACCAGCCAGAAAAAGCAGAACAAAGCTTCTGTATTTCGCTTGGTGAGTCTAGAGAACGGGAGGCCATTTTCACTGGAAACGAGGAATTCAATTTCAGTCCTCAGGGGTGACAACGCTTTTCAATTTTGATTGGGGGTTTTGGCGGGAACTTGTCAGGCAGCGGTTTACTGCTCCTGAATTATTGTTTAAATAATGGTTTGAAGTGGACTTTGATATGTAAAAGTGGTGCGATTTTGTGTATTAAGTACCTGCGCATGTGAACTATTAGTGGAAACTGTGAAACAAGTGCTCTGATGGTGATGTGATTCTCAAAATAAGGTGTCTGTCTGCTTAGGTGCCTTGAGATACCATCGCCAACCGTCAGCTGTCTGCTGGCTCAAATTGCCGTCAAAATCTCCCAAGGGCTGCACAATGTGACGCATCAACATATTATGAAGCAGTATACTATGAAGGATAATTATTATAACATATTGTAACTTCAGGCTCAGAAGGGCTAGATTCCAGAGCCGTAAAGCCAGTTATTAAGTAGAAGAATCAATTTTCTTTATAGAGCATAAATGAAGATGTATATTGGCCGAAGCATCCACTTATTATCATGAGACAGTCCCTATGTGCTCGTTTTTTCACCTTTATTCTATAAAAAAAAATCTAGTTTGCAATTATCAAACAACGATGAATGCATGACATTTTCTGCCACCAGGGTGGCGCCACTAGAAAATGAGGTATAATATTTGACAGATTTCATAGCGGAGAAATTAATTTGTTCGGAAAATATAAAGTTTATTGTTTCTTTCTGTACTATTAGCAATATTTTATATTAATAAGATTAAAAATAAATAGACCAAACCACAGATATTCATAAAAGTAGAAAATTTAAAAAAAGTTAAAAATGTGCAAAAAATTAAATAGCCAGCAGTGGTTTGCAATGTTTTGTGTATTTTAAATCACATTGTGCAACAAAAAACAGTACTTTAGTGTCAACTAGCGACATCTGGTGAACAGAAAATTATTAGTCCTCATTATGATCAGTAATTTATAATAATAGCGGTAATAGGCGTCACACACTTAAGACCACATTAGACGCTGCTCCTTGCGCCAAGCTAAATATTGTTAAATAAATCTACGGTACGAAATGGGATGATGGATAACCTTAAGCTACCACTACACGGCTAATTAATTACATACATAGGTACAATTAAATTACGATTTTTGTAACGAAGATGGCAGGTAAGAACTATAACTAACTATAACTAATTTTGCATAAAACTATTTTTTTTGTAATTTTCAGTGCGATTACCACGTTTTACATGTCTATAATAATTTTATACGTTGTACCACGCTGCAGTTACATTAGTAGTATAGTTGTAGCACGAATGGGTCGGCTAGACCGGGGAAGGACCCGCTCTCACAGAATACTAGCGTAAAATAGCAGCTCAACACAGCTGCGTCTCGTATGGTGAGCGTAGAGAATCGGAGACCCTTTTCAATGAAAAGAGGCATTCAATATTAGTCTTCACGGGTGACAACGCATCTGCATTTTGATTATTTCTTGAGGATAGATGTAGATCTCTATGGGTAACAGCAACCACTTACCATCGGGTGGACTGTGTGCTCTTGACCCGTCAAGAAGGCGAATTGCTGGTCCTGTATTATTGTTTGATACGTGAAAGTGGTGCGATTTTATGTATTAAATGTCTGCGCATGTGAACTATTAGAGGAAACGACAAGTGCACCGATGGTGATGTAAACCTCAACATAATATGTCTGCTTGTGCTATGGTGCCTTGAGATACTATCGTCATCGACGGTCTGCTGGCTAAAGCTGCCGTTAAAATCTCTCAAAAACGACGCATCAACATATTAGTAGTGAATAAGTTATATAAACAGATTATAAATATAAATAAATCCCGATATGTATCTGTGTTTGTATGAATGTACCTAATGTAAATTTGTGAGGGTTTGTAAGGTTTAGTGGCGGTGTAAGAACTATCCCATATTGTCCCGTGGGTGTCGTAGGAGTTGACAGAGGGAAACATACCAGGAGATGGGAAACAGCGTTTTTCTAATAACAACAAAAAATTAAAAAATCTGCGATTGCCAATCAGCCTGTCTGCCAAGCATGCCAACTATGGCATATATTCTTCCATGTGAGACAATCTAAGAGAAGGCCTATGTTATGTATATGCGTCTAAAGGCTGGGATGGATGAAAATAATATATATCGAAAACTTATTGTCATTTCTCACTCGGTCACACATCGGTCACGAAACTTATGTATTTTGCTTGTTAATGTTTAAACCTAGCGATGCGTAAAGCTAGTGGAACGCAACCAACCGCACCCGAAGTTAATCAATACATTGAAAAAAATGTTTCGAACACCGCTTTCTAAGTACCGGCTATGCTTTTGTAATTAGACTGTGCGCAGAATATAAATAATGCAATAATTCATTTTAAAATTGCTTACTTATTTCACCACACACACCTTCATACTGTTAATGTTTTGGTTTCGTGATTTGTATTATACTATAATTTGATTTACCAATTGCGTAGTATGATTTATTATAGTGCCATAAGACACATGTTTTTTTTATTGAAACAAAATCTACAGCTTGTACATTTACCAGTACGAGTTTCTGACATGTTATGTTATAAAGAAGCCTTTATATATTTACATGTGTGTGTGTGTTTGTGTGTGTGTGTGTGTGTGTGTGTGTGTGTGTGTGTGTGTGTGCGCGTGCGTGCGTGCGTGCGTGTGTGCGTATGCGTGCGTGTGTGTGTGTGTGTGTGTGTTTGTGTGTGTTTGTGTGTGTGTGTGTTTATGATAAAATAATATGTTGGTGTCGCAATTTCTACTTAATAAACCTAGCAAGCTAACAGCATAGCAAAGTGGCGAAGCAATCAGCTTTGTAGCGGTTTCTAACGGTTGCCGTTGAGCAATCAGTTTCAAAATAGGAGGTTCAGATGCCTGGATGATCAGTAATCGATTGCTGAAAACAGAATTTGAAAATTTGAAACCGTTCTCGAGATAATCGTGGGACAGACGGACAGACATCGTGAAATCAATAAACCTAGCAAGCTAACAGCATAGCAAAGTGGCGAAGCAATCAGCTTTGTAGCGGTTTCTAACGGTTGCCGTTGAGCAATCAGTTTCAAAATAGGAGGTTCAGATGCCTGGATGATCAGGAATCGATTGCTGAAAACAGAATTTGAAAATTTGAAACCGTTCTCGAGATAATCGTGGGACAGACGGACAGACGGACAGACATCGTGAAATCAATAAACCTAGCAAGCTAACAGCATAGCAAAGTGGCGAAGCAATCAGCTTTGTAGCGGTTTCTAACGGTTGCCGTTGAGCAATCAGTTTCAAAATAGGAGTTTCAGATGCCTGGATGATCAGGAATCGATTGCTGAAAACAGAATTTGAAAATTTGAAACCGTTCTCGAGATAATCGTGGGACAGACGGACAGACGGACAGACATCGTGAAATCAATAAACCTAGCAAGCTAACAGCATAGCAAAGTGGCGAAGCAATCAGCTTTGTAGCGGTTTGTAACGGTTGCCGTTGAGCAATCAGTTTCAAAATAGGAGGTTCAGATGCCTGGATGATCAGTAATCGATTGCTGAAAACAGAATTTGAAAATTTGAAACCGTTCTCGAGATAATCGTGGGACAGACGGACAGACGGACAGACGGACAAACGTACAGACGGACAGACGGACAAACATCGTGAAATCAATAAGTGACTTCGCAAGCTTCGCCACTTAATAAGTGACTTCACAAGCTTTGCCACTTAATAAGCAATTTAATTCAAATTATTAGTCAATGCCATCTGCCAAAATCTGAGAGACAGCTTTTTTGAATTTGGTCTTGCACACATTTATTCATCCCACGTAGTATATTCTTGATACTTGGTGGCTCAGAGACGTAGCACTCGTAACGCGTAAAAAATTTGTACGCGAGCAACTTGGTTTGATCCCTGCCGGCGCCAATGAAACTGATAATTGCAATTTTAAGTATTGACTTATTACGCGCTCAGCGGTAAAGGAAAACATCGTTAGTAAACCACAATGTCTGACACACATTAGAGCAACGCGGAGGAGGAGAATATAAATGTGAATAATTTAACTTTTAACAAAAAATAAAAACCAATGGGTGCAATTTTTTCTCGAAATCTATATGGGACCACCCTTGAAGTATAAAATAAAAAAAATCATCAAAATTGATCCACAATCTGCGAAGATATCGCGTAACATACATACATACTCTCCGGTCGTATTGCCACCCCATCGGACTATGATAGTGAGGGAAAAGAGAGTGCGAAACATAACCTTTCCAGTGCCGATGGCTAGTCTCCATTGAGACTGGCTACAGTGACCGAAATTCAGACTGAAATACAATATTAATAAAATAAGGGATAGAGGTAGTAGATGTAATACAAACCTGTTCAGCATAGATGGCTAGCCTCCGTTGAGACTAGGCCGCTACCTAAATAAATTCGGTCTGAAAGACATTATATAAAAATTGTATCGAATTAGTTCACACAGTCATTTAGCATACAGCGAAAGTGAATCGAGTGCGATCAAGTGACGCATCCCACTTCGAAAATATTTCACGTCGTGGGTCATGACTCACACGGTCGACAAACACGTCGTAGAAGTTTAGCAGCGTTTAGGACCAAGGCTGTTTCTATTCTAATTAACATACAATGCAACCACTGAACGGGAAGTCAATGTATCTAGATATTGTGACCTACAATATTTGTTATTAATAGTGGCTACTATTGGCTAATATTAAGGGGTATATATATATTTATATAACACAATATTAATAAAATATTAGATGAAACTAGTTTTTACGGATTTCACGCGTTTATTTGTTAACGTCCCGCTTTGAAAATTAATAATTTTCAAAAGTTATAGATTTGGGTCCGATTTTGAGCTCTACACTCACCATACAAAACACAGCAGCGTTAAGCTGCTATTTTACGCTGGTATTCTGTGAGAGCGTGATACTTCCCCGGTCGGGCCGACCCATTCGTGCTACAACTATACCAGTAATATAGCTGCAGCACGGCTCTACCACGTGTAAAAGTCTCTTTTCTGTATTCTCTCACTCTCATAGTTCGATGGGACGATATAATTAGACACGACCAGAGAGATCAGGCGCAGGAACAACAGCTTTACGTGCTTTCCGAGGCACGGGGTTGAAACACCGCAGACTTCCTGACTCTGGACTGCTACTGAGAAGTTCTTGACAGGAAAACTCTATAATTGATTTTGGATCAAACCAGAATTCGAATCCGAGACCTCACGATCAGCATTTACGTTAACTTCTAGAGTTTATTTATTTAATTTAAGACGACCATAATATTTTGTGGATGAACTGAAAATAGAGCTAAAGATAAAGAAACATGCTTGATTAGGTAATGACTCTTTATACGTGGTAGAGCCATGCTGCAGCTATATTAGAAGTATAGTTGTAGCACGAATAGGTCGGCTCGACCGGGGAACGACCACGCTCTCACAGAATACCAGCGTAAAATGGCAGCTTGACACTGCTGTGTTTCGTATGGTGAGTGTAGAGAACCGGAGACCCATTTTGCTGGAAAAGAGGCATTCCATCCTAGTCCTCACGGGTGACGACACATCTGCATTTTGATTCCTTATTGAGGATAGATGTAGATGTCTATGGGCCGCAGCAACCACTTACCATGAGGTGGACTGTGTGCTCGTTTGTCACCCTTATCCTATAAAGAAAAAACTTACAAAACAACACCTACAAATCTTACTTAAAATGTTGATAATTTTAGGTAACATTTGTAAAGTATAATAAATTGTTTTTTTACTCGTAATTATGAAGGATGTTTGCTTAAAATAATTTGCGTAATTATTCTAAAACTGTTTGCCATAGCCACGACGCTTGGCAGGCGGTTTTACAAGCGCAGTTGTTTGGTATTTTTTTTTAGGTTGGTGACTCAGTAACTACCGTTTAGTGGCATTTTTTGGAGGCCTATGTTCAGATCTGACTAGGCATTCCCTCTCAAGTTCATTGCTGAACGTATGTCTAAAAATTGCTTAGTAAAAATATAATGTACGAGTATTTGAAATCATTGAGTTTCGGCACTGATGGCCGCGGGTCGGTCCTCGGCCCGCACGAGACAAATATTTGTATGGCCTACAAATAATTGTTCCAGGTCTGGATGTTTGTCATCGTGCAATTTATGTAATATGTAAAATGCCTCCATGACGGAGGAGAAAATCCTAGTGTGGAGTCCTTGTGAAACGTTTTATAAAAAAAAGTAATGGTCCAAGAGATCATAGTTGATACTGCGCACGATGATCATAATAACATAACATGTTTTTATTTTATCGCCGAAAACTAATTAAATTCGAAATTTTAACCACACATCTCTATAACTATTGTGCCACCAACTTATCTGTTGAGATGACAGCGTCGCTAGTGGAGTGCTTACTATTGCCATTTAAGAAATTCACCGAGGAAATAGGTAACTACATATTCATTACACATAATATAAAATAAAACATATTTCGTGTTAATATATTAAAATTAGTGAGAATTAGTATTATATATATATATATATATATATATATATATATATATATATATTATTTATATTTTATAAAAATAATTGTGGATGATCTCGGAGTTCAAGCGGCCAAATAATATAATTATATATGCTTATTTTTAATCACCTACAATCTATTTTTTTTAAATTAAGATTTTTGGCTTGGATGCTTGTTCTTTAAGCCGTGGTTTCGATATGCGATGCGTCACAATGCGTAGTTTTTGGGAGATTTTGACGGACAATTTGACAATTTGACAATTTGAGCCAGCACCCAGTAGATAGTTGGCGATAGTATCTTAAGGTGCCTAAGCAGACAGACATCTTATCTTGAAATTCACATCACCATCGGAGCACTTGTTTCACCATTTCCACTAATAGTTCGGATGCGCACGGCACCACTTTTACATGTCAATATCCATTTCAAACTATTATTTAAACAATAATACAGGGGCAGTAATCCGCCGCCGGTCAAGTTTCCCCCAAAACACACCTACAATCTATGTGAAATTGCACATTTTAAATAGTAGTGTAATAGATATCCAGAGATATCCTAAGTGTGGAGTGATTTTACTAGTACCTTTTTGTAACCACGGTGTGCAAACTTTATTATTAGGCTCTAAAAATGAATTAAGTAGGTGTCTAACAATGTGAACGTGTATTTTTTACTTACATCGGAAGCTAAAAAAACCAGTCGGACGGGATTAAAAATTAAACAATTACTTTTTTTTAATTTGCGCTTAATGTAGAAAGCATCTGTATGTTAATTTAGATTCGTTTTATGATAATTTCTCATAAGGTGATATATTAAAATATTTTTTAAAATTAACTGTCTCTTGGTTTTTTAGTCGACCACTAGATCAACGAGGCAGTCAACTTATTTAAGTGCGAATGCTGATCCCAAGTCAGACCAAAAATCAGTTAATGGATTTTTCTGTTAAGAATTTTTCAGTAGCAGCCCAAAGTCAGTAAGATGGCAGTGTTTCACACTCGTGCCTCCGAAAACACGTAACGATGTTGGTCCTGCGCCTGATCTCTCTCCGGTCTCGTTAGATTGACGTCTCATCGAACTATGATATAGAGTGCACCTGTGCTTACACATACACTCGTGCACTATAACCCTGTCCCGCGCCGATGGCTAGTCTCCGTTAAGACTGGCTGCCGTGACCGAAATTCAATCTAGAGTACAAAATAAAATAAACTATAAAGTACAAATTTAAAAAAAAAACGGGTACAATATTTAATGATTGAAAAATCTGTTTATTGAAGTAAGATATTAAAAACAGCCAAACATTTTTTTACGTCATAATGTGTTTTTCGTGATTTAATACTAATGATAAATATAAATAATAAATACTAATACTCAGGTGTGGTGGTGATATTTTTTGAAATATGTCAATAATGAACACAATTTTCCTCCTTTTCTTCACGAGAATTTATTTGTGCAGACAACTTACGTTTAGAGTAAGAAATGTAGTTTAAAATAACTGTAAGGCGCTGTGTTGTCAACAATAAAATAATTTGCCTCAAAATAAGCAAATGCAAATACTTGTTATGTAATTATTATATAACACTAAAGAACTATAAACCTCACCTAGGAGACATCAGAGGTGACTGAATTGAGTAAAGGCAAATATGATTCTATGGTATGATATGCTAGAAGTTGATGGATGCAGGTGGCTCAGGACCGTTCTTTGTGGCATTACTTGGAGAAGACCTAAGTTTAGCAGAGCTGTGATGATGATGATGATGAGTATTGGATAGGTGACTATATTAGGTTACGACTTGATGTCGTCGTTGGTTGCAAAAGGACTGGTTGTTTTCTCACATATAGCTTAAGTATAGCGATTCAGCGAGGAAACGCAGCCAGCGTTCTTGCCACTATACCGCAGAGAGTAGGATTGTGTGATAATTCAAGTTTTTTTTTTCTAAATATAAAAGTCAAAGTAATATTCTATAAACGTTACGTGGTTTGCTTCCAATCTATACATATAAATAAAAATGCGATGTTTTTTTTATAGGATTGGGTGAAAATATATATAGTGGTGGCTGTGATCCATAGACATATACATCTATCCTTAATAAAGAGTCAAAATGTAGATGCGTCGTCACCCGTGAGGACTAAGATGTAATGCCTCTTTTCCAGTAAAAAGGATCTCCGGTTCTCTACACACACCATACGAAACACAGCAGTGTTAAGCTGCTATTTTACGCTAGTATTCTGTGAGAGCGGGGTCCTCCCCCGGTCGAGCCGACCCATTCGTGCTACAACTATATTACTAATATAGCTGCAGCATGGCTCTACCACGTCAAAAACGGCTTTTTTTATTTGTTCGCTTTGATTCTATGATAGTGGTCTATGTTCACCAGCCAACAGTTTTGATACTCGTAAGCAAGCAAATAATCACTTATGTATTTACATATGTTATAGTTGTCGTGACTCTTAAACAGATCATAATCTCTGCAGGCGGCTCTGAAGCACTCCATCATAGACCTCAGAGGTGACAACCTTCTTATTTTTTTACTTATTATAAGTCAGTGTTTGACCACAATCCCACCTAGTGGTAAGTGGTGATGCAGCCCTATATGATAAATCACACTGTCTCAGCGTAACAAAAGCCTATTCACTCTTGCCTTATAGACAATTGTATTCGGACGGAAAGATAAACGTCAGCAAATTATTCCACTCCTTTGCTGTACGCATTACAAAGTACGAAGCGAACCGTTTGGTTCTAATGTGTGGAATATAGACAAGAAAGGGGTAAAGACCCACTTGAACTTGGCTGTAGGTGTGCATGGACTACCGTAGCCACTTACCATAGAAAACAGACTGTAAATTAGTCTGTTACTTCAGTTGTATAAAAAAAAAACATATCTCAGTAGTATAAGTGCTTGTGATTTTATGTGTGTCTTATTCTGTTTGTTACATTTTGATGTGTTTAGAAATTTAAGGAGAAAAAATATTGACTTGGTAACACCAACACTGCTGCGTGCGCGCACGACACCCTGTGACGTCAGCAGGAATCCACGTCGGAAGTGATTCACTTCTGACTCACGAACGGAATGCTCGAACCAGCCTTCGTTTTTGTTATAAATGTTATCTTGTTTTTATTTCGAGCACAATAATGTTGTAATTCTTATGGCCATAATTAACTAGAACTACGAATTTCGTTAGAATATGTTACAACACAGTTGCATTCAAACAATCCAGAAGCGCTTAAGAATCAAGCACATTTTATTAATCAATAACGTAATTGAGGTTTTGATAACTGTTTTTTGTAGGACTTCCATTGATTATTATCTTCGTGAATTTCATTATTAAAAAAGAAAAGCTTTTAAATGTCGTTAAAAACTTTTACCGTCGCAAATTTCTATAAAAAGTCACAATCATCATCATCATTACATATCTTGGAAGGAATGCCAAAAAGAATAGTCCTGAACCACCTGCATACGTCAATCTCATCTTTTACCAGATTGTCACTCAATCTAGTAAAAATCTCATAGAAGCCCGAAATTATCTTGAGAATTACATCACCGCCACTTCTGCTTCGATTTTTAAATTGGTCGTTATTATGGAAAATAAATGTCATTTGAGATTACAAAATAATATGATGTAAACCGTAGGAATGTTGGAAGCTGTCAGCGGTTTGTTGTGGTTTTCGCTCTGTGAACGCTACAGAGTTTGATAAGTAGACTGAATCCCTGAATTTTTGGCAATACGCAAAAACAAACGTAATTCAATTTTGTTTTAAAATTAATTTAAAATGATTACTGCGAAATTGGCGTGCTTCTAGATATAGAAAATCTTTGATTTTGAAAGTAATAATACTTTATAATAATGATTTTAATATATAATAGGGTCATATATATAATATAATAGGTAATAGGGTCAAGAAGAACAAGGTCGCCGGCGACTAGGGGCATTATTTGTACGAGTAGCTTTTAAGGTTCAAGAATCTTGGAGCTTAAATAAATGCCATTGTTGCTACGTTTGGCAAGCGGCTTGGCTGCTTTTTTATTTTTATTAAGCTGTTATCAGGAAGATGGTGCTGATGCCTCTTACAACTATATAGAGTAGTGTGCATATCCGCAGAAGAACAAGATTAACTGATATAGCCCAGCTCATCACTTTGAAGAATCAAAATGCTTGTAATAAAACCCATTTAATTTTTTCATGGTCTACTTTTTTCAAGTAAAGTTATTTCTATGCGTTTGAATACTCATTCTGACAACGCACTTAACGGGAACCACAGGGTTTTTGTTACATGTTGTATAAGTTGTAAGTTAATTTACTAAACTTATCGATAATGTGTTACATCGGACACAGGATGAGTGGGAGTCTCTATGTACGTCCCTATGTACGTACTTGTGACACTAAAATTTTGTGCTAAAATAAACTATATCTCTCCCACACTAACACTGACGCTTTTTCTCTATTTATGAGTGTACCAAATATTTAACATTACGTACTAAATAATACTAATTAGGTAGTAAAATTTGATTCAGACATCAAATTTCTTTCATGGTCCAGGGGTTCTGATGCTCAAGATTTTCTTCTGAATCGTGGAGGAGTTTTACATAAATTACATTTTAGTCTTTCAAAACTTGACAGCTATAATGAAAATCAAATTTTAAAATGGGAACATTAAAGTTGACGTAAGACAATCCATCTTCCAATCTAGCACAATCTTAGGCTTATGAATTTGGGATGTCTGGAATATGAAATTTCAAACCCGCAACGCCTAAGCGCAATGCCATAGCCACTGCATCACGGATCCGTTTATTTTTTCGTTAAATATACGGCTCTGAGACATTTTATTTTAATCTATTGAAATTAATTTAATAACTTTTGGCACAATAATTGTTATATTATTTTTATTATTATTTAATTGATAGTGAAAACAGTGTTAAAGTGAGATCGAGGCGGCCGATACTGTGGTAATAGCGTGTGGTACAAGCACTTAGTCCACCTGATGGTAAGTGGATGCTGTAGCCCATAAACATGTACATTAATCCTCGATTAAGACTCAAAATGTAGATGCGTTTTCACCCCTGAGGTCCAAGAAGGATTCCATCATTTCCAGTAAAAAGGGTCTCTAGTTTTCTACACTCACCATACGACACACAGCAGCATTTAGCTGCTATTTTACGCAGGAATTCGGTGAGAGCGTGGTTCTGCCCCAATCGACTCGACCGATTTGTGCTACAACCATAAAATAGCTGCAGCGTGGTTCTACCACGTAATAAAGCTGTGAACTGTTTGACCTTTTTTATAATTTTCATGAATTTTCTTTCTTTGTAATAGTTGTAAAAGAGAAGGGCTTGTATAAATAATTATGCAAGCAATAAAAATATTAGGTATATAAAATTAGTAATTGTAGTCCATATGACTGACTCAGAGTATTATGAAGCAATATAGCGGCCAGTGCGTGTTGAACTTGACAAGTTCTAGAAATACATATTCCTCAGACCTTACGATGTTCTTTTTCGCGGTTAAGCATGTAGTAAATCAGCACTATTTGTTTAAATATTACCTCCACACAAGGATTTGCTCCTGAATCGTGGTTTACATACATAAATTTCACAAGGACAAACATCCAGGATTTGGAACAATTAGGCCATACAAATACTTGGTCAATGCGGGATTTGAACCCGCGGCCCTTAGCGCTGCAGCTCATTGCTTGGCCACTGCGCCACGGAGACATCAAAAAATTTAACTGACATTTTCATTGGTGCCAGCGGTGATCGGACCCGGATTGCTCTATTACTATGAAATTTATGGCGAGCGCTTAGCTCCTGATGTAAAACGACATGACAAGATAATTGCTTATTTAGTTCAGTATTTCTACATCAATCTTAAATTGGCTAATGCGTAACAGGTAGGTAATAATCATGTTAATAATACAGACTTTATTTTACTCGTTCGGTACCGACAGGATACAGCGTCCGGTCACGCGTGGAGTCAACTCGGATGAATCTACATAAAATGGGACACTGCCTCAAGACTTTGGCGCCGTTCAGGCAGATAAAGTTGTGTTCACACGAAGGCTTGTGCCGGTGAATTATGTTCATTAACACCACACATCGATACCGTCAGTACAAATAGGCTTCTTCTATAAATTTTCTCATAGGAGGGGGGGGGGGGGTATATTTACTATAGTTCAACTTCGGATTGGCAACCGCAGCTTTTTTTTATGTGTAATATTTTTTCTCTCTCTTTCCTGCAATATGTGGGAGTGATTTTGTAAAAAGGGACGGAAGTGTGTAACAGGTAGCCGGTGAAGCGCGCGCTATTTGATTTGACCAATTTTGAGCGCGTGTTAGATTAATTAAAATGTAGACTCACAAGTAAAATGCTTTAAATTATAATTTATATGTTATTGTTTTAAATTATTATATGTAGGGTTACAGGAAAAGTTTTTAGAATAGAATCGAATTATTTTTATTCAAAACAGTACTTCTAGCACTGGTTCGGGTAAAACCTCTGTAAACCCAGCGGAAACGTTCTTTTAAATAGAATTTATTTACAATATACTATTTTATACAATTAGTATGAATAAACCAACAATAAATAATTATTAAATAAACAAGATATAAAATGACATTAACATTTAAAAGTAATATAATATAATAGCTAAATACATAAGTTACTTAGCTTAAGTACCTTTATGCAGATGATCTACAATTATAAGCAAAAGCTTGTTCCAACGATCTCCCCAATTCTATCAATGTTACCAATGCAGATCTCGAACAAATTCTTGAGTGGAGTAAAGTCTACGGCCTTCACGTTAACACAGCAAAATCTTAAGGCATTATCGCGGGCAGCGCGCATATGTTGGTTAAGTCGAGTCTTGATTACCTGCCTCATAGAATATTTGGTAAAACTATTATTCCTCGTTCAGTACAAAACTTGGGGACCCACATAGATAAAAATCTATCTCTGCAGCCTCCTTGAGTAGATTACGTAACTATCTTCCTATTTCCACCAAAACTATGCTTGCCAAGTTTCTACTCTTGCCCATCTTTGACTATGCGGAAGTCAGCTATCAGCTGATCTCACCGAAGCTCAGCTTGATAAATTTGAGCGAATTCAGAATTTTTAATTTTTGTATAAGCTCAAGTGGTTACCAATACGACTTCATCGGAATGCTCACATACTTCATCTTCTCTACAGGGTTATTTCGAAATATACGCCCAAATTTGCATTGAAGTTTCAGAATAAATATTATAGGCAAATGGTGAAGAAAAATTAATAAAAAAAATCTCAAACATTCTGTCCTTTTTATCTTTTAAATTTAAAATGAGTGGTAATGCATTATTTTAACTGATTTTACTGCGCACGCACACATTCATAAGGGTCGATCGGTAGGCAAAAACGTTGTTGTCCATAAATCACATTCAATTTGGGATAATCACAAATAAAAATAGAAGTCTTATTTACTCATATTGTCAAAAACTGCAATAACGGTATATCATTATTTATACAATTGAACGTAAGTTTAAAATTTCGTTACTCTTTGAAAAATAAGCCTGTATAGTGTTCTCTTTAATCCTTTTTATCCTTCTTACCTCAAAAATCGTTTTGAGTTTCTTTGTGATTTCCATTCGCATAACCCGAGATCAACAGAGAGCTCGAAGTTGAACACGCCAATACACAAAAGTATATTTATGAACAAGTCTTTTACTGTACAGGCCGTTCCTTTATGGAATGAACTCCCACTGGTAGTAAAATGCGCACCATCCCTACCAGTATTAAAAAAAAACTAGTCAAGAATTATTACCTCGCACTTTAAATTGTAACATCACTTCCACACTAGCCATTTAATATAGTATGTAATATTGATTGCATTGAAATAAATTATTTAATACATATATATATCGGAAATAACAACAGGAGATCCCACTTCTGATGTCGGAGAATTCAACAGGAGATCCCAATTTTGATCTCGGAAATACATCAGGATAGCGTTAACTGTTAAAAATAAAAAGTGTGAGAGCGGATGTTCAACTTGCTCTCGTGCTTACGCAATTAATCATTATCAGTAATAAGACAACGTAACGCACTATACATTCAGTATAGTGAAATTACAGTTCGACCACCGTAACACGTCTCCACCACAATCACACACCAGTGTAACGTGAGGTACGTAATTACATGATAACACCAAAAATATGTACAGCAACAGCAACACTACTTATCTCAATATAACACAGGGCAGCCTCTCAGCAACACCAATGCTCCTTGCCTGCACTAGACGAATTATAACAACGAACAGAACCACGCCACTATCTTAGCATTAGTAGAAATGACCACACTCGTTGAATGACTGAAGCGGAATCTCCCGCGGACGGCACCTACAGTGAACTTTATACTACAACACAAGAGGGGGTTTCTCGATATACCCTCCCCTCTACCTCGGTCCAACCGGGTATTTTATAGACGCTCCGACATATATGTGTTTTATTTTTTGTATGAATATTGTTTTGTAGTATATTTATATTATATATATATATAAATATGTGTATTCTTTTTACCTCTTTTTTTTCTATCACACCAATTTGTCCCACCTACGTCATCTTGCGCAATGCGCAATCCTGTCCATTCATTGGTTGTCTGGAAGAAATTACTGTCAGCAATAAGACCGCCCTTTGCAATAAAACTTCTTCTGTATTTATAATTTCTGTATGTTTTTTATGGTATGCAATAAAGAATATTAAATTTAAAAAAAATAAGTATTACGGTCCAATAATATAGGTTACTTAGCTTAAAAGCCTTTCGGTTCCTTACAGCATACTAGCTTAGACTTATCGCTTTTCACTTGTTAACTGGTTTACTGGTTGGTGATTACGAAACAACTCACTCATCTTCTTTTCTTTCTTTTGAACATTATTATTCTAAATAATATAAATTTTGCATTCAAATCATAAAATAACTGTTCAATATTTCAACAAATAATAACTGATAATAATTGTTTATACACACTACACAAACTTAACGTTAGGTTCGCCGGAAGCTGACTAGCTTCCGGCGTTTGTTATTATTTAATTACCGTTCATTTAGTATTATAAAATTATCTTACGTGAGTGACACTGAATGTTCTTAGAAAATCAAAAACTGAACAAACGAGCAAGTTATTAGTTTTATTATATCTTTTCAAATTGGTGTCCATTTATGGTGAGCATCTACACACCGCTGCATTCGATGGAACCACTGAGAAAAGCGACTTTGCTCACTCAAATTTTGGGGTTAGTTTCTGTCGCTGCTCAATTAATATTTTCAATTTTGATTAAAATAAAACCCTTATTATTTTTTATTTCAGGTATTCCCTTATTTATCCCTTTGTTATACAAAACAACAATACTTTATATAACTACTATAACTAAAAAGTTTCTAGAACCTAAACTTTAAAAACGCCGCTGTCAATTTCATTTACAATTATATATTCATACAGCCAAACCAGATGAGAAAACTATATAGACATCCCACATAATAATATTAATATTAGTAGTACATACTTTTATGTATTTATTTTATTTTATTGATATTTATGTATATTTTTCGACGTGGTAGAGCCATGCTGCAGCTATATTAATTGTATATTTGTAGCAGGAATGGGTCGGCTCGACCGGGGAAGGACCACCTTCTCACTGAATACCAGCATAAAATAGCAGCTTAATGCTGCTGTGTATCGTATGGCGAGTATAGAGAAACGGAGACCCTTTTTACTGGAAAAGGGGGATTTCATTTTAGTCCATCTTAGTTCTAACGGGTGACAACGCATCTTCATTTTGATTATTTATTGAGGATAGATGGAGATGTCTATGGGCCACTGCAACCACTTACCATCAGGTAAACTGTGTGCTCGTTTGTTGCCCTATCCTATAAAAAATAATACAATTTTGCTCATATCTTCTAAATGGGTTATCAAATTTTCATAATTTCTATATATTTATAGCAAAAATTCTCATTTTAACTTGCGTAAATATACAATAATAATTCTAAACTACAGTTAATCGATTATGAGTTAGAGCTCGTGTAATGATACGATGATATAAGTTTAGAAGTTTATCATAGAGTAATTACTTATTTTGTGATTGGATATGGACGCCAGTGTGGCGACAGCATTAGGATAAAACCGCCAACGTAGTGTAGTGTTAGCTGTCATCCTGCCAATTGAGTACTACCGAGTTTAATGTTTGGATCAGTCCGGATAATAAGAAATGAGTGATTTGAGGGGGATATTTACATCTTTAATTAAACAAGTGGTATGCGGGAAGTAAAGACTGTAAATATTGTGTAAAACTGAACCTCCGAGGAGGCGGAGCTATAGCTGAAATAAGAATTTTTAATTTTTTGGTTTTTAGCCATTTTGACCCCCTAGAAGTGTATTGAGAACTTTTTGCCATTAATCAATCAATTATTTTTAAATTTTACATAATAGGCTATTCAAATTGACTAGGCCTAAAGTTCGAGTCACCCCCCCCCAACTCATTTCTAGTCTTCACTTCCAACCAGATTTAAATTTCCTGATTTAATGAAACTTTACTATGTTTCATTAAATCAGGAAACACACGAGATTCGACGCTTGTATTAAATATAGTGGCTAGATAAGGTGCTATTTTATCTAGGTATTATAGATATAATAAATTTAACGGAAATCCCCCATAAGTCTGCAGTTTTCTTAGCATCAATAGTTTTAAAATATTTAACGATATCATTTGGCAATAAATACTCTATGGAATTTAAAAGTATTTGAATTACTTCCAATTACATATAAATACAGGTGCCGATGTAGCTTCGGAGCTAAGTGCTCGCGACACATGAGTGAAGATGCGTGCGGTACATGTCAAATAGTATGCGAGGGATTCGAACTCCTCCGGCAACAATGAAAATGTCATATTGTTAATTACAATTTTATTAGCTATGTTCACACTACCGCCTAACGCCTGTGAGCTTTGTTAATTATTATCTAATAAGAGTACTGCAAATTTCATTTCCGGGTTTCCTATCTACCGTCTTTTATGTCTGCATGTGCACCCTCTGGTGTAAAACGGGGTTCTCACAAGCACTTTAGTCACGAAACTAACTGCACCGCCTAAATCTCGCGTAATCGCCTCCCGCCGTGGTGTAATGTCGATATTGTAATATACAAGAACATAACAAAGTGTATAGACATTTGTTATACCGCTATATTTTGCGATAATCTGAGAAAGTTAAGTCTGGAGACGCGAGGTAGATTAGGAGAAATCCAAGTGAGTGCACATGCCTTCCTTCACGTCCGGTCTTTAGTGGGGACATTTGCAATATCGCGAAATAGTATATTATATTCTCATCGCCTCGTATAGTCCATAATCTAAGTAAAATCATTCTAATAACTCTGAACCAGCAGTTGGTCATTTAAACAAACAAACCATTTTTACCAACAGAAACAGAAACAGAAACTTATTTATTCAATATAAATTATAAATAATACTTATTGAAAGTCACTCTTTTGTTTAATTACTACTGGTTCGAAAGAAAACCCTCTGTCCTGGGAAGAACCAGCAATAAACCCAGCGGGATTTTTTTTAAATAACAGCTTACAATCATGTAATCACAATTAACCACACAAAACAAATTAGAAATAGCTTGGTAGCGATCACCCCATTCCCAGGGGTTATTATCATCCATAAATTCCTTAATATTATAATAACGCTTTTTATACAAACTTTGTTTAATAAAGTTTTTGAACTTTAAGCAGGTTAAATTTTGTATATTTTCTGGGATTTTGTTGTAAAAGCGTATACATCGACCCCAAGAATGAATTACTGGCTCGGTGGAGTCGAGTAACTCGTAGCTCGTACTACTAGCTTATTTTTGTTCCTAGTATGAATGAATATCACTTATTTTTGTATAACTACCTTTATTTTTGTGTACGTACATTACATTTTCATAAATGTATTGAGAGGCCAAAGTTAATATATAAATTTCCTTAAATTTTTGTCAACATATAATAAACCGCTCCGCACCAGAAATTGGATCTGTCTAGGCTGAGATAATTTTATTATCCAAGCTAATTTAGCACGTGCTCAACGATGAAGGAAAACAAAATAAAGTCCATATAGGAATGTTCCAACTTCTTACCTACTATTTCTGCCGCACATTAGCACTGCTTGCACTGCTGAGTTTCGTTCTGAAGGTATAGAGAGCTGGTACAGTTACAGATCATGAGGCATACCATCTTAGTCCTCAGATGTGACGAATCTGTAGCCTTGGTTTGGGGTAGATTGCAGTTGTCCATGAGCAGCAGTGGCCACTTACCCTCAAATGGACTGTAAGTTCGTTTGTCACTTCAGTAGTACAAAAAAAACTTGTAAAGCCCGCTAACATGCCATGGTGTCGTTGATAATCCTCTTCAGATAGAAGGGGAGTCCTGTCCCCAGCAGTAAGACGTATGTATACTGTAACTTTGTTTTACTTGTGCCGTGCAGTGACGTGTAAGTGAATTCACCATCCCGTATCATCGCGTGGACGTCGACGGCAAAAAAAATGAGATAGGAGTTAGGCAGCAGCATCTACCTGATGACAACTTAAAAACATCATAATTTAAAATTAAAAATTTTGTACAACCGACTTCAATATAAATTATTAAGAATAACTCAAAAACGATTCGTCTGACCTTAATCAATGGGGACCACATGTGAAGTATCAGCTTTCAAATAAAAAAGGAATCATCGAAATTGGTTTAACCAGTAAAAAGTTATGAGGTAACACACGTAAAAAGAAAAACATACAGTCGAATTGAGTACCGTCTTCTTTTTGAAGTCGGTAGAAAAACTGCGGTTTCAACCCTCCTGCCAAGCGTGGCTTCTATGACAAATATCATCCCTATTAGGCAATTGGACATGTGTCATTCATTCATTTCTAGTGACCCGATTATTCAAGTATTGGTTCGTCTTACGAACCGGGTCTTTCGTGTCGATCATTCAAATGGATAATTTGGAGTTTCAGTACTCTGTGATCTGTAGACCCGCTCGATAATATCGACCGTCGCCGTCGGACATTACTATACTCTTTGGTCACAGGTCCTGTCAATCATTTGATCTGGAACGTTCAAAAATGTGATTGCAATCAACTATATTTTGATGCGACCCGGGTCAAATTAACGAATCGTTCACGATTGACACGTCTAAAGATAATCTATGACTTATGTTCAATAATGGACTTACGCTGTAATCATGTGTGATATGTGTAACTGATGATAATTACTTTATACATAAAAACATAAATTTTAGGTAATATATCATCCAACAGCCATTATTTCTTTTTCATACACATGGGGATAAATGATTCAAACTAAAATAACTGATTTACAACGTGCTCAGCGATGAAGAAAAACATCGTGAGGAAATCTGCATATTTGAGAAATAAGAAAAAATATATTTCGAAGACATGTGAAGTTCGCCAACAAGCATTGGGGCAGCGCGGCGGACATTTCCTTGTCCTAAAAGCCCTCTCAAAAATGAGAGGAGGCCTGTGCTCAGCAGTGGGACGTACATAGGCTGTAACTTAAACTTTATGAAAATAATCTTTTTGCGTTTACTATTATGTGTATTACACGTGGTGTACTACGGTACACCTATATAATGGTTGCAGCACGAATTGGTCGACTCAACCGGGAAAAGATCACGCTTTCACAGAATACCAGCGTAAAACAACAGCTTCATGCTCCTGTGTTTTGTATAGTCACTGGATACGAGGCATGTCATCTTATTCCTCAGTGGTGACAACGCATATATCTGCAATTTAATTCTTAACCAAGAATAGACGTAGATGTCTATGGGCATCACCATCCCATCAGGTTTATTTGTGCTCGTTTGTCACCATTCTGCTATGAAAGTCTATAGGTACGTAAAGTCAATTAACAGTTAGGTATTTGACATTAATCAAATGCTTTTTTTAAGAGTTGTCATATCAAGAACTATCACAGTAATTTTATGAGAATACTAACGACACGCCCAGGCTTGGCCTGGGTAGGATTTATTATTTTTTACTAATAAACGAAGTAAATGGTTTCTCGTTAATTAATCTTTCAGGTCTCTCAAAAAAAGTTTTTGGGGTAAAATATAACATATATCCTGGCATTACTCTCTATTATTCCGTTAAGTGTCATTACAATTCATTCCGTTCCGAAAATTAGCCCGGATAGAGAATTAATAACATGCAAATAACCCCCTCAGCAGCAATAAAAGGGAGGTATTTCGATATTAAAGATAGACACTTCAATATTAATTATATGTATAGATAGTGAAATGACGTCATTATATTTATAGTCATTTAATCATTTATCTCCTAAAAATATATATACTAATGATTTAAAAAGTAAAGATAAAGTAAAAAAGATTATCATCCAATAGTTGTTGTATAAAGCGATAGAGGAAAATAAAATAAGAGAAGTAAAATCATAAACAAAATATTGCTGTTGCTAACCCGACAGCCAAGCGAGGCCACTGTGGCAAATGTCCCCTTATCTAGACTATCTATGGGTGAGGCCTATGCTCAGCAATGGGCTTTAGGAAAAATAAATATGCATGAATTGCTTTGAAAAGGTTGACGTTCATTATTTAAGTCGTGATAATAATTAAATAGATAATAATGTCGTCTTTCAAATATACGAAATTTGAGATGTTCTTGAAATGTATCTTAATACATATAATAATAATAATAACAATAATATAATAGAAGTCTCGAGATGTACAAAGTTGACTGTACAGTTCGAGACTTCCTCGGGCAGTGTATGGGGCAGTGGAGTACGATCCTTTGTCATCTAGGCGAGCGGATGACGGCTGCGGAGAACCACATGAGGATAAGAAGGGGTATCTTCCAGGGCGATTGTCTGAGTCCAATCTGGTTCTGCCTCTCTCTGAACCCTCTTAGTACCTTACTGGAGGGTTCCGGGAAGGGATTTCAGCTTCGGAGAGGAGGTAGAAAAGTGACCCACCTTTTCTATATGGATGATCTCAAGTTATTCGCCTCCAGTCGCTCTCATCTTATGGAATTGCTAAACATCACTTGTGATTTTAGCAATTCTATTAGAATTGAGCTGGGGACGGATAAATGTGCGGTCCTCCATGTCGAAAGGGGTAGGGTTGTTAACTCTAAGGGCATAGACTTATCTATGCCCATCAACATAAAGACCCTATCCGAGGCTGAAACATACCGATACCTGGGTATGTCACAGAACATAGGTATCGATGAGGCGGACATGAAACGGTCAGTTTGCGGTGTGTTTTATGCACGCTTGACAAAAGTGCTTAACAGTCTTTTGTCGGGCGTTAATAAGACACATGCATATAACGGTTGGATCATGCCTGTTCTCATGTATACCTTTGGCATGCTCAGGTGGACTCAGACCGAACTGTACGCTCTGGACAGAAAAGTCCACACTATAATGACGTCCCACAGGATGCATCATCCGAGATCGTCAGTAATGAGGCTGTACTTGCCGCGGAAGCATGGTGGGCGCGGCTTTTTAAGCGCGCTTACCATGCATAATCGCGAAGTGTGCAGCCTCCGTAATTACTTTCTGACGAGAGCGGATGATCCATTCTATAGGGACGTTATTTCTTGTGATAAAGGACTTACCCCTCTATCCTTAGCCAACGAGCAATGGCAAGACCCGGCAGTACAGAGCATTTCCGACCGGGAGACCGTATGGAAGGAGAAGGAGCTCCACGGGAGGTTCTACAAGGCTCTACATGAGCCTTGCGTAGACACAGTCGCCTCCCTCCACTGGCTACGTTTCGGTGACCTCTTTGGGGAAACCGAGGGTTTTGTATGTGCGATACAGGATCAGGTTATTAAGACCAACAACTATCGGAAATACATCCTAAAGGATGGCGCCGTCTACATCTGTCGAGCTTGTCGCCATCCTGGTGAGTCACTTAGGCATGTCATCTCCGGTTGTTCGGCGCTTTCTAACTCTGAGTATTTGCACAGACACAACCTAGTAGCCAGGATTCTACACCAGGAGCTTGCTCTGAAATACGGTCTCGTGGATCGGAAACTGCCATATTATAATTACTTGCCGGAAGCCGTGCTCGAAAATAACCGCGCCAGGCTCTACTGGGACCGGGCCATCATCACGGACAGGACTATTCTTGCGAATAAGCCTGATATTGTGCTGATGGATCGGGCACAGTCAAGGATATTTTTGGTCGACATTACCATTCCTTATGACGAGAACCTCGTGAAAGCCGAAACAGATAAGTTGACAAAATATCTGGACCTGGCTCACGAGGTGACCGACATGTGAGGTGGTCTGCCGGCCGAAATTATTCCTGTGGTCGTCTCTGCGAACGGGTTAATCCCAGTCAGCCTCTCGCGTCATCTGAGGCGACTGGGACTCCGTGACGGATCGCTGCAAGCTCAAATGCAGAAAGCGGTGCTCCTCGATACCGCCCGCATCGTCCGCCGGTTTCTTTCCCTTTCTCCCTAACCCTCGGCCGTTTGGTCTCCCCTGCCGAGGGCTTCCATCTGTTTGGGTTTTTATATATTTATGTAATTTTTATGTATTTATTTTATTTTATTGATATTTATGTAAGTTTATCATTTTCATTTACAATTATATATTTATACAGCCCAACCAGATGAGAAAACTATACAAATACCCCATAAAATAATAAAGGGTTGCTAACTCTGAGGGCATAGATAAGTCTATACCCATCAACATAAGGACCCTTTCCGAGGCTGAAACATACCGATACCTGGGTACATCATAGAACATCGGAGACGGGTACGAGGCAGTCAGTTTGCGATGTATTTTATGCACACTTGACCAAAGTGCATAACAGCCTTTTGTCCGGTGTCAATAAGACGCACGCATATAACGGTTGGGTTATGCCTGTTCTCATATACTTTTGGCATACTTAGGTGAACTCAAACTGAACTTAACACCCTGGATAGCAAAGTCCACACTATTATGACGTCCCATAGGATGCGTCACTCGAGATCGTCTATTATGAGGCTGTACTTGCTGCGGAAACATGGTGGGCGTGCTTACCATGCATAATCGCGAAGTGTGCAGCCTCCGTAATTATTTTCTGACGAGAACGGATGATCCATTCTATGGAGACGTTATTTCTTGTGATAAAGGACTTACCCCTCTATCCTTAGCCAACGAGAAATGGTTAGACAGTACAGTGCATTTCCGAACGGGAGACCGTATGGAAGGAGGAGCTCCACGGGAGGTTCTATAAGGACTCTATATGAGCCTTTCGTAGACACAGTTGCCACCCTTCACTGGCTACGTTTTGGTGACCTCTTCGGGGAAACCGATGGTTTTGTCTGTGCAATAGAGGATCATGTTATTAAGACCAACAACACTATCGGAGATACATCCTAAGAGATGGCACCGTCGACATCTGTCGAGCTTGTCGCCATCCCGGTGAATCAGGCATGTCATCTCTTCTTATTCGGCGCTTTCTAACTCTGAGTACTTGCATAGACACAACCTAGTAGCCAGGATTCTACACCAGGATCTCGTGCTGAAATACGGTCTCGTGGATCGGAAACTGCCTTATTATAGGTACATTCCGGAAGCCGTGCTTGTAAATGACCGCACTAGGCTCTACTGGGACCGGGCCATCATCACAGACAGGACCATTCTTGCGAATAAGGCTGGTGTTGTGCTGATGGACCGGGCACAGTCAAGGATATTTTTGGTCGACACTACCATTCCGTATGACGAGAACCTCGTGAAAGCCGAAACAGATAAGCGAACAAAATATCTGGACCTGGCTCACGAGGTGACCGACATGTGGGGTGGACTACAGACCAAAATTATACCTGTAGTCGTTTCTGCGAACGGGTTAATCCCAGTCAGCCTCTCGGGTCATCTAAGGCGACTGGGACTCCTTGACGGACCGCTCCAAGTTCAAATACAGAAGGCGGTGGTCCTCGATACCGCCCGCATCGTCCGCCGGTTTCTTTACCTTTCCCCCTAACCCTCGGCCGTTTGGTCTCCCCTGCCGAGGGTTTCCATCTGGTTGGGTTTTTATTTATTTATGAGTTCTCTTATGTGTTTATTTTATTTTATCGGTATTTATGTATATGTATGTGGTTATAATTTTCATTTACAATTATATATTTATACAGCCCGACCAGATGAGAAAGTTGTCTCGTCCGGGGAAGGACCACGCTCTCACAGAATACCAGCCTAAAATAGCAGCTTAACGCTGTTGTGTTTTGTATGGTGAGTGTAGAGAACCGGAGACCCTTTTTATTGGAAACGAGGCATTCCATCTTAGTTCTCACGGGTGACAATGCATCTGTATTTTAATTCTTAATTGAGTATTAATGTAGATGTCTATGGGTCACAGCATTCACTTACTATCAGGTGGACTGTGTGCTCGTTTGTCACCCTTATCCTATAAAAAAATGTCAGGAAAATGACTCTTAGGTCGTTCACTCTTTCTTTTCTACATGTATTCCACGCGAAAGAGGCCGCGTGTTACCGAAGAAGTACATGTAGATTCTTAAATACTGCTTGTCGCAAACGGAGCCGTATCAGATGTTTGGTAATAAGGGCGATCTAAAATCTAAATGTACGTACAATATAGCAAGCGGTCACGGTTCATTGCTCCGCCAAGGCGTGGTAGTTTTCCTCTGTACAACGTATTGGTAATAAAATTCCTGTGTTTATTCATCTTCAGTTATAAACGGCTGCATGGCTTATCGGTTAGCGCAACTCTGCTAGAGACTAGGCAAACTCAGACAGTTCTTTTCAGCACAGACAGCGCTCTCTGCTAACGTAAATAAATTTGAGATTTTTTTATTTATTTATCTTTGTATCTTCTTCATCAGTCAGCGTAAGTCCCGCTGCTGGTCATAAGTATCTCCCGCTGTAAGGAACATTTCACTAGACGTTTCGCTGTTGCCAGTTTGGTGCTATACTATGTATTTAATTTCATTATCTTAATGACCGCTCCGTGGCGTAGCAGCTTAGCAATGAGTGATGATAAGTGAGAATGAAATAATTGTTCCGGGTTTGTAAACTGCTTCCATTATAATGGAAGGAGAAAATCGTAGATTTATTTAATTACTCTAAAATTAAGTCAGGGGTTGCAAACTTTAAGCCTAAAATTAACTCAGAGGTTGAAAACGAGGGATACGAAATTTTGATTTAAAAAAAAATTGAAAAAAATGATGCTAATTGCGCCCGATTTTTACTTAAGTTTTCTCACAGGAATACATAAAAATATCCACCAGCTGTACCTAAGTAAAAAGTTGTTAGATTTTCCATGAATTTTTATTATTGCATGTTTTAACAGAAATAATTAACATATTAGTATTAGAACTATATTCTTTATCTAAATGTTATCGAAATATAACCAATTAAATTGGTTAGAAATAGATAACGTAAAAAAAATTGTCATTTAAAAACTCGAATTTGCGTATCCGATATCTCAGTAAATTTTTTAGGATGCGATTTTGCGACTTAGAAATTCAATGAGTTATTAAGGACAGATGTACGTGTATTGGGCCCAGTATTTACTTATCATCAGATTGGCTGTATGCTTGCTTGTCCGTTACTTCTATAAAAAATGAGGTCATGCCACCGCCGCTACAATTAATATCTCTTGGTAGAGAGGTAAAGCCCCAGTGTGACACTTTGGCATCCTCTCATCTCAGGGGCACCTCGTTTAGAGCCGGGGTGGCAACAGAGGCAGCTGAAATAAGTAAGCGGTGCAAATATGAGCTTATATTTGTGCCATTTGCTGTAGAGACTATCGGTCCGTGGGGTCCACTTGTGATGAAGTTCCTAAAGGAACTCTATCCGCGACTGATCATCACTGCTGGAGATAAGAGGGCTGATTATTTTCTCGCTTAAAGCTTAAGTATAGCAGTTCAGCGAAAAAACGCAGCCAGCGTTTTGGCACGATACCACGGGCATTTGGACTATATTATGCCTACATTATAAGAGGCTCATTGGTACCCTTGATTTAATCGAAACCGACCTTGTCAGCCTCGTACGCAGGCGCAGAGTAGCCAGCCTCTCGTTATTCTATAGGATGCATTTCGGTGAGTGTGCGCAGTGATTACACGATTTAATTCCTCCCTCTCCTTTCCACCATCGGACGTCTTCTCTCTGGCGTCTGGTCAATCTGGGCGTCTTCAAGGCAAGAGTGAATAGGCTTTTGTTACGGTAGGACAGTGCGATTTACCACCTAAGGCTGTATCACCACTTAACACCAGGTGGGATTGTGGTCAAGCACTGGCTTGTGGCTAAAGCACCCGAAACGTCGGGAATTTATTAAAAGTAAATAAATTAAACGCGATAGAATCTGTAAAAGTACTTTTGTTCAATATGTAGTGTTCGCGTAAATATAAGAAATCATTACTTAAAAAAATTATTGACCGAATTGTCAGGATCATGTCAAATGGAAGCCCGTAGTCTCTGCCTGCTCCTCTGGGTGACAGGCGTGAGTGTTTATGTTATATGTTTTTATTGTAGATTTTTTTAATATTTTATATATTAACAGTGTTTAATAAAAATACCATTCAATATTAAGATATAAATAAATAATTGCTCGTTCAAAAGCTAATTTATCACTACTGCGGTCATTAAGGAAAATATTGCGAGGAAACATATTTTCCTTCAAGTTCAAGAAATTAAAATATATTAAGCGGACATGTAAATGGTCATGTATTGCGTTTCTGACACCAATATAGCGCGAAAAATCTGGAGTATAGAATAGAAATAGAGAATAATTTGATGTAATTACGCGAAAAGGATCCAATCCACAAAAAGCTGACATATCTGAACTACATTCCATTTACTGTGAAAACTGCGTTATACCCTTCAGAAATAGTGTCAAGGATCTGGGTTTAATTATCGACCCGTCTCTTAGTTGGATATAACAGGTGTCCGAGGTTTATCGTAAAGTCACAGGCATACTTCGTTCCTTCTATCGCTTTAAGTTCTTTCTGCCTCCTTCAACTGTACGTCTTCTCGTCCAATCTCTAATTCTTCCATTATTTGACTATGCCGATGTTTGTCTAACTAATATTACTCAGGAGCTGCTAAACAGGTTGGACATGTTACTTAACAACTGTATCCGATCCTTTGTGGCATTCTTTGACCTGCGCAAATATGATCATCATCATAATCATCATCATTACAGCCCTTCACAAGTCCACTGCTGAACATAGGCCTCCCCCAAAGAATGCCACAAAGCACGGTCCTGAGCCACCTGCATCCATCGACTTCCTGCATGTCTTACCAGGTCGTCACTCCGTCTCGTGGGGGGTTGCCCTACACTTCGCCTACCGGTACAAGGCTGCCACTCAAGAACCTTTCTTCCCCATCGGTTATCGGTTCTTCGAGCTATATGGCCGGCCCACTGCCACTTCAGCTTACTAATCCGTTGGGCTATGTCGGTTACTCTGGTTCTACTGCGGATATACCTCATTTCTAAGTTTATCACGCAGAGAAACCCCGAGAATAGCCCTCTCCATAGCTCGCTGAGCGACCTTGAGCTTCCTCATACGGCTAGCAGTGAAGGACCACGTCTCAGATCCGTAAGTCATCACTGGCAACAACCTTAAAACGAAATTGTACAAATATTGCGGGTTGTACAATTTCGTTTTAAGGTTTTGAGGTATGTCTAACCAGAACATGTGTCGTGAAAATATGATCACTTTTCAGAATTTCGCTCTCAGTTAAAGTGGTTCACTACACGCCAGCGGAGAGATTTCCGAATCCTGTCCACTCTGTTTTCAGTTCTCAATGATCCTTCCTCACCCCTTTATCTAAAAGAAAGATTTCAATTCCTTAATGGCACTCATTCTCTCTATCTCCGTTCTTCACAAAGTTTATTCCTGTCCACTCCTCTCCATCATTCTGAGTCTATGTCAAATTCTTTCACAGTTACTTCCATTACCCTCTGGAACAAATTGCCTGTTGAACTGCGAACTATACCTGCCAAAAATGTTTTTAAAAGAAAACTATATGAGCATATCCGTAGCCTACAAAGTTGTGTCAACTTACTTTATATGTTTATAGTTATTTATATATATAGGTACATTTATTGAGACATATATGTATAAATGTGTGAATTTATTTATATATGTATATGAATTATATATATTTTATATATACGTGTATATTTTTTGTATGTGTTGCATGTATATATTTGAACTGAAATATATCACGACAACTTAACTGCCCAAACTCACTCTGTTCTACCCAAGGTTAGCTGTTAGAGAATGCCATATAGCATTAAGCTCGCCTTTTGTACAAATATTTGGTGCAATAAAGAATAAATAAATAAATAAATAAAAAGCTAGTAAATTTTAATAGCTCAGTTCGGTGTCCAGTTTCTCCGTCGCACCTTTGCAAAAAGTCAGTAATTCGTTCTTGGAGAAAGTCCCAAAAGTGATCCAAAAATGTATGATTCTATTAATTAAATAAAGCTGTATAAAGTGTTATTGTAATATAAAAGAATACATGATTAATATCTCGAGGAATAAGGTGATCCTTAGTTTCTTCTAAATTAACTTCTAAACTAATATTGAACTGTACAACTTAAATTGTAGATTAATAAAATAATACCCCGCTGGATTTCTAACTGGATAGAGGCTTTTCTGAAAACAGAGGTAAAAGCATAAGTGACACATGAAAAGTATTTCAATTAACATGATCGTCTACTACTTTATTAGTGTCGGTTGCAAAGAACGGGACAAAATACATGTGTTATTGTATTTTACAGTGTTGTAAGTGTTCGCCCAAATACAATGTACAATAATTATATTATAATAATAATAATTAAGGCGATTGAAACGTGCTATAGCTGCAGCAATAATAGGCCAACTCGATTTTGAAAGGACTACGCTCTCTCACACAATATCAGCATAAAATGGCAGCATAATTCTATTCTGTTTCGTATGATGATTATAGAGAACCGGAAACTCATTTTACTGGTCACGTGGCATTCTATTTTATTCCTACAACTACAGTAGTAGTAGAAGTGACAGATATATATACGGGGAAAATATGCTTGTTTGTCACTCTTACTATATACTAATAATATTACAGTGTGTTAGCGGTAAAATAAAAAACAGATACCCCCATTTCATCTTTCTTTTTACGTGGTTGAGCCATGCTGCAGCTATATTAGTAGTATAGTTGTAGCACGAATGGGTCGGCTCGACCAGGGAAGGACCACGCTCTCACAGAATACCAGCGTAAAATAGCTGTGGTGAGTGTAGAGAACCGGAGACCCTTTTTACTGGAAATGAGGCATTCTATCTTAGTTCTCACGGGTGACAACGCTTCTAATAGAAGATAGATGTAGATGTCTATGGCCCACAGCAACCACTTACAATCAGGTGGACTGCGTGCTGCTCGTTTGTCACCCTATCCTATAAAAAAAAGCTTATGAGTGTCGTAAGAGACGGTGAAATAACCTGACAAAAATCACGTTTATCGAACCGAACCAAATGAGCACTTTTTTGCGCCCAGAAGCAAAGTAAAAGGGCTACCCTCCGGAAAGCGGAGGAGGGAGGTGGTGAATGCTCTAAGCATACCACGCAGCCGGCTGCGTGGTATGTGGGACTCACTGTGACCTCTAAGTGCCTACCCACTTGACAACACCCGTGGGACTGGCATTGGTCTGAATGACCTTTCTGCCGAATCGGAAGCGACCCCCTTTTGGGAAAAGGGGACGTAGAACAGTCCTTCTAATCTAATAGTAAGTGGATACTGTGGCCCATAGACACCTACAACTATTCTCGATTGAGTATCAAAATACAGATGCGTTGCCACCATTGTGGACTAAAATGGAATGCCTAATCCAATCAGTCAAAAGAGTTTATGGTTGTTTCCACTGACAATAGAAAACACGGCAACATTACCCTGCTATTTTTGTTGTCATATTCTGTGGCAGCGTGACACTTCCTATAGTCAAGACGACTCTTTCGTGCTGCGACCATAATATAGCTGAGGCGTGACACTACCACGTTAAATATACTATATCGTATAATATGCAAGACGTCATAAACTCAGACTGGAGACAGTTAGCGAGCCATCTGGTACTGTGGTCGAGAATCTGCCTGCCTAGCGCCTGTCTGCCTGTCGCTTCTACAATGGACTGTAAATGGCTGCGCTATGCTGCAACAAGCTCTGCGGTTAGCATTAATTGTACTACAAACAAGTTCTGCATTTCATTTTTAATTTAAAAAATAATTATTTTTCATATGAATACTTAAAATTAAAATTAGTTTGGGCTTAGTAAGACATTAGGAACGTCAGCTGAAGTACAGCAGTTCGCAGCCAAGTTCATTGCCCTAAATCGCTATATTTAATCTCGCGAAGATGCGTCACCGCGAAACCGTCGGACGACGTAGACAAAAAACGACGTAACCAACTTGGATGCGAATTATCGACAGCGAATTTATCGATACATCAATACATCAGCAGTCGATTATTCGATTGGATAAATCTGCATATACGTTGGCTTTATATTGATTTGTACTTTGTAAAATTAGCGAGTATCACGAATTGAATTACGATTATTATATTAATTATTAATGTTTTATTTTCAACATTATGCATCTTGCACTAAATTTAAAAATTGACAAAAAAGCGTGAAAGGGTTTACTTATATGGATAAGTTCATTAATTTAGCACTATATTTCTACCCTACCAATCGAGTGTTTTTATTAGATCAGAAATGTATTATACTAATATGCAAATAGAAACTTAAATATATACATATAAATGCAATATTTCGATTCTTACATTAAAGACAACGCATAAAACTGAAAACGTCCCCTTTTTAAATCTGCTTAAAAATGTTAATAACTTTACTCTCTAAGAATAAGCGAAAATTAGGAGGAATTACAGAGGTCTATGATAAACTCAAAGCCATACAGTAACAGTCAAAAAACCAGTAACAAACATTATTTTAAAAGACTAGTTCGAGAATTCCTTAACAGAAATAATACCACCTGATTTATCCGATTTTTGTTTTTCTCCCTCTTTCGCTTTGCGATTGATATTTTGTATAATATGTATTTTTTAATATGCATCATATTATTTTATTTTTGTGTTATATTATTTTATATTTATTAAGAAATTTTGTATATATAAGTATCCGTTTATATATTTACTATTAATTTTTTTTTCTTTATTACTTAGTAGATACTAAGTTTGTATAGTTTAAAAATATTTTATTTATTTGCTTTTTGTTATATGATATAATGTTTTATCTTATTTATTAATTTATGGAGTCGTGTTGCACCTACCACAGCTTCTCAAATCATCCAGGGTAGACTGGTAAAGAATGCCCTTATTATAATGTAGATGTAAAAATAATAAATAAATAAATAAATAGTACCCGCATCGTAATGCCGATCGCAACAAGCCGCTAGTCGATGAATGCAAGCCGGGCATAATTTGTGATATTTTTCAGGGAAGGTTCTGTTAAGCAGTGGACGTCTGTTCGGCTGTTTCGATACAATGGAAAGACAGCTTGCACAAACTTTTGATTAAAAAGTGGCATATTTCCTGCAGTGTATGGTTCAAAGGTTAAAACTATGTTCTCCATGACATACATTAATTAACTAGCGATCCGCCCCGGCTTTGCACGGTTGATTTCTGGATCTCGACAATAACGCCACCTACCGGGTGCAATTGTGAATCTAAACCATTCTCCCATCAATTTAATCACACACACAAAATTTCATCAAAATCGGTCCGGCTGTTTAGGAGGATATATACTATGGGATATATACTAGCTGAGCCGGCAAACGTTGTTTTGCCATGTACATTATTTCTAGGAAATATTTTTTAGTTTTAAAAATCGCGATTAAAAAACAGGGGTTGATCATAGAAGGGTGAAAATTTGAAGTTTTATGTATTTTTAATATCAAATATTTTATATATTTATCTATCATAATAAAATAAAAATAAAAAAGAATTTAAAAAAATAAAAAGAAAAGTATTTAGGGGTGGGTCACCCTTATCATTTAGGCTTTTGAAAAATAGCTGTTGGATTCTCAGACCTACCCGATATGTGTTCATTTAGGGAACATGAATAAAATAGGCGACTCACACGATAGGCAAATTGTATATTTAAAAGGAATGAAAAATACAAAATATTTGGTGGCGATCGGGTCGCGAGCTATCGGCGAGTGCCGGTCTTAGGCGTGGTGGTGAGAAACCCCCCGCACTTCACATACTCCCCGCAAACACCGTCGGTGCTATCGTAACGGCGCCGACATACTCCCGGCGCTGGAAAGCTTAACAGCTTTCAAGATCTTCCAACTCATCGGGCTTCGGTAGTAGGACGATTCTGTTTAGGGCGCGCCGCACAATTCCTCTTGCAGTGTCTATATCTGCGACGCGTGTCAATCCGTCAGATCCCGGGAAGAGTTTTCTTACACGTCCGAGACGCCAATAGAGCGGTGGAGCGTTTTCCTCTTTCAAGAGGACTAGGTCGTCAATTTGTAGGCTCTCTTTGGACTTCGTGCGCCACTTCGTCCTCAACTGCAGCTCCGCAATGTACTCGTGGCTCCAGCGTCGCCCAAAGTGTTGCTTAAACTGCTCGATGCGCTGGAATCTGTCGAGACGATTGGCATTAGCGGATTGTAGACACGGAAATGGCAGCGAGCTTAGTGGTCTACCAATTAAAAAGTGGCCCGGAGCACAGTAAATATATCCGGAGTTAAGGGATAATAGTCCGTGGGAGAGGAACTTAATGGACATAGGGGGCGGCTATTTAGGATACATTGTATTTGTGTGAACAAAGATGACAATTCCTCATAGGTTAGGTGCGTAGTCCCTAATATCCTAGCCAGGTGGAATTTGGCTGACTTTACACCGGCCTCCATCAAACCATTGAAGTGAGGAGCGTATGCAGGCGAAAAACAAAATTCAACGCCTTCGTTAGCGGCAAAATTAGCGATAGTTTTGGCATTAACTTCAAAAAACTCTTTAAGTTCCTTTGAAGCAGCTACAAAGTGTCCACCATTGTCGCAGAATATCTGCTTTGGTAGCCCTCTCCGTGAAACAAAGCGTCTCAAAGTTAATATAAAAGCATCCTTGGACAGCTCACTAACAGCCTCCAAATGGATGCACTTATACCTAAAACATATGAAAATACACAAATAACATTTTGTAATTTTACAACCACGACCTTTGCGATCCGTGACCATAAATGGCCCAGCGAAATCAGTCCCTACTGTAATAAAAGGAAAGTCGGGCATTAGTCTTTGAGCAGGTAGGTTGCCCATTATGTTTTTCATAGACTGACCCTTAAAACGCCTACATACGGTGCAATTATGCACAGTACGTCTAGCCAGACTTCTTCCACTAATGGGCCAAAAACGCGTTCTAATAGAAGCCAGTAAGGCTTGGGGCCCCAGATGTAGAAGCCGTACGTGTTCTTGTTGGAATAAAAGTTGAGTAAAATGGTGTTTAGAGCTTAACAACATGGGATGCTTCATATCGAAACTATATTCAGAAGCCTGAATTCGACCACCTACTCTTATCACTCCTTCATGTAAAAATGGATTAAGTACCGAAATGTGCGACTTAGGACTTAGGGAATTTCCTTTTAATAATAAGTCGTATTCTTTAGGGAATGCCTCTAATTGGGAAATATACACTAATGAATTAAGAGTTTTATTGAGCTCGGCGGTAGTTAAGGAACCTGTAATTTTAGTTTTAGAATTTTTACAGTTATTAATAAATCTATGTACATAGGCTAAAATGTGTTGTAATTGTTTTAATTTAGAATATTTGTTAAAGTTAATAATTGATTGATAATTATCACAAATAGCAACTGGATGTGCTTTAACTTCCGGCAAATTCTTCATCTCAATAATAGTCTGCGACTGCATAGAAGGCCACTCGGACTCCGGCAACGATAAAAACTTAGGTCCATACCACCACATATCACATGCAGCGATCTGTTGTGGGTTCACGCCACGGGATAGCAGGTCAGCTGGGTTGTGTTCTGTAGGAACGTGGTGCCATGAATTTGCGTCAGTCAGCTCTCAAATGGCGGCGACTCTGTTGGCAACGAATGCTTTCAAGTTAGAAGAACCGCAGCGCAACCAACTAAGAACTACGCTCGAGTCAGTCCAATAGACATGACGCGATATTTTACGTCGCAAGGCTTTGGTCACAGATGAGCTCATTTCAGCTGCCAGAAGAGCACCTGAAAGCTCCAAACGAGGAATTGTAATAGGGCTGGATGCTGGGGCAACGCGAGATTTCGCACATAAAAGTTGGACATGTATTTGTCCTTCTTTATTTGTAGAGCGAAGGTACAAGCATGCACCATAGGCGCGTTGCGATGCATCGCAAAAACAGTGGATTTCAGCAGAGACTGGATATTCTATTGATACCCATCTAGGTATATTTAGTGAAAAAAGGCATTTAAGTCCATCAACAAAAGGTCTCCAGACATCGACAATATCCTTTGGAGCGGGCTCATCCCAGTCCAATTTGAGAGACCATAAGGTCTGAATTAAAATTTTGGGAACGATAGTGGACAAGGATAGGAGGCCCAAGGGATCGAAGATCTTGAAAGTTGAAGAAAGTATAGTGCGCTTGGTGACGTCGTCAGACTGATCCACTGTAATGGGAAAATTAATGCTGTCGGTCGAAGGACTCCAATCTAGGCCCAGCGTATTTGTAGACTGACTCAATGTCAGGTTGCCGGATGACTGGACAACGTCTGAAGGCAGTAAAGAAGGTAAGTTGGATCGGTACTTACGCAAGTCAAAACCAGCCATAGAAAGAACCACATGTGTTGATTTCTGTATAGACCGTAATTGATCTTCATCATCGCTAGAAGTTAGTAAGTCATCAACATATATGTCCTCCTGTATGACTGCCTTAATAACGTCATCGTCACACTCCTCGCCCACTTGCCAGAGACACCTGGTGGCAAGGAAACTAGCGCTAGCAAATCCGTAGGTGACCGTGTTAAGCCTGAGTGTTTGTAATGGTTTGTCCTCCGCATCACGCCATAAAATCAGCTGTAGGTTTCGGTCAGACTCATCTATTAAAACCTGCCGGTACATTTTTTCAATATCCGCTGACAACACATAACGATATTGCCGGGACCGGATGAGGATATTGAAAAGAGAGTCTTGAACTGTAGGGCCTATCATTTGAATGTCGTTTATAGACAAACCAGATGAAGTGCGAGCTGATGCGTCAAAAACGACGCGTAGACGTGTTGACTCACTGTCTTCACGAATGACAGGATAATGCGGAACAAAATAGGCAAGCTCAGGTCGGTCTACCTCGGATATTGCTAGATGTCCTAGTTTGCGATACTCCTCAATGAAATCAACATAGGCGGACTTAAGTTCCGGTTGCTTGCGAAAGCGACGTTCCAGGTTTATAAATCGCTGCCTGGCTATGAAATAGGAAGTGCCTAGGCAGTCTGGTTTGTCGATCAATGGCAGCTTGACACAAAAACGACCTTCTTCAGTGCGTTTTGTGTGCTGTAAAAAATGTTGTTCGCAAGCTTTCTCTTGGTCTGTAAGAAGGGGCCTTTGTGGCAAGCTTTCAAGCTCCCAAAACCTCTTCAAATCAAAATGGTGTTTAGAGCTTAACAACATGGGATGCTTCATATCGAAACTATATTCAGAAGCCTGAATTCGACCACCTACTCTTATCACTCCTTCATGTAAAAATGGATTAAGTGCCGAAATGTGCGACTTAGGACTTATGGAATTTCCTTTTAATAATAAGTCGTATTCTTTAGGGAATGCCTCTAATTGGGAAATATACACTAATGAATTAAGAGTTTTATTGAGCTCGGCGGTAGTTAAGGAACCTGTAATTTTAGTTTTAGAATTTTTACAGTTATTAATAAATCTATGTACATAGGCTAAAATGTGTTGTAATTGTTTTAATTTAGAATATTTGTTAAAGTTAATAATTGATTGATAATTATCACAAATAGCAACTGGATGTGCTTTAACTTCCGGCAAATTCTTCATCTCAATAATAGTCTGCGACTGCATAGAAGGCCACTCGGACTCCGGCAACGATAAAAACTTAGGTCCATACCACCACATATCACATGCAGCGATCTGTTGTGGGTTCACGCCACGGGATAGCAGGTCAGCTGGGTTGTGTTCTGTAGGAACGTGGTGCCATGAATTTGCGTCAGTCAGCTCTCAAATGGCGGCGACTCTGTTGGCAACGAATGCTTTCAAGTTAGAAGAACCGCAGCGCAACCAACTAAGAACTACGCTCGAGTCAGTCCAATAGACATGACGCGATATTTTACGTCGCAAGGCTTTGGTCACAGATGAGCTCATTTCAGCTGCCAGAAGAGCACCTGAAAGCTCCAAACGAGGAATTGTAATAGGGCTGGATGCTGGGGCAACGCGAGATTTCGCACATAAAAGTTGGACATGTATTTGTCCTTCTTTATTTGTAGAGCGAAGGTACAAGCATGCACCATAGGCGCGTTGCGATGCATCGCAAAAACAGTGGATTTCAGCAGAGACTGGATATTCTATTGATACCCATCTAGGTATATTTAGTGAAAAAAGGCATTTAAGTCCATCAACAAAAGGTCTCCAGACATCGACAATATCCTTTGGAGCGGGCTCATCCCAGTCCAATTTGAGAGACCATAAGGTCTGAATTAAAATTTTGGGAACGATAGTGGACAAGGATAGGAGGCCCAAGGGATCGAAGATCTTGAAAGTTGAAGAAAGTATAGTGCGCTTGGTGACGTCGTCAGACTGATCCACTGTAATGGGAAAATTAATGCTGTCGGTCGATGGACTCCAATCTAGGCCCAGCGTATTTGTAGACTGACTCAATGTCAGGTTGCCGGATGACTGGACAACGTCTGAAGGCAGTAAAGAAGGTAAGTTGGATCGGTACTTACGCAAGTCAAAACCAGCCATAGAAAGAGCCACATGTGTTGATTTCTGTATAGACCGTAATTGATCTTCATCATCGCTAGAAGTTAGTAAGTCATCAACATATATGTCCTCCTGTATGACTGCCTTAATAACGTCATCGTCACACTCCTCGCCCACTTGCCAGAGACACCTGGTGGCAAGGAAACTAGCGCTAGCAAATCCGTAGGTGACCGTGTTAAGCCTGAGTGTTTGTAATGGTTTGTCCTCCGCATCACGCCATAAAATCAGCTGTAGGTTTCGGTCAGACTCATCTATTAAAACCTGCCGGTACATTTTTTCAATATCCGCTGACAACACATAACGATATTGCCGGGACCGGATGAGGATATTGAAAAGAGAGTCTTGAACTGTAGGGCCTATCATTTGAATGTCGTTTATAGACAAACCAGATGAAGTGCGAGCTGATGCGTCAAAAACGACGCGTAGACGTGTTGACTCACTGTCTTCATGAATGACAGGATGATGCGGAACAAAATAGGCAAGCTCAGGTCGGTCTACCTCAGATATTGCTAGATGTCCTAGTTTGCGATACTCCTCAATGAAATCAACATAGGCGGACTTAAGTTCCGGTTGCTTGCGAAAGCGACGTTCCAGGTTTATAAATCGCTGCCTGGCTATGAAATAGGAAGTGCCTAGGCAGTCTGGTTTGTCGATCAATGGCAGCTTGACACAAAAACGACCTTCTTCAGTGCGTTTTGTGTGCTGTAAAAAATGTTGTTCGCAAGCTTTCTCTTGGTCTGTAAGAAGGGGCCTTTGTGGCAAGCTTTCAAGCTCCCAAAACCTCTTCAAATCATTGTGAAGCTCAACTAAAGTATTGTTGCTTTCAATACTTACAAAATTACATTTCACTGGGAAATTTAAATTGAGATTGTCATTTTGAATATAGTGCATGGGACCTGCGATAAGCCATCCTAATTTAGACTCATGTAGAATAGGATTTCCTTTGCCTAAAGAGTGCTGTTTGGTTCCAATAATGGACCAAAATAGGTCAGCACCGATGAGCAGTCCTATGTCAGACGGCTCATAAAAGCTGGGGTCTGCTAATGCAAAGGACTTCAGGTTAAGGTGTGTAATAGACACAAGAGACTTAGGTATCTTACCTGATATTTGGGGTATGACTAAACATGACGTCATAACGCTGAAAGAACCTACCTTTGAATGAATTCGAACATTGCAACGTTCAGCATTAAGCTTGACAATAGTGTTACATATGCCGACCACATTCCTAACATCGGACGTGGAAGAAGTTAAATTTAACTTTGATTTAAGTGATTCTGTAATAAAGCTAGACTGACTACCGTTGTCTAAGAGAGCTTTAGTGGTAATGTAATTGATTGTTTTGGGATTAAAAATATCAACCAAAGCCGTACATAGTAGTGTCTCAGAAGCAGAAACAGCTGACATTGAAACTGGCTCAGAGACTGCAACATTAGTGACTGCCACATTGGTATCAGAATCCGTAGGTTTGTGTAAAAAGGTATTGTGACGTTTTTTGCATTGTACTTGCACGTACCTGGAAGCTTGCATGCGCGCGTATTATGCCCTTTGCGCAAACAGTTGGGACACAACTTTAGCTCGGACACTAATGAAAGTCTATCATCAATAGATTTCGATTGAAATTGTGAGCACTCATAATTACGATGACCTTGACCACAGAAAATACACTTGTGAGGGGCAGTTGCTGATGAGTCGTCCTGTCACGGTCGCCACTATGTTCTATTAGGGAACATGAATAAAATAGGCGACTCACACGATAGGCAAATTGTATATTTAAAAGGAATGAAAAATACAAAATATTTGGTGGCGATCGGGTCGCGAGCTATCGGCGAGTGCCGGTCTTAGGCGTGGTGGTGAGAAACCCCCCGCACTTCACATACTCCCCGCAAACACCGTCGGTGCTGTCGTAACGGCGCCGACAATATGTACACAAAATTTCATACAAATCGGTTCAGCCGTTTCGGAGGAGTTTGGTAACAAACACCGCGACACGAGAATTTTATATATTAGATAATATGCATGTATACATCATAGGTATTATGTATGAAAATTGCATCAAAATCCGTTGCGCAGTTTAAAAGATCTAAGCGTACAGACGGCGGGAAGCGATTTTGTTTTATACTATGTAGAGATAATTTCCTATTAAAAGGAACGCTACATATTGGATGCCTAAAACTACTTTTAGGGATTTTATTTAAATTATTTTAGTTTCGAGTCACAGGGAGGACATGTCATGGGTGCTGCAAAGCACTCAAAACATAAACACTCACGCCTGTCACCCAGGGGAGTAGGCGGAGACTATGGACTTCCATTTGGCACGATCCTGACACACCTCTCTCGCTTTCTCCACAGCCATATACCTACGCATACACGCTCGTATGTTAAAGGTGCTCTTAAGTTGACACATTTTCAATTTATCGCCAATTTGGTCGATAAACTTTCACCTCGGGCGTCCCTTCCCGACTCTGCCGTTCATCTCTGCAACATAAATTTGCTTTGTCAGTCTTTCCTCATTCATTTTTTCTACATGACCAAACCACCGAAGCATTCCTTTCTTAATCCTGGTCACAGCATCATCTTGCAAATCACACTCGTCTCTTATCAAAATATATCTCACCCTGTCATTCAGATTCAAAACGTGGGAAGTTAAAATAAGTTAATAACAATGAAATCCGTAAAAGTAGTTTTGTTCAATAAATTAATTACTTCTATTTCTTATCTACGTTGCAGTGTTATTATTGCTGCCGTCATCGATATATATATATATATATATATATATATATATATATATATACTACGTACTAGATTGCGAATTTCGAACATACACTATGTTCAACTGAACTGTACTGCAATCCGTACAGTGTGTCATTTAGTGTGGTTTCAATCTACTAGTTAGTCTGTGGTTTCAATATTCATGCAGAGTGAAGCGGCGCTAACACATAGACTGCACTAAAAGTATCGGGAACGGAATATTTCCACTGTTCCTGTCATATTAAAATCTTTTTAATTGAAAAGTCCTTGGTTTTAAAAATCGAATACCATTTATTTATTTAAAAAAAGATTCTCGGTCTTGTCACAAGATTTTGTCAAACTTGTTTAGTCGTTGAGAAAATGGAATTGACTCGAGAAAATTCAAGAGCGATGATTTATTATGACTTTCGAAGTGATTTAACACCAAAACAGTGTGTTGACCGGATGATATCTGCATTTGGTGATGAAGCCCCATCCAAAACCACAATTTATCGCTGGTTTGCTGAATTTCAACGTGGACGTGTCAAGCTCAGTGATGATCCCCGTCAAGGTCGTCCAAAAACTGCAGTCACCCAAGAAAACGTTGATGCTGTGCGTAAGCTGATTGAGGAAGATCGACATGTGAAATTCAGGCAACTTTAGACATTGGCATGAGTCAAATACAAATAATCTTGCATGAACAATTAGGTGTAAAAAAGTTGTTTTCACGATGGATACCGCATTCGCTCTGTGAAGAGTAAAAAGCGACTCGCGTTACTTGGTGCGTCAGAACTCTCGAAAGATTCCACGCAGGATCCTCAAATGCTGTATACAACATCGTATTAGGTGACGATTCCTGGTACGCGTACGAACCCGAAACAAAAAACCAGTCACGAGTTTGGGTGTTCGAAAATGAGTTAAAATGGTGGCCACGTTTGTCATGTTACGACTATTCCTCTTGAGGGACAAAGAACGGTTAATGCAGAATGGTATGCTAGCATTTGTTTGCCACAGGTCGTTTCTGAACTCCGTAAAGAGAACTGCAACGCCGCATCATCCTCCATCACGACAATGCGAGTTCTCACACCGCACACAGAACAAAAGAGTTTTAGAGCAAGAAAACCTAGAATTATTAGACCATCCGCCGTACAGCCCCGACCTAAGCCCTAATAATTTCTATACTTTCCCTAAAATAAAGAATAAATTGCGTGGACAGAGATTTTCATCACCTGAAGAAGCTGTGGACGACTACAAAACGGCCATTTTGGAGACCCTAACTTCCGAATGGAATGGTTGCTTCAATGATTGGTTCCATCGTATGGAAAAATGTTTCAAATTTCGCGGAGAATACTTCGGAAAGCAATAAATACATTTTTAAATAGTAATGTTGTGTCACTTCCTTGATTCCCGAAATTTCTCGTAATACAAGATTTCAAATTAAATTTTAAACCTGGACATAAATAACAATTCAGTAGTCAAGTAAGTAAAATTATTTGTTGTTCAAGTGAATAAATAGGTAATAATATCGTAATATTACAAAAGAAAAAATAATGAATAAATATATTTCTTTATATAAACTGACAGCGCAGGCGCAACGCGCTTAAATCAACTGCGCATGCGCGACTTTATTTACTAATTTCCGCTTCTTCTTCTTAATAACTGGCTTTACGGCTCTGGGATCTAGCCCTTCTGAGCCTCAAGTTACAATATTATATTATAATAATTATTCTTCATAGTATACTGCTTCACAATATGTTGATGCGTCACATTGTGCAGCCCTTGGGAGATTTTGACGGCAACTTGAGCCAGCAGACAGCTGACGGTTAGCGATGGTATCTTAAGGCGCCTTATTTTGAGAATCACATCACTATCAGAGCACTTGTTTCAGTTTCCACTAATAGTTCACATGCGCAAACACTTAACACACAAAATCGCACCACTTTTAAATATCAAAGTCCACTTCAAACCATTATTTAGACAAAAAAACAGGAGCAGCAAACCGCCGTCGGTCAAGTTCCCGCCAAAACTCCTCTACTAATTCCCGCGCATGCGCGAAGACATAGAGTAGTGCACTTTTTTTGTCTAGAAAGGCTTCTCTAGTACTTACGAGTAGTACATATAACTCAATGGCTGCAGTTTTATGGTTGGGTTCGACCAGGGAAGCACCACGCTTTTACAGATTACCTACGTTAATGGTGCTGCGTTTCATTAAATGAGCGACAAGAATCGAACATCACTTGTATTGTAGTTACTAGTATAATGATTTATCGACTTTAAAAAGGAGGAGAGTCTATGTTCGACTGTATGTGTTCTTTATGATCCGATTTAATCGTCAATTGTGGACTGATTTTGAAGATTATTTTTTTATTAAATAGGCTATACTTCAAGGGTTGATCTCTTAAACATTTCGAGGCCAAATAGGGGATGAAGTTTATAATGTAACTAGACAATATTGAAATAGTGATTTTCCTCTCAAAAGAGTAAAAATATAACTTTTAACAAAAAGAAAAAGCCGACTACATAAAACAAAAGAAAAGAATATAATAATTTCACATTCTGAAGTCGGTATTATAATAAAGTGTACAGAAGATTCATCAATCTATCTCTTAAAATTTTCTTAATCAAGTATAATATGTTGCACACTTATAATGTACGCCACAGCGTTCCCTTACCATCAAGTCTGCATTTTCACTTTCTGCACTACTATACAAGTAGCATGAAAAAAATAACATACGTGATGTTTACAACCTTAAGCGCATAATAACGCGATCTATAATATATAAATAAAAAGTGAAAACGTTGACATACTTCGCATGGCATGCAATATTGAAAATTTCTTAAGTATACTTGCTCGAACAGCGCTCACGCACACGTTCAAAATAATTCATATTCTTTCTCTGGTCGTGTCGGAATGCTATCCCATGGAACTATAAGAGTGGAGACAAAGAGAGTGCACCTATGTTTGGTGTACTCTTTGGTTCCACTCTTTGGCTCTCACCTATGTGTGGCATACACTGGTGCACTATATCCTGTCCCCTGCCTAGCTTGCTACATGTTTATTTATCTATGCCCGCGCCGATGTCTAGTCTCCGTTGAGTATGGGCAATTCTGATTCTCTTAAGAACATTATTATATCCGGTACAAATGTCAAGAATTTCTCTTCACTCTTGTTCCATTTGAAACAGTTTACGCATTTAACCTGAACATTACCAAACATAATTTGTAATCTATACAAATAAATAAAATTGAAGTGTCTGTTTGTAATGTCTAAATAACAGCTATTTACTAAATGCATATGAAAGTATATACGGTACTTATAACAAAAACAATTTTTAAAACTTTTGTCTGTCTGTCTATATGTCTGTTTGTTCCGGCTAATCTCCAAAACGGCTGGACAGATTTTGACGGGAGTTTCACTAGCAGATAGCTGTTATCATAAAGGGTAACTAAGGCTACTTTTATTACAGAAAAGGAATTACGATTCCGCGCGAAAAAATTAAAACCCATTGAAAAAAAGCCATGAAATTCATAGTAATAAATTCCACGCGAAAGATATCGCGGCGAACAGTTAGTATTATAATATGTTTGATGTTGTTTCTTTCAACAAATCTAAATTATTTCGCGTGAATTATTATTGTTTATATGAAGGTTATGCTTACAGACATCGCCTTATTAACGTCTGACGATACTAGGACAAGCGAAGGTTGAATATAACGTGCGTAAGAAGACGGCGCGGCGGTTCTATGAAAAAAAAAAAACAATGTGTATTGTGTCGCTCAAATTGGCGCGATTGGGTTCACTATACTGTGTTGTCACCAGTTGCTGTTTGACAAAATCGGGATATGCGATCGTGACGTATGTCCTAAATTAGTGGTTCTTAACGACTTATGAGCGACCATTTTGACCGATTTTTGTCTTGCCACGGACCAGACTTTTAGACATATTATATAAGAATATATTTTTAAATTTGTTCTTTAAATAAAACCCATTGCCAAAATGTCTTTATTAATTGTAGTAACTATTATTGTAATCTATAGGGGCAGTATAGGTACACAGGTCAGCATCTCCAAGAATGTAGTCCGTTTTTTTTTATATGTGATTGAATTGTATGATGGTTTCGCTGACCTTTTTGTGCGCTTTTAGGTACCATCAGTGGCTCTTTTTTATATAGAAGACATGCGACTCACCATCGGGTGAGCCGCATGCTCGTTTCAAGTGCTCGTTCACAAACAACTGCAACACCAGAGGAATCGCAGGTGCGTTGCCACCTGTTAAGAACACAACGACCATCGGTTAAGAACTACTAACCTAAATGAAACGAAAATGAAATATAGATTTCAAAAAGTAAACTATCGTGGTCATGAGACTTCTTGAGCCCAATACTGGACATAGTGCTACTGTGACCACCAAAATGTTTAGATCATAAGCTCTCTTCCACTTATAATATAAAATAGTAAAGTAAGTAAAGTAGTAAAAAGTACTATTACTTTATTAAATGTTCTTTAATTTATATACCTAACATCTAAGCCTAGACCAGGCCACGTTCATCTGTTTTTTTTTTAATGTTTTATCACACAAAAATACAGTCGATTGTTTCTTATACTACATTCGCCAAACTACGGGTCAGTTTGTTGGCGAATACTTTCTACGTGATACGGCTACGCTGCAGCTATATTATAGTTGTAGCGGAAATGGGTCGGCTCGACCGGGGTAGGACCATGCTGTCACAGAATACCAACGTAAAATAGCAGTTTAATGCTACTGTGTTTCGTATGGTGAGTGTAGAGAACCGGATACCCTTTTTACTGGAAACGAGTCATTAAATCTTAGTCCTCACGGGTGACAACCCATCTGCATTTTGATTCTTAAATGAGAATAAATATAGATATCTATGGGCCACAGCATCCACTTACCATCAGGCGAACTGTGTGCTCGTTTGTCACCCTTATTCTATAAAAAAAATACAAAAAAAAATTAGAACAGGCTAATGTGACTGGAAAACATCGTAATGAACTAACACTAACACATAATATAAAAAGAACTAGAAGTAAAAAGTAGAAAAGAAGTAATATATGGGTAATTTACTACGGGAACAATATTGTCGCATCTACCACTGGGAGTACTCTGTGAAATTGTACGGACTAATTCGAGCCGCTCAACTTCACCATCGCACATCGCAACGAAATTCGCGATACCATCCATACCATCTGGATGGTTGGCGGTCCAGCAATGTGCGATTTACAAGAAGTTTTCTTCTTTACACAACTTCCTGGTGGAATTGACTACCACCAGCGATTTTTCCGGATCGATACGACTTAGGGACCTTCAAGAAGAGCCTACTCTTTTTTAAAAGGCCAGCTACGCACCTGTGATTCCCCTGGCGTTGCAGTTGTTTATGGGCGGTAATCGACACTTACCATCAGGTGAGATGCATGCTCGTTTGCCCTTTCTTCTATATAAAAAAAAGATATTTACATGAGAGTCACTGTGATCCTAGACTTAAGCTGTTCAACAAAGAAAATAAAGAAAAATTTAAAGTCATAAAATTTGTATCGACTGTTTATAGAATAGTGATGTACTCCATCACTTTCTTATCGATATATTCACTGAGTAGGGAAGCAACAGGCACTGGCGGAATCGGAGTTTTAAAATTATTATATTGTAGAAAAATAAAAAGTAACTTGGAAAAAAGTGATGCCTTAAAGATAGAGCGCTCATCGTAATTTTCACTATACGCCAGTAGAGTTAAATGCATTTTTAAGGATATGTACTCGACTCGCATCAAAAAGTTTGTGTTTTATAGAAAACATTGTGATTATGTGAGCTATTTTAAAGAAATTACAGTTTTCGAAACGTATACTTACATAGACTTATTTTCAAACGACTTCAAAAAAGGAGAAGGTTTACAACTCGTCGGAATCTTTATGTATGATCACCGATTACACAAAGACTCCTGAACCGATTTCAAAAATTCCTTTTTTGTTTCAAAGTATATGCTCCCCAGGTGCTTCTATCTAAATTTCATTGAAATCAGTTGAGGGGTTAAAAATCAACAATAAAATTATATTCATATTGAAGTCGTTGTACAAAATTTTTACTTTGCCACTTGTAAGTTTAAGATAAAGTTAACTTACCGTCTTTACACGAGTATGTCCTACTGCTGGGCACAGGCATCTCATCTCTCTTCCCATTATATGAAGTCTAATATAAATGCAATATATTTATGTTTTGAGTAAAGTTTAAATTTTTGTTAGCCATGCTCACTGTCAGTGGGACATATCGATAGCGTATCTTTGTTGGTCGAGATGGCGCCGGATTTACACATGCCTTTGCCTTTTCTGCGGATAACACCATATTATGAGATAATCTTTATCTTCTAGTCGTTAATTGAAACAAGGTACTAAAATACTTGTAGTTGCTTAATTTGTTACATTAAATTCTTCTTAGTTTCCTATCAGGTTTAGTAATTCTGTAATTATATATCTTTATAAATACGTAATATAAATTACGTGTCACGTTGTTTGTCCGCGATGAACTCCTAAACTACTGAACTGATTGCAATGAAATTTTGCACACTGTGTGCATTTTGGTCCAACTTGAGAGATAGGATAGTTTTTATCCCGATAAATGACCCTCAAATTTTTTTATTGCGAATTTAAGGAATTTTATAGGAAGGGTCGTTGAAAAAGACAGAACAACGTCTGCCTGGTCAGCTAGTATATATATATATATATATATATATATATATATATATATATATATATATATATATATATATATATATATATATATATATTAACATCGACATGTTGGGAATGTTTTTTTTCCCTTGCTCAATAATAGAGTTTTAGAAGCACATATTAATGTTTTAATTTTATTAATTATCCTTGTATTACTCAGCAATTGGATGCGTGAAACCGAAGATTGGGCTAAGTGGCGTCCCTTGGGAGAGGCCTATTTCTGACGGACTGACGCAAGCTCATTAGCCTTGAATATCATCATCATAATTATCATGTAATCATTATGATGATGACATTGTATATAAGTCAGTAATGCGGTATTTGTATTTAATGCATTCCTTAGTAACCTACCCAGGACAAAGATCTCTGGAGGTTTGGCGAAAACTTGATCGCCAACAGATGTTTGGTCCTATATTAACTTTGGATAATGGGTTGAAATGAATTTTGATAGATAAAAGCGGTACCATATTGTATTAAATATTATTATTATGGCAACGATTTATCGTTTGTTGTAACAAAATTTGTAGTTTTTGTCACCATGAAAAAAGGTGATAACAAGTGGTAAAATAAAAAGAATTGTAAAACCGACTTCAATATAAATATAGTATATTGTTGATTTTTTAAAACCGCTCGACTGATTATAATTTAAATGTGGCCACATCTGGGAAGTATAAGTACCATTTGAAACAAAAAAAAAAGAATTTTCCAAATCGGTTCAGGCGTCTGCGAGTAATCGGTGAACATACATAAAAAAACAAAGATTCCGACGAATTGTAAACCTCCTCCTTTTTAAAGTCGGTTCAAAAGGATTATAACTGTCGTCAAAATCTCCCAAAAATATAGCAATATGACGTATAAATGTGATAAAATTTGTTGACATACACATTTATAACGTGTTACAGCGTTTGATGGCTGAATACCTCATGGCCAATGCCACAACTAAAGAAAAAAAAATAAGGGTCTCTCCCATACTAGAGACAATTTATCATAAAAGGTTCAGATAAACGGTTTACACGGCTCAGTAGTGCCATGGCGTAACTACGCTGCGGGTTGCTTCAATACCCGCACGGAATTGGCATATGTTTGCCCCACAAAATTAATAATCTGGCTGTTTGTCCTTGTGCAATTTATGAATTTAAAACGCATCAACGATACAGAAGAAACTCCTAGTGTAGAGGTTATATTGATTGACGATCCCAGTACCCGACGTCACGCACCTTTGATTCAGCTCCTATTTTTTATAAAATTTTAATAACAAGTGAACTAGGTAAGTGGACTCTGCAGCCCATAGGCTACAATAAATTTCAAATAAAAAAATAGGTTACAGAACTTCTGAGTACAAAAAGCGGTAAAATTAAAAGTTTTCTACAACCGACTTCAGTATAAATAAAATGGGAACATCGTTAATGTAGTCGAAGTCAATTAAATACGCATTATTAAGGATAACTCAAAAACTGTTGGTCAGATCTTGATCAAATTTATATTGGAATGCATGAAAAGATGAGAAACACCAAATTTCAAATAAAAAATCATCAAAACATTGAGTTATATGTACTACGTATATATGTACTACGTACGTACTGTACGTAGTACATATATATCGATGCATCAAAATCAGTTCACCGAGAAAAAAGGTCTGAAGTAACACATAAAAATACAGTCGGATTGAGAATGTCTTCCTCCTTTTTTGAAGTCAGTTGAAAAATAGAATGCTTCACATCCTGTAAAATATATTGAATCAAATTTATCTTATACTACAACTAATAGAGTGCCATAATATATTAGAGTTGACCATCGCGACATACACCTAATAAAATGGGGTGAGTATGGGATCTCTTATACGCGGCTTATTCTTCGTGTAAACATTATATTACGACATTATGATGTGTTTCATTCTAAGTATATCATACGAATCATTTTTGCTGTGAGTTTGTTTGGGATAGTATTATTAATCTACCTATTTCTGCTGCCAAGTATTAGAGGAACCGGAACTCTGACTCTAAACCGTAACACCGTAGTTGTTCCGGTTTGAAGTCAGTCTCGTTAGATGAGCAACAGAGGCTGGGAGAAATTGACATATCTTTTAAATATTGGTACCTAAAATATTTGTTATGTATATACCCCCTTTCAAAAACGTCAGCCGAGATATATTATTTTGGTTGTCGGTTAAGTATGCAGGGTTATTTTGCAATAACCAGCCAATTTTGCAGAGAAGGTTTAGAATAAGTAATATAGGCAAATATTGAAGAAAATTAAGAGAAATCTCAAACATTCCGTTCTTTTTATCTTTTAAGTATATTTTAAATGAAATTTGCGTGGTAATGCATTATTTAAACTGATTTTACTGCGCACGCACACATTCGTAAGGGTCGATCGGTACGCAAAAACGTTGTTGCCCATAAATCACATTCAATTTGAGATAACTTCAAATAAAAGTAGAAACCTTATTTACTCGTATTTTCGAAAACTATAATAACGGTATATCATTGTTTATATATTTGAACTTAAGTTTAAAATTTGGCCACTCTTTGAAAATTAACCCTGTATAGTTAACGTAGTGTAATTCTGTATAGATTTGCCCGTATTTAGCACACTAGGCCAGCGGGATGGTGTTATCAGTGCAGTATCAATACCCTGAGCACTGGTAATTCTGGCCCCATTACCAGTCTATTAAATTCGATGTGTGCCGTAGGCGCTCAATAGCTGTGTGTGAGCGTGTCACTGTACATTTCATAAATACGCGACCATCCCTAGCAGGCACGAATTTAAATTTGATTGAAATTAATTTCTGTTTGCCACATTCTCGACGGTGAATGAAAACTACCAGTTAGAATACTATAATTGAATATCATCATTCATCATCATTACAGCCCTTCACAAGTCCACTGCTGAACATAAGCCTCCCCCAAAGAATGCCACAAAGCACGGTCCTGAGCCACCTGCATCCATCGACTTCCTGCATGTCTGACCAGGTCGTCACTCCATCTCGTGGGGGGACGCCCTACACTTCGCCTACCGGTACGAGGCCGCCACTCGAGAACCTTTCTTCCCAACGGTTGTCGGTTCTTCGAGCTATATGGCCGGCCCACTGCCACTTCAGCTTACTAATCCGTTGGGCTATGTCGGTTACTCTGGTTCTACTGCGGCTATCCTCATTCCTAAGTTTATCACGCAGAGAAACTCCGAGCATAGCCCTCTCCATAGCTCGCTGAGCGACCTTGAGCTTTCTCATACGGCCAGCAGTGAAGGACCACGTCTCAGTTCCGTAAGTCATCACTGGCAACACGCACTGGTTGTACAATTTCGTTTTAAGGTTTTGAGGTATGTCTGACGAGAAGATGTGTCGTAGCTTCCCGAACGCTGCCCATCCGAGTTGAATCCGTCGATTGACCTCTCAGTCGAAGTTGGACTTACCTAGTCGGACTATTTGTCCCAGGTAAACATACTCGTCAACAACTTCGAGCTTAGTGTTCCCAACAACTACCGGCATAGGTGTGACATGGACATTAAACATGATCTTTGTTTTGTCCATGTTCATCTTAAGACCTATCCGTTGGGAAACACTAAAATTGAATATATAATAAAATAGGAATGAATAGGACAGAATAGGATAAATAGAATAGAATAGAATAAAATAGTATGTAATACATATAGGATGCATAGAACGGTATAGAACAGAATAGAACACAATATAATGTAGTATAGCAGAATGGAATAGGAATAAAATGAAACTTCGCAATAATTAGCATATAATTAGCAATATTATCAATAGCTTTGTTCCAATACGTGGTTTGTTGACAGTTTTCGGCTTAATGGAGAGTCGTTGTTACGAAAGAAATCCCTTGGCTGCGGTGGCACAGTCTTCGCGAAATTTGACATTCGCTATTAAATTACCTACATACACTACATTTAAAGTCACATATTTTTTTACGGGACATCTTTTGGTGAAGAAGGGTAGTGGAAGAAAAGTGTAAAGCTGTGCTAGTTTTTCATTTGATCGCATATGTATAAAAAATAAATACACAGTTTCTAAAATCTGAACAACGGTTGACCCTGAAGGCCATCCCTGGAAGACTTCTCGCTTATTTTCGAGCGCAACGCTCGAAAAGCTATTTAGTTTTAGTTTTGTTTTTGTTTTTATTTAATGAATTTTTTTAAACGTGTCGACCGATTGTCATCATCATTAGCTCGAAGTCTCAACGAACATGTTCGAACGTCACCCATCTCGATCGGTCGACACACACACACACACACACACACACACACACACACACACACACACACACACACACACACACACACACACACACACACACACACACACACACACACACACACACACACACACGCACACACACACACGCACGCACGCACGCACGCACG